>CM051385.1:2964548-3452548 GCA_028015245.1 Cardamine occulta
CCACAACTTGATTGTGATTTTGTCAAATCCTGAATCGTTTTTAAATCGTTATATCTTCGTGTGACAAAAGCTAAGGTCGTCACTGACCCTTTTTTTTTGTTTTTGGATTTCATAGATTAGTAAAGAATGATTTATTCTTTTTCATATAATTCATGTTAATTTGTTGGCTCAAATTACAAGATCAATTGACGAATTTACAGTGACCAATCTGATCTAATTTGAGGGCAAGATACAAAGTAAATGAAAGAAAATATAAATTTCAAGAGATTTTTCCTTAATTTAAAAATTTTAATATATGAAAAAAATAAAATACAAAAGAATAAATAATTATCATGAGACTATGTATAGTAATCCGAGAAATAAGAAATGAATAATATACAACAATCCACAAGGTAAAGCTTGTTGTCTCCTATATTTGACAATGCCAGTGGTTAATGTTCTAATGGCACATTACCTTGAAACGAGTCAACTAAAATATCCACAGAAGACGAACTCGAGTCAGTTAAGGCAGTTGAGAAACTGTTATGAGTTCAGTTAATATCTCATCACATTCAACAGAGACAGGACCCAAAAAAAAACAAATAACAAAAATGCAAAAACAAGAAGCGTTTGGTTTATATGGTGGGGGGGAGAGGTGGCGGGGACGTCTGTCTCTGCCTATGTCCTTAACCGAAACGGCATGCATTTTCCTTCTTTAACTTCCTTTCTCCATTCCTTCACGACAACATGAAATAAACTCATCACAATATGTCATTTTGATGTTTGACCAAACAAACAAAACAAACAAAAAAAAGTGACAAACACCCAAACCCAAAAACGGTTAAGAATAAAGGGATAAAAGAGTCCTTTTCCTCTTTCCTCCATATTCTTCTCCTGATTTTCCTCTTCTTCTCTTTTCTGGTATATGAACAAGTTCTTAGCTGTGACCATTAAGACCAACAACGGTCTTTATATCTTCTTTTAGTCCTCTCTCTCTCTCTCTCCCTCTCTCTCTCCCTTATTGTCTCCTCCTCTTCAAAAACCAGCATTTGCATTCACATTCGCCTTTGCTTGCTGCCTCAGCTTGTTCTTCAGGTATGTCTTTGGTCCTTTCTATCATTCTCTGTTATTCCTGTTAGAAATGTTAACTTTGGTTATCAAATCTAAAATCGTATATAGAACTTATATATACCACCATAAAGATGATGATGATGAGATTTAGGACATGAAACCCTTGTTCATTGTCATTCCTACAATTAGTAATAGCACCAAACTTTGATATAGATTTTTGAGTATACAACAAGTCAAAGCAAATTTAGGAAAACCCACTTTTTAAAAAAAAATTTCCCACAGAAGAGTCTAGTGGTCTTTTTTAAATGTTAAGGTTTGAGTACACGACTACCTCTTCTCTTGTATCTGTAGCTATCTACGTTTTGAGTTGCTTGTTTTTGAAATATTATGATGATGGAACTATTTGAGAAAAAGAACTGATCTAGGATTTAGAAGAAGACTTCTGAGTATTTTACCTTCCATCATTCTCATTTCTGAACTCCTTACATGAATTTGACATTCATTGGTTCTCTAGATGGAACTAAATTCTGCAAAGTCACCTTTCATATTTGAATATTTTACATCTTCTGATCAACTGCATAAATGGTAGTATTGTCGCAGGTCAGAGGCCAAAAATAGGTGTAAATCAAAGCCTGTTCTGTCAGAGAAAAACTTACATATGAATAACAAAGGAAGTCAGAACGTTGCAACCTGCAAGCCTGTCACTACATTTGTCCAAACTGATACCAACACTTTCAGAGAAATTGTGCAGCGCCTGACAGGTCCATCAGAGAACAACACTGTAGCAACGGGCGCCCAGAAGCAACAGTGATAAAAACCGCCACACAAAAGAGACCGACTTCAAAGCTCCATGAGAGAAGGCAATGCATGAGGCCAAAGCTTGAAATTGTCAAACCGCCTCTAAGCTTTAAGCCCACTGGTACGACACCATCATCTAAATCTGGTAATACCAACCTTTTAACAAGTCCAGTGGGCACCCCTTCTTCATTGTTCTCTAACTTGTCCTTGATAGAAGGGGAGAAGGCAGAACCCGATAGTTGTACAACAAACATCGAAGAAGAGGAGAAAGCCATTAAAGAAAGACGCTTTTACTTACATCCATCGCCAAGGTCTAAACCAGGGTATACAGAACCAGAATTGCTTACTTTGTTTCCTTTAACATCTCCCAGTTTGAGTGGCAACCCATAAACTCAACAGATTAATCATAAGCTTGTTCTCTGCCTACTATCCCAAAGATCATTCATGTTTATGTAGCGTTTCACAACAATATCATTGGAAGAGAAAGACTGTTCACTTACATTGTCTCACTCAAGATTTGTCTTTGTAACATTTCTACAATGTCCTTGTGTAGACCTTCATGATCTAGCTTTGCAGAGTTTCACAATTTTCAGCTATTAAAACGCCACAGGCTCATTCATCTGAAGATATAAAGCATTTAGTAAGTCGAAAATACTGTCTCTTCGAGGGTGAGAATAATCTCCAGACACAAAGACATTCCTTTTCCCATCCACTTCTAGCCAGCTACATCCTGCTGGCTTTTTCATTTCCTTTTTCTTCATTAGGTTTCTCAACTCCATCACGCCCTCCCATTTAGCATCCGCAGCATACATGTTCGATATTAAAACATGATTCCCGATGTCGCCAGATTCGGCTTTCAAAAGATGATTTGCAACTGAGCGCCCCATATCCATCCTATCATAGGTTGTACACGCCCTTAACAATGTTCCCCATATATTTGCATTAGGTTCAACTTGCATCTGTGTGACGAAAGAATATGCATCATCAAGTCGACCCCCTCGAGCAAGTAGATCTACAACAGAAGCATATTGTTCCATTGTGTGTTTCATACCGTGAACCGTCCTTACTGAGTCAAATATTTGTAGTCCATCCTGTATTAATCCCGCATGACAGCATGCAGTCAACAGTGTAGTTATGAAAACATGATCGGGCTTTATGCCCAAGTCAATCATATGAGAGTAGATCATAAGTGCTTCCTTACCCATACCATGTACAGCATACCCAGCTACCATAGCAGTGAACATAACCAGATCTCTACGAGCATCTGACTGGAAAACCGAATATGCATTCTTCAAGCTGCCACATTTAGCATATACATCTAGTAGAGTCCCCTTCAGGCGGATATCCCCAAGTCCGCCTCTAATAATATATCCATGACACTGTCTTACTAGATGCAGAGAGGCTACCTGCGCACAAACAGGAAGGATATTCATGATAGTCACAGTGTTAGGCCTCATTCCTCGAGCTTGTATCTCATGGAAAACACCAATGGCTTCATTAGGGCAACAAATTTCAGCATAGATACGAACCATCAAACTCCAAGTGGTGAGATCAGTAGTAGACATCTCACTGAACAGCATCTGAGCATCATCATGACTTCCACTGTTAACATATCCTGATAGCATTGAGTTATACGTAACCAAAGTTCTCCTCTTTGATAAACCCTGAAAAATCTTATGAGCATATTCTGCATTACCACATTTGGCATATGCATCAAGCAATGCATTGTTAAGCATGGGTTCCTCTTCATCGTGTAAAAGGCCGGCCTTAAGTGAGTACCCATGAACTTCTTTAACTTTACCAACCCCCTGTACATTTGTGCAGAATTTTACTACGCTTAAAATTGTAATAGAGTCCAGAGAGAATTCTTCATTAAATAAGTGGTGCAAGAGGTTCATAAATTGAGAATGTTTTGGACTGTCTGCAAGGGAATCAAGTATAGCATTCCAAGATATTATATCCTTCTTGGATATCAGTGAAAAGGCCCAATATGCTGCACTTGTGTCACCAAATCTTGCATAGAAACTAATGAGAGCATTGCCAACTGATGTATCCTCCAAGAGGTAAGAATGTCGCAAAATATAATTGTGAATCTCTTTGCCAAAGGTCAAGTTAGTTAACTGCGCACATATAGGAAGGATGCTGACAATAGTTACCGAATCAGGAGAAACGTCCCCCTTATGCACCAATTTATGAAATAACTGCAAGGCTTTAAACCACTCAGAATTTGATGCATAACCGGCTATGACAACGTTCCATGAAACTAGATCTTTGGAACCCATCCTCGTAAACAATGACGCTGCTGCTTCTATTCTTCCAACTCTTAAATAGAAACTCACAAGAGAATTGCATACAAAAACATGGGGTTGCAACCAAGACCTCTGCACAACATAACTGTGAATCTGCCGACCAGTTCGATATGCAATGTTCTTGTCCATAGAAGCACAAACTGGCAGTATATTTGCAATTGTTGCATAATTCGGCTCTGTAGATTCCTTCAGCATTCGACAAAACGATCTAAATGCATCGGCCATCATCTTATTCTCAGAAAACCCAGCAATAATCGCATTCCATGAAACAACATCTTTGTCAGCTATACCATCAAACGCAGTATAAGCATCAGGGAACATAAGCCCGAATTTGGAATACAAGGAAATCAGAGCATTGCCCACAAGTGTATCTTTTTCTAAACCGGATTTAATGATATAAGAATGCATACTCTTCCCATTGCATGAATTCCCAAGGCGACCACACACAGGAAGAACAACCGCAAAGGTGACGGAGCTAGGCTTAGACTCATCTGCAAGGTGCATTGCTTTGAAAAATCTTATCGTTTCCTGAGCACAAGAATCCGCAAGTCCAGTCAGAACAATATTCCAAACAACAGGATCAACACTGTTCATTTGCCTGAACATCTTCCGGCAATTATCCATTCTCCTGCATTTCGCATACATGTTAAGAACAGACTTCGAAACCTCAGTACATGCTATATGACCAAGCTTGGCTACGCAACCATGTAGAGCCCTCCCTGATGTGAGCTCAGACACTGAAGCGCAAGCTTTGAGAACATCCGAAAAAACCCTGTGATCAGTTCCAAAACCAGACAAAAGCCGAGAATTCTGAACAAATTGCCGTAAAACTTCCATACTTCCCCTAAATATCCCAGAAACGGCCGTTTATCAAGAAAATCCACGTTACTTAAGTTGGATCAGACGTTTTCACAAACACCTGATGTGCATAAATGATTTCCTTCCAACCCTCTAGCAACGAAGATATAAGCGTTGTCCATATGTGAAAGACATATAGAAACTGAAAAAAAATAAAATCTTTATCAAGTTCCTTATTTCATTAAGCAATGAAGCTGTCGCTCAGTCTCCATCTTCGCGTAAAAGCAAGCGAGATTTTAGCTGAGTGGATTGAATTAAATGATGAATATATATGGACTATTCCGATTTAATTAAAACTAATGATCTAACTAAGAATATAAGAAATTACTTAGGTCCTTATATACAATATACTATCGGTTATTCTATTCGAATAATTAAAAAACAGTCCATAAATATCTTTCCTCGACACATCTCGTACGGTAAAGTTACATCTCTCAGCTTAAATCGGCAGTGACGATTACGAAAGCATCTTTCTGCGAATATGGCGCCGCCGGCAGGTGAAATAGCGGCGGTAGTTGAGGGCGATGGTCAACCGCAGGAGCAGCAGCAACGACAAGCTGGTGGGTTTGGGCAGACTATAACCGGAATCATTAGAATCGCCGTCTTCTGCTACTTTGCTTCTAAGTTCTTTTCTCCAAAACAAAAACCTGCGGATCCTTCTCAGCCTTCTCTCCTTATGTCTAATCTCTTTCAGAAAGGAGAACACTTGGTAATTTTCTGGTTAATTCTGATGATTACTTGCTTTTACTTAATTTTTGCTATTCAATTCACTCCTCTCCCCTGAAAAGTACGTTTCTTTTGGGTGGTGTAGGGTTTACTGATCACTGATTTAATTGTAAAACTATAACTTGTTGGGTTATGGATGCTGTTTCGATATGATTTTAAATTCTAACGATTGTTTTTGTTTTTCCAGGATATGTGGTTTTATCTTTCGGAGCATGAGAAATTTAATGACTTTGGCAATGAAGGTGCACTTTTTTGGCACGAGACAAACATACCTTATGCTGTGTGGAAGCCAGAGAGCACTAGGACTTTGTCAAAGAAGTATTACCCATCCGAGGTTAGTAGAAATTTGTTCTGTTTTTCATATGCTTCCTTGGAGATTAATATATTTGGCTCCTTTTGAATTAAGATGTTTGTTGTTCTAGGCACTGAAGAATAATGGAAGTCTGTATGCTCATGTCTTCTTTGCTCGATCTGGTTACCCTATAGATCCTAGCGATCCTGAATACCAACCTCTTAACTGTTTTGGCAGGACACACCGTAAGACTTCCCTTTCATAGACAACCAACCCTTTTGACAGTTGTTGGTAGTGAGATTTTGTATCCGCTGAATTATATGACTTTTTTTACTATTTCAGCTGTTGCGACTTACTTGCCAAAGAGAAAAGCAGATAAGAAGAAGAGTCTGTTGGGAAATCCCAAAGACACTGATGAATCCAATGCAGAAGTTGAGGTATGCCTCTACGAAAAAGTTGTTACAGAAAAAATTGCATATGTTTTTATGTTATTGTTCGAGTGAAGCCAGTGTGATGGAACACATTCTTATGAACTAACACAAAGCAGACACTGCAGCATGTTGGTGGTAATAATGACTTGGATATCAAGGATGAGGGCCCTGTGGAATGGTTATCCTACTGGAAACCGAATGTCACAATTAACCTAGTCGATGACTTTACTCGGTAAGTTAGTTCTGATAATTGGGATTTATGGCATGCTTGCTTTTCTTTTGGGTTCACTATTAACAATGAATTTCATAAAACGTTGGCTAATTTTTTCAATTTCCTTGCAGCTATCCACAGCATGGTGTACCACCAAACATTGCTCCTTGTATCCTTCCATTACTAAGAATGATGTGCCTATTATTATTTGGGGTTTTGACAACTCTCTATGCACATATTTCTCTAACAGTTGAAGGCACTAGCACAAGTATCATTTTCCATGCCATTTTTGACATGAATTGGATTAAACTCGTTTGAAAATTCAAAATTCTCCAGGACTAAAACTTGAGTTTCTGGGTTATTGGAAGTAGAACCACATCTCCTTACTTCATTTATGTGCATCATATGCACAAAGAACCTGTGCTTTCTTTTTTTTTTTTTTGCTTTTCTGTTAGTCATTGGAATGGAATATATGAGGATTTCACTTACCTATGTTAAGGTCCATGTCTGCTCTTTCCTTTACTTAATTTTATTGAAAGACTTACTGGTGGAACCTAGTACAGTAAACTACTACCCTACAGTTTTCTTCAATGAGTTTTGGCTGCTAAGGGACAAGTTGATTATAATCAATGAGACAGTCTCAGAGCTACCACTTAATCTGGAAGTAAGCCCCCTAAGCATGACAAAGTGGCAGCTGTTTCAGCAGATTGATCAGTCTTTCCAGATTCACCGTAGCTATGGAAGCATGCTTGATGGTGAATCTGACGAACTAAAGGTAATTCTGGTCCTTTATGTCCAGTTAGCTTCATCTAGCGAAACTAACTATAAATCACGAAAGTAGGTAGAGAGATGTGATTAATTTTTTCTGTTAATTGAAGCTGAGGTGATCATGTGTGTTTATGGCTAATAATTTACTTGTAGAGGGTGTTTTTGGAAGGAAATCCCTATCTGTTGGGCGTCACGATGTTTGTTTCGATGCTTCATTCTGTATTTGACTTCCTTGCATTCAAAAATGGTAAACACCAAAAAGAACAGCTACTTGCCTAAAGTGCTTCTTGAAATTAGCTATTTAATCATTTGTTACTTTCCCTGCAGATATCCAGTTTTGGAACAAGAACAAATCTATGGAAGGCCTGTCTGCAAAGTCTGTCGTACTGAACTTTATTTGTCAGTTCATCATCTTTCTCTATCTGCTTGACAACGACACTTCATGGATGATATTGGCTAGTTCTGGAATTGGTGTCTGCATTGAGTTTTGGAAAATAGGGAAAGCCATGCGTATTGAGGTATACATCAATATCACACACTGATCACTAAGTCCGGTATATTTTGTGCTTGTGCATATGTAACAATGTCATTCAAAAAATCAGCAAGCTACACTTTCAATCTGATGTTTGTTGTTTTGCATATAAACCGTGACAAACAATTAAACTTCCCCGATTGATCGAAGTGGTATGATTCCAAGATTGAGGTTCCACGACCGTGAATCCTATGCAAGCAACAAGACCAAGGAGTATGATGATATCGCCATTAAATTCTTATCCTATGTGCTCCTCCTCCTTGTCGCTGGTTTCGCCATATATTCACTCGCCTATGAACGCCACAAGAGCTGGTACTCTTGGATCCTATCTTCGCTAACAAGCTGCGTCTACATGTTTGGTAAAAAGCCTATATAATTCTCTTACAGCAGCTCAAAACTTTCTTGTGATTGATCCTATTTATTTGAAATCAATGTGTTTTGTGTTTTTGCAGGTTTCATAATGATGTGTCCTCAATTGTTCATCAACTATAAGCTGAAGTCAGTAGCACATTTACCATGGAGGCAAATGACATATAAGTTCCTCAACACGATCATCGACGATCTCTTTGCTTTTGTCATCAAAATGCCAATGCTGCATCGCCTTTCTGTCTTCCGAGATGGTGAATACAAAATCCATCTTTCCCTGAGTTTTTTTAATTCATGTCTCTAGGATAGTTTTGGAATTCACAAAAATTGATCATGATCTAATTTTGGTTGTGTTGTTGCAGATGTGATATTCTTGATATACTTGTACCGGAGATGGGTTTATCCTGTGGACAAAACACGTGTCAACGAGTTTGGTTTTGGAGGTGAGGATGAGTCTTTGGATACGAAGAAGATCACTGACCAAGAAGATGACAAGAAAACAAACTGATATGTTTTGTGGTTTTGTTTTTTTTTTTTTAAACAATTTTGAGTTTTTTTTTCCCCTCTTATGCGTTAGAAAGTTTTTTTATGCTATTTATATCCAAAAGGAACTTCGTTTTAGATAGTAGTATCTTTTTATTATTTGTCAAAGAAAAACATTAGTTGGTCGAAAATATGATATAAGCACCAAAACAACATTAATATATGCAGCAACAGAGATTTCCATTATTACATTGTCCATTTACAGTCCCCATTGAGGTACAAAATTCAATGCATTTCATCATCCCTTGCAGACATGGTTTTGTGTCGAAACATTGGTAACTTTCTTCTCTAAACGCTAAACAACAAAAAGAAAATATATACATTAAGCAAAATTTAATAATCAAATACTTAAGTAAAAAAAGATTAACAAAATCTTACGACGCATAAATTTTAAACTTGGACGACAATGAACATAAGAGATACCCAACATACAAAGGGTTATGATATGATTTTAAGTCAATTCTCTATGTTATATGATTGTCAAGAATTAAATTTTGATAACATTTTATAAGAGTTTATGTGTGTGAACTCTGAAATCATTATGTAATATACCTTGTTTATAATACATAACTGAATCATTAAAAAATCTATTGAAATTTTCATAAGTTCAAATGATTCTAAAATCTTTGAGTATTTAAAGAAACATGTTTTGATGAAAATTATTGCTTACATAAAATTGAACTTCAAAATATCGAAATTAAACATGATATACAAATATTTTTATGTGTTTAAACATGATTTTAACATCATTTTGTTGACATATATATATATATATATTATTTTTTTGATAAATATAAAATATAGTTAGTTACAAAGGCAAATCAATATGGCGTCGTTAGCTGGTGACTTATATGGGCCGTAGTCTTCAATCATTCTGCAATGCGAGTAACGACAATTGGGCCCATACACATAATAAACAAACACTCATAAACTTTGCCATTTATTTTAGCCCATACGCGCAAAAGGGGATGCGTGGGAATGAATCAGATCAAACAACTTCACGCGCTCAGTCTCCGAACTGGCATAGACGAAACCAAAGATCTCTTACAACGATTGCTTCAGATTCCAAACCTTGTTTATGTCCGAAAACTCTTCGATCATCATCGAAACCCTTGTATCTTCCTCTTTAACAGGCTAATTCAAGCTTACTATCTTCATGAACAGCCCCATGAATCTTTCGTCCTCTACAATCTCCTCTCTTTCGATGGCCTCCGACCAAGTCACCACACTTTCAACTTCATTTTCGCTGCTTCTGCTTCGGTTTCATCAGTTCGACCATTACAGATGCTTCATTCGCAGTTTCTCAGATCCGGGTTTGAGTGTGATTCCTTCTGCTGTACCGCTCTAGTCACTGCTTATGCAAAGCTAGGAGCATTGTGTTGTGCGCGCAGAGTGTTCGACGAAATGTCCAACCGAGATATACCCATGTGGAATGCAATGATCACGGGTTACAAAAGACAAGGTGATATGAAGGCGGCGATGGAGTTGTTTGATTCAATGCCTTGTAAGAACGTAATCTCGTGGACCACCGTTATTTCTGGGTTTTCTCAGAACGGGAATTACTCTAAAGCTTTAACAATGTTTTTGTGTATGGAGAAAGACAAGTCCGTGAAACCAAACCATATTACTGTAGCTAGTGTTCTCCCCGCTTGTGCGAATCTTGGAGAATTGGAGACTGGCCGAAGATTAGAAGGCTATGCTAGAGAGAACGGGTTCTTTGATAACATTTACGTGAGTAATTCTACACTAGAGATGTACTCAAAATGTGGAATGATTGATGTAGCAAAACGGTTATTCGATGAAATTGGAAACCAGAGAAATTTGTGCACATGGAACTCCATGATCAGTAGTCTAGCTACTCACGGGAAACACGACGAAGTTCTTCAGGTTTATGCCCAAATGCTGGTGAGAAATTTTGTTTGTTTCTTCTGTTCAAGCATGTTGATTCCTTGGTATTTAAGAGTTTTGATTTTCTGTTGGTACTTCAGCTAGAAGGAGAAAAACCCGATGCAGTGACATTTGTTGGGTTACTGCTAGCTTGTGTTCATGGTGGGATGGTCGTGAAGGGAAAAGAATTATTCAAGTCTATGGAGGAAGTTCACAAGATTTCCCCAAAGCTAGAGCACTATGGATGCATGATCGATCTCTTGGGGCGTGTTGGGAAGCTGCAAGAAGCCTATGATCTCATCAAAACAATGCCGATGAAGCCAGATGCGGTTGTATGGGGAACCCTTTTGGGTGCTTGTAGTTTCCATGGGAATGTTGAGATAGCAGAGATGGCAAGTGAAGCGCTGTTCAAGCTTGAACCTTCAAATCCAGGCAACTGTGTGATCATGTCAAATATCTATGCCGTGAATGAGGAGTGGGATGGAGTTTTGAGAATGAGGAAGATGATGAAGAAGGAAACAATGACAAAGGCTGCTGGATATAGCTATTTTGTGAAAGTAGGAGTTGAAGTTCATAAATTTACTGTGGAAGATAAATCACACCCAAGATCTTTTGAGATCTATCAGGTTCTTGATGAAATTTCCAAGAGAATGAAACCGGAGAAGAGTCATTTTGACTCTATGCTCCAGCATGAACAATAATGCATGTGAAACTAGAGATTCTTATCTTTCTTTTTTTCACTTGTCCAAAAACAATGTCTGAATCTCTTGGTGTCTTCACATTCGTATACTCAAATCAAATAAAATTTGGTTCAGATTCTGCAAACAGTTTCCTGTTGAACCAAAGCGAAACACCATTATATATAATGTATACACTATACATAACAAAGTTTCTCAGAAGTTACATTTTATAAAGATGTTGATTCAAGTCTCATAACATAGGCTTTATTGTGTTTACAAATAAAAAAAGAGTTTTTTTCTTTTGATTCACGAGTCTGAAACTAATTATGTGATCTTAATCTTATTCAAACCTCATACAAATCCCCACAAACTAAGTAATAAAAAAACTCACTCAAGGAACAAGCTTGAATATTCACTAAATCCTTTACACATCTTTCTTACACCTAAAACGAAGTGCACTATCACCACAATGGTGTTTTCGGGTTACCTATGAGCCGTTGGTGTACGCGGCATGGTGTACGGCATTTGACCCATGTTCATTGGTGCACCAGGAACCACTGAGCCAGGGACTGGAGCAGCATGGACTCCATAAGCCATGTGAGGTGGAGTTGGGAGGTTCACTGGGGTTCCAACTGCTGAGACTAATGGTCCACCTACCGGTTGACCTATGGTGGGTGTTCCGTACATAGGAGGTCCCGGTGGTTGAGAGGCGGCTTGCTTGGCTGATTTGTTTCCTCCTCCAGCAACAGCAGCAGAACCGGCGTTGTTGTTGTTGTTGTTGTTCTGACCAGTGATTGGTCCTTGTGGCGTTGAGACATCTGCGTTGCCAACACTAGTGATGTCGTGAATGCTTGATCGTCTTCTGTCTTTGTTCATTGAGTTTAGACGGATGAAATACTTTTGTGCATGGCTTGCAACTTGGGTCGGTGTTCTCGTTACCACAAAGTTACGAGAAATGCTACGCCAGTCACCTTTCCCATACTTATCCAAACCAAGAAGAAATAACCTGCAACATAGAAAAGACAAAGACAATAGTTCATCAGAATCATTGCATAACCAACAGGTGCGAAATTTCCGGCCATAGTATCAAACACGAAAACACACAAACCCCTGCTAAACGAAACCAGTCTAAACCCAATAACAGTTTTGTCTTGCATCTGCCTCTACAGCTAATCTGCAGAAAGAATGCCACAGAAGCATATATAATCCTACTTCTCAATTGCTTCTCCAGCAGTTCTGATTTTCAATTTCCTAAATAAGCACTAAAGACATTTCTAGACACCGGTATAGTATGTTTCAATGCAAAACTAGTGATTTATTATCATACCTTTCTTAGTTTAACAATTAACTATGCATTTTAACTAGGATGACCAAAACTCAATTTGTTGAAACAGCACATGTAAACCACCAAAAAGATGAAAACCACAGGGAATTAAATCAAGATAATGGCACAAACGCATGTTTAAAAGACGGCATACAAATTTGTTTAAAGCTTCAATCAAGACAAACTAGTATCTTCTTTTTTTGTCTCACAGCAAAACATTCAAACAACAAAGATAGACTTCACTGTTACATTAATTTTCCATATAGTAGCAAGTGAGAAAGCAATGAAGTAATTAATTATAAGTCACTTAGCTTTACAGATGCATACTCAATTCTAGTGTTACGCCTTCTCTACCCCTTTAATATCCCAAAACCACTTGCACCTTCAAAAGAGTAAAATGAAGACTAAACTTTAAAGTAAGACTTTCTTGTCTCTTTCTAAAAGGAAAGTAGGGTTCTCCAATAACAGAGGTGAAGAGACTAACTATCATTTTCTCAAGGATTCAGCATGATAAACAGCATCTAGCTTCAACAAGTGGTGGAAAAGATGGTCAAAATGGTCCCGGGGTTAGATAGCAACTCCCCATCATCTCTAAAATGGTGGATGTAATGATATAGCAACTAGGACAGGGAGAGGTAAAGAGAATTTATGAGAACAGCTCTCTGTGTCCCATGCTACGTTATAATTTCAATAAAATCTGAGACTTTTTAAACTGTTATGAGATTATAGCATTTAAAGAAAATTCTACTGTTCCTTTAAAGCATCCTCTAGATTTACCTCGGGTCAATTTCCATAATAACAAACTCAATCATTCCTTTTTATTTATTTAAATTCTCAAATAGGGGAGACCAAAACCTACGAGTTCAAGCGCAAATCTAGCTTTTCAGCACAATATGACTTTGAAAACTCTTGACTTTCCAAAGGTTCACAAAATCTGACAGCCAAGAGTACCTAGAATTTTCATTTAGTGTGATAAGAATAATGCCCTAGAACACAACAGAGACATGAAGCACAGAAACAGCAATAAATTTACCTTTTAAAGAATATTAAAGGAATAATAAGAAGCAGAAACTGATTAGCAGCATAAATAAACAAAGCTCACCTGTGCTCATCCTCTGTCCACGCAATACCCTTTCGCCGTTCTTGATCAGACTTTGATTTACCTCCTTGGTTCGACTCACCCGCATGACTGTTTCCTCCTTTCTTACTACTTCCTCCTTCATCACCAGCATGACCATTTGATCCTTCAGGAGACCCATATGCAGGAAGAGGCACACATCCTGACTCAATCCTACTAACATCTTCAACTAAAAGTTCGTAATGTTCTTTAATCTGTTCAACACTTTTTCCTGGAACATCTGCAGCAATCTTCTCCCACCGTTCCTCAGATTCATCTGTATGATTAGCAAGAGCTCTCTCAAAGGAAATATCATCCTCCCTGCTCCACGCAGAACCATCACTAACTTCCTCCACCGTCATTTTTCCAATCAAACCCGCCCAAATTCAATAGAATCTACCCAAATCCCTCTTGAAAATCTAAGATACAACCAGATGTCCGCAAATTTCGTATCTTTAGACTTTCCACAAACTAGCAACTGATCAGCTATCAACAGAAAGATAAACTTAATAGAAGAATCACAAGGAACCAAAGCTGAGAAACACACCAAGAACTCAGATCTTCCAAGTATCACTGAACCTATTTTAAAACTGCCCTCATATTCCAATCAAAATCCAACCATACAAGTAGACTAGGGATAATCAAGAGAAAATCTAAGGGAATCGAAAAGGGATTCTCAACTCCCACAAAATCAAATTCCCTAAAAATAAGAGCAAGAAACCCTACTCTGCTAATGAACTAGGACACCTTAAAATACAGAGGAATTTATCCTATCCTTATGAAATGGAAACACGAAGAATTATCCAATAGCCAAAGCAACATGAAGATTGAAACAGGGAATAAGAAGATTGGCAGAAGAAGAAGAAAAATGTAAACTATGTAAGGAAAGAAAATTAGGGGTTTCTTGGGTTATCTAGGGATTGCGATAACTTGAAGGAGAGAGAGAGAAATGGGAAAAACCCAGAAGAGTGAAAGAGAGAGGTCAAAACGCCATTGTTAAAGGGGAAGTTCAAACAAAGAAACAGTGATAACCATAAGCGCCCACACATTGATAGCAACAGTTTTCACAGCTCAAGTCCGCTGTTATTTTTTTTCTTTTATTTTTGTAATGTTGACTAAATTAATATTTTTTTGTTGACCAAATTATTTTGGTAAGTACTATGGGTGATAATTTATTTTTGGGAATAATGTGAATTTGCATATTAGATTTTCTTTTTTTCACTTTCATAATGCTTTAGCATGTGCCTAGATATTTTATTGGTGACATTTGGGGTCTTAGGCAATCATTGATGAATAATAATTATTTGTACGGTGATGGTATGATTTATCATAAGACAATAAAAAGTTACAAACTATTTGTAAAATTGTTCAAACAGATTAAAAATAATTTATTACAACTTATATCTATTATATAACTAAAAAGATTACGCTTTTCCAACAACTGCCTACGAAATCTGAATATGTGAGTTTTTTGGTTAGTCATTGTATAGGAAAACTTTTATTAGTAGATTAGGAATTTTTTTTTTGATTATTTTATTAGTATTAGATAATTAATGATTTTACGATCCTGTTGGTTTTATTGATGACAAACTCACAAATTAATTCAATAAACACATGATTTTACATAAATAGTATAGTTCCTAAGCCTCGGCCATAAGCGAGGAGTCCTGAGTTCGTAGTATAATCGATTACGAAAGAAATTAAAAAATGAACAAAGGAAAAAAAGAAAAAAGCTGGAGAGGTGGACAAAGAAGTTAGGGAAGATGTTGATGTCTTATCCATAAATATCCAATCAGACCGGTCCCCTTCGCTACTTGTCCCATCAGCTCACAGGTCTACATTTATCTTTTTCCTTTTCTTTCTCCATTTTTTAATGCGAATCTATCACTTCCATTATTTTTTTAAAAATTTATCCCATTCAGGAAAAATACCCAAAAAATCTTGGTGCTTACTCGCTTTATAATTAATAACAAGTGATAAACAGAAAACATTACATATTTGGGGAATAGTTCCCATGGATTTAGATTCTAGCAAATTTAGCAAGGTTTTTACCAATATATATAGTTTAAAATTTGAGTAAGATAATTTCTACAAGGTTTATTTCTACGAAATCAACTACGACTATCACAATTTGGTTATACTGTACATTACCAAAAAATCATTTTAGATTTTTATATCATCAATATAAGAAGACAATGATACACGTACTTAAACTATTTACACCTTGTAGTTATTTCCAGAAAAGGCCAAAAATAACCATTGATTCTAATTTATTTGCAATGAAAACTACTTAAAACCCCAAAAAGGAGCATCCTTTATTTCAAACATGAAAAGGCTTTGTTTGTTCCCAAAATGTGCTCTCATAGTCATCAGAAAACAAGTAAACAATGACGAAAGTAATATAAGCAAAAGAGCAAATAGAGCCCTTTCTGATACAACTCGAAGAAAGTTTTAAGATTAACCAGTTAAACAAATACATTACCTTCTTCTCCTTCTGAAGTCTTTGCATCCCAAAAACACTAATAGTGTGCTTTCAGATTTTATTTCCACGGAGAATAATAGCAAGTCCCCTGCACAAACATTAATCAATTTTGTTAGACAAGGATAGACCAGAAGATAGTTACAGAAACTATTCCTTAACGAGCAGCCGGCTCAAGTTTCCTAAAGAAACTATATGGATTAGAACGAAAAATCTACCTTATTACAGAAACATTCAACTAAGGCTGCATAAAATTTAAATCTCTGCTTTTAAAGTTTGCAACAGAGGATAAAAGAGGAAGATGAATCAGTAAGGACTGGAGATCCAAACCTCTGGTCCACAAGGGTCTTAAGCAGCAGCCTGTAGCAACTCCCTTTCAGCACGTTCCCTGATCCTTCTCTCGAGCTCCGGCCTAAAATGTCTTATCAGACCTTGCACGGGCCATGCAGCTGCATCACCCAGAGCACAGATTGTGTGTCCTTCGATCTGTTTGGTTACCTCCTGCAGCATATCGATCTCTTCCAGCTTTGCATTGCCAACTTTCATCCTCTCCATGATCATCCAAAGCCAACCTGTTCCCTCTCTGCAAGGAGTACACTGCCCGCAGCTTTCATGTTTGTAGAAATAAGACAGCCTTGCGATTGCATCCACAACATCGGTTGATTTATCCATCACAATGACTGCTGCAGTACCTAACCCTGATTGGACAGCCTTCAGCGCATCGAAATCCATCAGCACATCCTCGCAAATGTTCTTAGGAATCAGAGGAACAGATGAACCACCAGGGATGATAGCAAGTAGATTGTCCCATCCACCTCTAACACCTCCACAATGCCTCTCAATCAGTTCCTTGAGAGGTATACTCATCTCCTCTTCAACTGTACAGGGCTTGTTCACATGGCCCGAAATACAAAACAGCTTTGTCCCGGAGTTGTTCTTCCTACCGAAACTCGAAAACCACTCAGGTCCACGCCTTAAAATGGTAGGAGAAACAGCCACAGTTTCCACATTGGTAACAGTAGTGGGACAACCATATAAACCAGCATTAGCAGGGAATGGAGGCTTCAACCTAGGCTTTCCTTGTTTCCCTTCAAGGCTTTCAAGAAGCGCAGTCTCTTCACCACAGATGTACGCACCAGCACCAAAATGGATATAAACATCGAAATCATAACCAGAACCACAAGCATTCTTCCCCAAGAGACCAGCAGCATATGCTTCTCTTCTAGCCTTCTCTAGATTCAAACGTTCATTCACATACTCACCCCTGATGTAGATATAAGCTGCACTAGCTCTCATTCCGACACCAGCAATCAAACACCCTTCCAACAATTTGTGAGGATCATGACGCATGATTTCCCTATCTTTACAAGTTCCAGGCTCACTCTCATCAGCATTGACAACCAAATAGGAGGGACGGCCATCAGATACTTTAGGCATAAAGGACCACTTAAGACCAGAAGGGAAACCAGCACCACCACGTCCACGAAGACCAGATTTCTTCATTTCATTAACAATCCAATCAGTACCCTTGAGAACCAAATCTTTGGTCCTATACCAATCACCTCTCTTCATCGCCCCCTTGAGAAACGGGTCATGTATACCATAAAGGTTGGTAAAAATCCGATCTTCATCCTTGAGACCACCAAAATGAGTCTTTTCCGGAGGGGGAGGAGGTGGAGGTGGCTGTGGAGTGGTAGAAGTGGATGCAGCTTGGGTGCTGAATGATCTCAAAGCTGGAGCCAACCTGTTACTTTCCTTCCAAATTGATACTGCCCTTTGCAAGCCAAGAATCCCCCTAACGGGTGCCTGTCATCAAACCCATAAACCATAGAGGTTACATTGCAAGATAATTCCAAGTAACAAACCAAGGCATGATCTGATTCAAAAGGAAAAATTTGAAGCACGAATTCACTAGAATTGGTCGTATTGGAATCCCAGTAATAAGGAAGTGAATAAACCCAATCGCTCTAGAAGCATATACAATCTCGAGCAGATCAAATTAAATTCCAATCAATCACAATCCGCTAGATCTATACGAAAGAAGACGTCGCATTTTGCAATTATTCAGCTAATTTGAAATAATTACAACAAAAAGAAATCAAAGTCTCAAAATCCGAAAACCCTAACAAATGCGATCGAGGGGAAAAAAACATAACCTAGAAATGAAAGGGAAGATCATCAAAGTGTGAGTGCGCGAAAGAGATAACATACCATGGAGACGAAATTTACGCGAAGTAGTGGTGCAGAGAGACTGGTCTTTGTTTGTTGTTTAAGCGAGAAGGCCACAACAATAGAAGCTTGGACGGACGGAGTATCCCTGTCCACCTGAGACCGACGAACTCGAGATAAACTGTTTGGTTCAGATTAGTCCGCGTCTTCTTGACGTTAACATTTATATGGGCCTGGCCCAATGTTTTCGATCCGGTAAAACTTGTAATAATTTGAAGAACCTAAAATATGTAGTCGAATATCAATTTTTTATAAACTATTTGGTAATAATTTGCATTCAGATAATATAAGAGGGCGCCTTTTTATAATTTTCTCAATTTTCCGAATCGGCATTGAGATATCAAAGACGATCAACCGCCTCAGGCCGGCGATAAGCAGAGACGGTGATTCGATAGGGGGGGGGGGAGAAGAATCACTCTACATATTTTTGGAAGATAGCGAATCGTTCTCTGGTTGGTTTACTCGAAGCGATTTTGTCCCAATTTTGATCAGATCGTCGCGGCAATTTTAGGGTTTCGTGGTCTCGTTTGGTTCGGAGACTGCTTGAGTTACACGTTTTTGGTGAGTTCCGTCTATCTATAATCTCCAATCCTTTGATGATTCAGGCATATAGTTTATGAAAATCGCTCCTTTTTATTAACTCCTTAATTCGTGTAAGCAGCTATGTGTAGATTGGATTGAGTAACTGAATTGAGATGTCGAACGTTATGGGTGAGTCATGTGGATCAAGCAGTTCAGTGGCTGCTATCAATTCTACCAACATTGGGTTTCAGCTCCTAAAAAAGCATGGCTGGAAGGAAGGCACTGGTCTCGGAATCGCTGAACAGGTAAATTGGCTTCTACTTATATCACTCTGGTTCTGTCTATTTGTGGAATCGCAGTGTTCCTGTATCATTATGGTTCGGTGTTGTTGAAGAATCGCATTTACTGATGTAGTGTCATTCGCGACCCTATAGGAATGTTTCACTTCTCTCCGTTGTTTTCTTTTCATTGCTTTTACTTGTAATATCTTGTTGTGATTGACTTGAAATAAGTTTCTCTAATTGAAATATTCTTGTCTTTCTGAACGATTTATTCTCTTTCGAGCAGGGTATATTGGTGCCTGTACAAGCGGAGCCAAAACATAACAAACGAGGACTAGGAGCTCAGATACCAGCTAAGAGAAAAGCGGCACAGCCTAAGGCCACACCTTCTGGACACAGCGAAAAGGTCTGTTTTTTATTCCTTGCTGGCGATCCCTTTCTGGCTTTCTGTAACTAGTAACTACCTTATGATGAAAAAGTGTTCATGCATTCATAACGAGTCTCAGTTACTTTTTTTTTTTAAACACACTTAATATCCCAGTATTGCTGGACTTGGTTTTGCTCTATCATGTAGCCATGAGCTTTTATGTTTCATTTGTTTTACCATGCTTAGCAACTCGAGGTGCTTGATATTTATTTTCACACAGTAGAAACTTATAGTTTCTAGTGCACATATATAACTTATCTTTTCCGTACTCTAAATTTCAGGATGAAGAAGTCTCAAAGAAGAGCAAGAAACTTTCTAAGAAAATGCGGAAGATGATCGAGCACGAAAAATATCTACAGGAGAAAGAATTTGAACGAGCTTTCTTTAGGGAGTTCTGGCCCGATAATGTATAACTAGGTTTTCTTCTTTAGGGATGTTCCAAAAGCTTCTGTATTTACTGCAAAGTTAGAATAAGTCTCTTTCCTATTATTGCCTTGGTCTATGAAGAAAAATAGTTATTGAATCATGTGTTCTAATTGTATCTGCTAAGCCTTCTCTCCCGTATATATTAATCTATACCTTCTGACATTTATAAACTGGGAAAAGAAAATGAACTTTATGCAGACACTTCAAGCAAAGCTTTGCTTGCAAAATTCTAAACTGTATGTTCATGTGGCTTGCGTTGGCTTAATCATGCATCTTGCATGACCAATTCACTTTAAATTGTGTGAAAAAATGGATTAGTAATTTGACTTAACACGAGTGTAACAAAAAAATTTCTAACTTTTGTGGTAGTTCTAAGACTAATAAATCCTGTGTTTTGTCTGCTGAATTCACTATTCACTAATTTGTCTGCTGAATTCACTATAAAAATGAGAAAATCATTTTTCGTTGAACTAATTGGGCCGAGTGAGAAAGGCCCATTGATATACCCTCGATAAATAGAAATTGTTATTATATCTTCTTCCTACACCTTCGCCGTAGTTCCCTGACTAGCTAGCTGCTTCTGTAGAGCTCCGCCACATCCGAAGCCGTCTTTTCAAATCGTCGAGCTTCAACAATGGCGTCTCTTCTCGTACCTTCATCTCAATTTCTCCAGACTCGAAGCCAAAACAGTGGCCAACCATTGCTTCCCCCTCGAACACCACTGTTCTTCTCAGTACCCTCTCTCCGTCCGTTGAGACCAAATCACCTCTCCATTTACGCCGCAGCTTCGAAGAAACAATCGGAGACTATCATATCCACGGTTCCAGGGAAGAAGGATTCGAGCGCGGAGGAGGAAACAGAGGAAGTAGAGGAGGATATGTTGTGGATTCAGGAGAAGGCGTTAGACCTAGTCGAGTTCACTGGATCAGTGACTCAGGCAATTCCAGGTCCCCGAGTTGGAAGTAGCAAATTGCCGTGGATGCTCGCCGTTCCGTTAGCTTACGCCGGAGTCACATTCGTCACTGCCTTTGTCAAAACCGTTAAGAAGTTCTCTTCTCCTAAAGCTCAACGCAAGAAACTGGTCTCTGATTCCATTCTCTCTTGTGATCTTTACTTATTTGAAACAAAGAAATGATTTAATTTTGGGTTTTTGAATATCTTCAGGTGAATCAGAATGCTATGCTTTGCAGATCTATAGATGAGCTGTTACAGAAAGAAGGAACAGTGCAGAGCTCTGAGCTCAAGGCACTTGAACAAAAGGTGTTGATATATATTATCACTGATCTTTTGGTTTCCTTAATCTTTGAATAGTTGACACGAGAATGCTGATTTATTTTTTCAAACATCCAGACAGAGTTCAATATGGAGGAGATATTGCGGAAATACATTCGTTATGCGTTGAATGAGAAACCGTTTAATCCCGAACTTGTTACTGATCTCATTCATCTCAGAAGAGCTTCTGGTTTGAATGATTCTCAGATTCCTGAGATTTTAAACGAAATCTCTCGTCGTATTGTTAGAGAAAAAGGTAAAGAAACAAAAATAAACTAAAGCTGTCGTTAAGGTTCTCTATTGTTAAATCTTCTTCTTTATTGCTCTTGGCATATTTGGATTTCCAGGTCCTGTAGTGATGAAGATGCAAGGGTTTACAGAAAAAGGATTCAAGAGAAAACTCGCTGTGCAAGCACTTTTTGGAAAGATTTACTATCTTGCTGAGGTAATGAATTTGGAACTCTTTCATCATCCAAATATATGCGTACAATGTGAAGTATTTTGCAAACTACCCTCTCTCTTCAACAGCTTCCTGACTTCTGCTCGAAAGAAAACTCCTTAATCGTCAAGGAAATATTTGGAGTTACAGAGTAAGTTAACTCTTCAATTGAAGCTTCTCGTAAAGAATAAGAGTCTTATGCTTTTTACAATGTTCCTTTACTTGCCCACCTCTATAAAAATATTTCAGTGAAGACGCAGAGAAGCTACGGATACACGCCCTTGCTGAAGCTGGAGACATAGATTCACTTGAGAAAATGGTGGTACTTGAGAAATCGGTGGAGGAGTCTTCTTCGGATAAAGAAGATTCAAATAAAGAAGATGACTCTAATACTACTCCTTAAGATGTTTGTTCAAAGGCCAACTTCAATACTAGGATTCTTTTCAAAGGGGGGTTTCTTCTTATGTTCTTCGACTTACATCACAAGTTGTTCACTGCAGAAAATGTCTGATTACAACAAAAAATTATCTTTTGCGATTAAGCACGATACAGCTTGTAATAGAAATTTTACTGCATCAATGCAGCACAACAGCACAAGTTGTGGCTTATATTAACAGAAATGTCGTCTTTGCTAAATCTAATAAACTCTTTCAGAGATTATGAAAGGAAATGAAAAAAAAAAAAAAAAAGAAGGCCAAGAGGCTTTAGCTACTACTTTTGAAATAAGTTTCTATTAAGCTTGGAGGTTACTTACATTAATCCAAAGTACTAAAACTCTTCCGTGTCTGAAATGGATTCCGTAACGTTTTGGGTGCTAACCTAATACATTCTGAAATGTAAAATCCTCGTGAAAAATTCAGTTTCCTGGAGTCAGAGTTGCAATCCTCCGATGTTGAAATCGATCAGGCTTTGCAGGTACAGCTAAAGAATTCTGAGTTGACTTTCCAGTTTCCGACCAATAAAAGTTTTCATCAAACTGCCTCCTTGAGACTGAATGTTCTCACAATTTCCCTGGCGTGGTCATGTTCATGGAGCTCCACTAGTATTCTCTTTAACCTGCGGGCGAGACCAGTGGTTTCTACTTCGTCAAGTCCTGAGGCAAGCCTTTTCTCGAGAATTCTTCTAAGTGTTAGAGTATAATCCACAAGAGGTTGCAGCGGACGACTGCAAAATCAAATAAAACATTTTAGTGTGTATCAAGGCGAAGTTGCAACACAAAGTGGTCATGTCTTAATCTGAGATGTGGATATCATGCCAACCAAATGAAGACAAAGCTCAATAATATGCAACATCACAAGCTGCGACTCCAACGTTTCATGCCTTATGTGTGAGAAGGCAAAATTTTCTGATTTGAAAGAAATTATAGTTACCTGTGGGTTCTTGTGACGCTTGGTCCTGTCCATACTCCAGACAAAGAAGCAACGATCCTTTCAGTTCTGGTCACAGCATCATGGATATTTGATGCTATGCTTCTGACATGTGGTAGAACTTTTCCAAACAAAAGGTCACTAAGAGCCAAGTTCTCCAACACTGGAAGCGCCAAGATGTCTTTCCACATACATATATTTCTCATAAGACGGACGGATGTCCCAAACCTATATGCTGAAACTTGTGGAGCATTAGGTACAGCCTTCAATACCAGAGGATCCCATGTCGGAACCTGGACAATATAGAAAGAATCAGAGGATATCATTAGTCCAGAATCTAATAACAGACTCAATGAGATTTATTAGGAAATTAGCAAGAGATGTAAATTCATACAGTAATAGCTGCAATGGCTTCAACAAGGCGAGCACGAATAGCAGCAAATAGTTCTGCTAGGGCCTCACTTGAAGCAGAAACATAATTTGTCACCAAGCTTGTAGCAGCAACAGCATTTCTTGTCTCCTGGGTGCTAAGTATATCCCAACAACGAACTATCTGATGGTGTAAAACGGGAATCGCAACCTTTTCCACTAGCTCAGGGACAAGGTTGGCATCAGTATCACCTGGTGCAAAATCATCCCCATCTTCTGGCTTCCCATAATCAAATAGCAACCCATGCCTGGAGACAACAAATCACAAGTTAGATCACTTCCAAAAAACAAAGAAAACAACAGGTTTAGCTCACACGCTAAGAGGCTATTGCCTGCTAGTTACTATAAGTGAACTGTGTTCTGATGATGTAAGTTAGGATAATTAGGAAAGTTTGAAATCATGAGTACTTACCATTCCATACCAATGAAATCCACATCTTGATGAAGAGGATCCCATTTCAAAAGCTCTAGTCTTACATAAGGTGAAAAGATGGAAGGAACGGTCAAAGACATGTAAGCATCCCGATAAGTAGATGAATAGTCTTGCTTCCACCTCTCAAGTCTCGCCTTCACCCTTGAAAGCTGGGAATATTCCTCAGATGCATCACTGAAGACCTTATCAGCACACTGAAGTAAGCTATCTCTGGTTTCCTTATAAGCTGAAATCTCACTGTCACTCTCATCAGTGCTTGATTCTCCTTCTATTTTCAGAGAAGATCCATCAATCTCCATGGCTGAGGCACGCTTTTTTTCAAATCGAGCTCGCCTTTTCTGCCGGGCTTCAGCCCTCTGTTCCACTTCCCTGCGCTTCTGCAGGTTTTCGTCTCTGCCAAATTCATCAAGCTTAACTGGTTGATTCGTCTGCTGTCTTATAGAAGCAGCGGCAGCCAACGCAGCACTTGTGGCAGCAGCAATCACTGAAGTACTGCTTCCTTGTTTGTTTAGAACTGCCATTGCTGCTTTTACAGCGGCCCCCAACTCTACCATTTCATCATTGTTATCTGCGATTCTCCTTTCTAGAATAGATGAAGCATGTTTTTCATTAAGTTCCTTCATCTGATCTTCAATTTCTTCAATTAAGGAACCCTTTTTCTGCAAAAGAAATTTCACAACAGTAATTAGGAGTGCTATTCTAACAGCCGTTGGCTTGCAACTATTTTAACATCAGGGCAATCCAGTAGCAGTATCTACCTAGGTGAAATATTTATATTGATGGAAATGAAAGTCACAACATACAAATATATTAGGGTTCACAACTGGTCTTTCAATATCATAATTGGACAACAGAATGACCAACTAGAATATTTCAGGGTATATGTTATCTATACATTGAGTTCATACAGCTCTGTATGCAATGTAAACATTCCTAAAACCAGTGTTAGCTTCAATATAGCAGAAATCAGTTGCTTTCACTAAGATGGAATCTAACTACAGGTGTCAAAGAACATATACGCCAAGAGTACCTAGGTAATTCCATCAAAATATGGTTTGAGCTCATTTTCTCTTTGTTTTGTTGGAGATTAAGATCAAATAGACAAATGCAACAGTCAAATGAGATAAAATGAAGAGCCATCAAGAGATGTACTAAGAAAACAATAGCCATTGGTATTACAAAGGTAAGAAAAAGGCCTGCAATATAAACAATATGTATACGACCACAGGTACAACATTATATTAAAGCGTACCTGCATGAAGTCGCAGATAACAGAAATGAAGTCTCTGAGTTTTTGCATGAAGACATACTTTTCTCCAGCTGCAGACAGAGAACTTTCAAGAGCTGTGATACTCATCAACGAAGCAGTCAAATTCTCATCTGTCTTGGTAAGCGAGGTTAAAGTTTTTGCATGAGACTCCTGGAAAATAAATGCAAGTTCATCAGAAACCAAATTAAATACAAGATGGATAACCCATAATCAAATCAGTCTCATAACTAGTCAAATAACAAAGAGAAACTAGGAAAACATCTGTGGTAGAGTTTAAAAATCCAACTCAACTAATAACCAACTAGGATAACATTAATAGCATATAAATACGGTGACATTAACCAAACCCTAAGAGAAGGCAGCAGATTCATAAATAGGGAAAAAGCCAAGTTCATAGAGCAATACCTTAAGCTTCTTAAGGTTATCTTGCAATGCCTTCTTAGCAAGCTCGGCTTGTTGTGACATTGGTAATGTATCAACACTAGTAGCTGGACCAATGGTAGGAGGCACAGAAACATTCGGCATTGGTATCCCACCATGATAAGCATACATCTGCGGTTGCTGTTGTGGTAGTGGCTGTTTGTTAGGAAGCAAAGGCACGCCCATTCCATTACTACTTACAGTCCTATGAGACCCTTCATCCATTCTTTTACCAATACCCTTCTTCAATTGCTCCTCTTCCCACAACTTCTCTTCTTCATCCTCATCCTCATAAAAACTACTTGTCGTGGTTTCTTTAGCAGTAGGATTTTCATCACCAAAATCAAACACACCTTTCTTATCAGCTTTGTGCGGTCTTACACCGTACAAACCTCCCTGAGAATCCCCATCCTCATCGCTTAATCCTTCAACAGCAGAATGATTTGCGGTACTACCATCCAATGATATGAAATCAGGCGCCGGTGCTGAACGTGACTGTGACTGCCTCATCCTTTCCTTCTTGGCTCTAATAATCGCTGCCTGATCGGGAAACGCATCTTCAGGCCGCTCCTCTTCTCCTTCCTCATCAAAGTCCAAATCCGAAACCTGTTTGACCACATCCTTCAGACTCTGCTGTTCATGCTCCTGCGGAGGTTTGAGTAAACCCTTAAGCACTACCTTCGGCTCGGCGTTTGCACTAGGGCGAGAATACGGAAGCGTCCGTGTGTTCTTTTGGAGCTCGAGCAGCGCCTCTTTCGTATAAGAGCCGGCCTGGGGAAGCACGTTAGAAAGCGGAGCCACGGTGGAGAAAGAAGAGGCGGGACGCTGTTCCTTGGTGGAAGAGTTATGTTTGTGAGAAGATCCCGATAGGCCGAGACGCGAAGATGATTTGGCACGGTCTCTCCTGTTCTTAGGCTTAACCGTCTCACTGCGAGCTCCATCTTCTTCCTCCACGTCGTCTGCGAAACTTAGGAGTGTCTTCTTAGGGGCCGAGGCTGGGAGTTTTTTTGGTTTTGCCGCGGCGATAGCATCTTTACCATCGATTTCATCGCCGTCATCGTCCCCGCGCCGCCGGAAGTTCCTAGGACGGTTGCTTCCCATATTTTCGAGGATTAGGGCTTTGACAGTTAGGGATGGAAACGTTGAAGAAGAGAGTTGGAATTGAGCTAATGAACTATCAAAAAGAAGAGAGTGTCTAGCAACGCTTGAATCAACAATTGTCACGGTTGCACAGAGCTTCACTCGGCTCGTCACTGATCGAAGAAGATTGATCGATCGCGTGTCACTGATTAAAGGAAATCGATCCAAGGAAAAGATGTGACATTCATCGTAAACGTTCTTCTCAGCTCCTGACTGACGCCCTTCCTTGGGCTGTTTCTCATTTCTTTTAATTAAGCTTATTTCAGATTCATATTAGGATCCATTTGATTATAGTCTTGAGGCTTATTGGGCTTAGCTCTAATATTGGATATTTACCCAAACTATAGCCTTGTAATATTTTTTTCTCATGCTTTATAAATAAAATATTACAATTTGGAAATTATTATAACAAGGAAATTATAAAGAAAAGGAAAAATAATAGGATAACCAAAATAAAATATTTTGAGTTAATTTATATAGAGATATATTTTTGTCATCATAAGGTCAAAAACAGAGAGAAACACGAAAAAGAAGATAAATAAAAAAAAACAGCAATTCTGAGCTTTCCTTAGCTTCGATCTGCATATTTAACCAATTGATGGAACAAGCAGCTTGGTCATCCTTTGGCTATGCATGATCGATGCTTACAATCCCTTGAAACGCTGCTAGCAATCAAAGAGGCACATATATTAGCTGATTGTTCCTCTGTACAAAAACTTGTACAGAGAAATGTCTAAGCCAAAAAAATCTGCATTCCTCCAAATTATATTAATATATACATAAAGGCAGTTTCATTTTTAAGGCTATTGTTTCAAATTAACGCGTAACCAAATCAGTCTCATAAAAACACCTGTGGTGAGGACGGACTGAGGAATTAGTCAACTCAACTAATAATCAAACTAGCATAACATTAACAGCATATAAATACGGTGATATTAACGAAAGGCAGAAGATTCATAAATAGTTGTGATATCACCAAATCCGTCTCATAAAAACACCTGAGGTGAGGAGTTAGTCCACTCAAGGCAATAGATTCATAAATAGGAAGAAGCCAAATTCATATATAGAGCAATTACCTTAAGCCTCTTTAAGGTTGTCTTGCTATGCCTTGTTAGAAAACTCGGCTTGCGGTTGGTGTTGCTGCTGAGGATGCGAAGGCGTCCGATGAGATCCTTGATCGATTATGTTACCAATACCCTTGTTACATTGGTGCTCCTCCCACAACTTGTGGTCATCATTGAAACTACTTGTGGTGGATCCTCCAGCAACAGGCATATCAAAAACACCTTTCTTATGGTCTTTGTGCGGTCTTGCACCACGATACTCAGGAATTGGGCTCAGTCTCACACCATTGAAAGTTACATGCACGTCCCTATCCACAAGTATGTCTTCTTCATCAGCAGAATTTCTTGGTTTACCACCACCACAGACAGACACATGACTTCAGGGCCAGGAAGCCCAAGCTTCCGTGCCCTCTTTATGGTCGCGAGTAGCGCCAGCGCATTTTTCTGACCAGAGTCGTCCTGGGACTTCTGGGGAACCACGTTAAAAGAGGAAGAAGATCCCGAAGAGGATTTGACACCGTCTTTACTTCCCATGCTGCAACTTGTGGTGGATTCTCCAGTAGTAGCGATGTCAAAAACACCTTTCTTATCATCTTTGTGCGGTCTTGCACCAGTTCTGGTCATTCTCACACCATTGAAAGTTATATGCAAGTCCCTACCCACATCGATGTCTCCTTCAACAGCAGAATTTTTTAGTGTGCTACATGTGCTTTCAGGGCCAGGAAGCCCACACTCCCGCCGAAGCTCCCGTGTCCTCCTTATGATCTCGAACAGCGCCTCTTTACTAGTCGAGTCGCCCTGGGGCTGTTGGAGAATCACGTTAGAAGACGGAGCCACGGTGAAGGAGGAAGAAGATCCCGAAGAGGATTTGACACCGTCTTTCCCGTCATTATACTTCACCATCACACTGGGCGCTGTATATTCTTTGTCCTTCTCTTTATCG
The DNA here is from genome assembly GCA_028015245.1 of Cardamine occulta. Lineage (NCBI taxonomy): Eukaryota > Viridiplantae > Streptophyta > Magnoliopsida > Brassicales > Brassicaceae > Cardamine > Cardamine occulta. The sequence continues at coordinate 2,993,582 of CM051385.1, forward strand.
CCGATTTCATCGCCGCCGGTAATTCCTAAGACGATGACTTCCTATGATCTCTCTCTCGAATTAGGGATTTTACAATTAGAGTTGGAATTGATCTAATCGGTTGTTTTTTCTGATCCCTCTACTTATAACGTCACAGACTTCTCTTTTTTTTCTTTTTCCTTTTTTTTTTGTCTGCGACTTTTCATTGAGATAGCCCAATAATGAGCAAAGATACAGGTGGATCATACAATATTTCGACCCTACAATTACATGAAGCCCAATAATGGCCCATTATATATTGGCCAACTTATCAAGATGAAAGACACGTGTATGCTAGTCATAAACACATTACATGAAGCCCAATTCTAGGAGTAGCTTAGACAAGAAAAAAAAAAGATATTAACCAAAATAAATAAATATATACTTTTTGCCTTCTTTAACCAAAATAAATATTTTAAGTTTTAAATAGTTGCTATTGTTTTAACATAAAATAACTATTCTAAAAACCATATGTAAGGCTATTGTTTCAAATACAACTCGCTACCACAAACACACACAAAAAAGAATGAAACTCACTGTTTTTGTATTTTATTTTAATTCATATTTTAAAACTTCAAATCAATAATACTTATATATATATATATATAACTTTTTTTGGGGTTAAAATAATGATTAAAATTATTTTTTAATTTAGAAAATTTAATTCACCGACATCTCATCATTTTTTCTACTGAAAAATTAAGCAGTTCTGTTTATTTGTTTGGAAAACTAATTTAAAGGTTTTATATGTAAGTGTAATTGATTTGAAAGTTTAAAGTATTTTCGGAATAACTATGGAGCTTAAACTTCAAAGTGTGATACATTATGTCACTTAAAGGTTAAAAATATGATTTCTTTGAAAAAAACGTGAGTTTTGGGATTTTGAAATGGAATTATTACACATATTACTAGATTTGGCGAATATTAAAGATCATCGCAACGTGGATGCCGTGTTGCTTGAAACCCCTGGACACGTTTTGGTCTATACAAAAGAATGCACCGCATCACTCCAAACACCGAAGTCTGCCTCATCTCCTCCTCTACGTCGAATTAACGCCGGGAAAGAACCAAAACCTCAGAATCCACATTGGAAACATTTCCGATAAAGAATCAACTACATTCTTTTTCTGATTAACTCCTCTTATTATTGCTCTAGTGTCTCAATAATATAACATTTCAAAATGGTATTCTGCAGCGTATAATGGCTCAGCATAGTGCAAGATCCCGGACTACATTCACATATCTCAAGAATGCAAACACCTTCTTTCTTGCCTATTCGTTATTAACCCGGCTAAGGTACCTTAACCATTCCGGTTTTTCAGTTTTCAAGCTAGGTCTTGTGAGGAAGATGTATTTTTGCGGTTATGCTTGTCAATAACATTCGTGACAGAGAATCACGCTTAAGGAGATCAAGAATCATCCGTGGCACTTGAAAATTTTGCCAAAGGAGATGCCAGAGGTGGCTCAAACTTAGAGTACATGTCTCCTTTATTTATATCGGCTAAGGCTCAAGCGTCTCTTGTACACGGTAATATAGTGAAAAGGAATTTGATTGGGGCTCAGTTCAAGCTACCCTCCATCAGAAGCAGAAATGGGAGCCTCTTAGCTGGAGAAATCAATCGGACAAACGTTTCCGAAGTTCTTTCTATCCTTCAACATGATGGAACTGATGTTAGCAACGGTGTTTTGGGTATACACGGCATCCAGAAGGACAAGTTCCTTCATGACTGTAGTTCCCTCTACTGTATCCATCAGAAAATATAGTGTTCATTAGATCGAGAGTTAATTTTACCACATGTTTCTACAAATTAATGTGTTTCAATCTCAACACAAAAAGAATGGCCAAGATAGAATTTTTAACATCATCAAACCATGTTACAAATATGTATACCTTGGTCGTGTCGATTCCATTCGTCTATGGAAAAATTAACATTTTTTTAATTAATTTATTCGGGAAGATCAATTGATTCGAATATTAAGAATTTTAAACTGATTTAGTCCGGAAAGATATTTTATTATATAAATTTTGGTAGCGTAATGTCAAAATTCTAATTATTCTAACACTTGTAAGAAAACTTATCTTTTTCTTTTTCTTTAATCGTAAAAGAAAACTAACGATAAGTGATAAATATTTGTTTTTTACTTTCTTTTTCCTAAATAAACCAACTAGGATAACATTAACAGCATATAAATACGGTGACATTAACCAAACCCTAAGAGAAGGCAGCAGATTCATAATTAGGGAAAAAGCCAAGTTCATAGAGCAATACCTTAAGCTTCTTAACATTATCTTGCAATGCCTTCTTAGCAAGCTCGGCTTGTTGTGACATTGGTAATGTATCAACACTAGTAGCTGGACCAATGGTAGGAGGCACAGAAACATTCGGCATTGGTATCCCACCATCATCGCCCTCGTCATCCCCACGCCGCCGGAAATTCCTAGGACGGTTGCTTCCCATAATTTCGAGAATTAGGGATTTGACAGTTAGGGAACGTTGAAGAAGAGAGTTGAGCTAATCGTTTGTTTTTGTGATTCCTGTGCTTGTATATCTCACAGATAAGGATATTATAAATAAAAGGAAAAATAATATAACCAAAATAAAATATCTCGAGTTAACTTATATATACATATATTTGTGTCATCTTGTCATTAACCAAAAACAGAGATCGCAAGTTCAAAAAACAGAGAGAAACGCCAAAAAGAAGATAAATTAAAACAGCCAATTGATGGCTCAATTGATACATAGAATGCACATCAAAATAACGACTCCTTTACCAGTCGTTACGCTACAAAAATGCGAGGATAAAGCCATCAAGGAGAGGCAAGACTAAATATGCTTTTTAGTTTTGTTTTAATGCAAGAAAACAAAAACGCTACAAGAATCCACACAGTACTGCAGATTGTTGGCAAAAAAAATATAAAAATTCAAATTTAAGTAGACATGTAATGATCAAGTAGGCCAATTATATAGCAAATCACAAGGAATTTAGACATTAAATAGGTATCTGCGATCAGTAAAGTAAGTGCAACTGCAAATGCTACCATTCGAACTGTCTGTACAACGGAGCATTATGAGAAGCATAACAGAAGAAAATGAAAATAAGGTTGGAAATTGCATTTTCTTTTTCCTTCTTTTTTTTTTCTTCCACTTATGGGTTCAGAATTTAAAAACAGCTTTTGCCTTCTTTCTTTTGCTTCCATACCAAAGGAACCAAACAGAAAGAGGATGATGCAGAAGAAACAACATAACTGTTAAGTACTTTAAAAAAAAAAGTCATTTTTATCATAATCAATTCCCATTGCATCGGTGAATCACACCATTGCTACTACTTCCTTGCACTTGTTTCTTCTGGTTCTGTGGGTTAATCCGGTCAAGTCCCCATATCCTTATGGTTCCATCATCGCTTGCTGAAGCCAACATGTGAAGGTTAGTCGGGCTCCAGCTCACGCAGTTAACCGCTCCTGCATGGCCTGGTAGCTCAACAATTAACTTCCCTGTAGATCTGTGCCATATGTATACCTGCAAATAACAGAAATGTGCGGACCAATGTCACCTCAACTGAATAAAGAAACAACCATTCTTTGATACTGAGAAACAGAGTCCGGATTATTGTCATTTGTTTATGTTCAGCCTAAAGTGATTAGGTTTTGTCTCAATTTTAAAATTCTAAATCCTCACAGAACAACTGAAGAAAAAAAGAGTCATTCCTTCATTTGAGAACAGAAACTGAAATTTCATCAAAAGATTATGTTCTGTCTATATTGATCAAATGAAGAAAAAACAACCACTTATCATTTCTCAGAATGATTCAGAAAACACACCGGATTATCATCATATGATTTAGCTATATATTCTTTTATGTGCTTATGTGACAATACTATGCAAAGAAAAGAAAAGGAGTGGATTTTACCTGAGAATCCTCGCTACCACTAGCAATGAAAGCTTGTTTATACCCACCAAAGCACGATCTGATGATGAATCGTGAACGCTTGTGGCCTTTGTATCTCGAGACAATCTTGGGGTCACCTTCGATATTCCAGAGACGGATTTCCTGGTTGAGGAGATTTACCAGAATGTATTTGTTGTCATTCGAAAGCGTGAACGAGGTAATCACATCTTCCTCTTCGATCAATCTCTCAACTGTCGCTTCCCTATCAAACAAGGATATCACGGAATCCTTGCAAACACTTACGAGCCACTTTCCATCATCTGTCATTGCTATATCTGATACCTTTTGTGTCCTCTGACCTTTCCAGCACTCCATCTCTCTACCATCCAAATCCCACATGCAGATGCTTCGGTCTGTCATCCCAGCGATTATTCCCTGCCCATCAGGATACCATCCGCAAGAAATGGGACTGGTACCACCTTTTTCATACATGTGAACACAGTCTCCTGAATCAGCATCCCAGCGTCTGATAACCTCTTCTGCTCCACATGTAAGAACTTGACGATCATCAGGACTCCACAAGATCGAAATCACGGGTTTCTGGTGGCCCACAAGTGTGTGCTTCAATGAGATGTGCCCATCTGCGTTGATCTGAAAAGTACATTCTAGGTGAATCAGTAAACAGGTTGCCTCAACTAGAATAGGTAACAGATTAAAACTTTTAACAGGTTAGCCAAAAGTCAATTCAAGTGAGCCTTGGTGGTGAGTCAGCATTACCTCCCATATAATTGCTGTCTGATCCTTAGAAGATGAAGCCAAATATTTGCCATTACGGGAGAATTGCAAGAACCAGACTTCATCAGTGTGTGACTCCAAGATCTGAACCATTCACGTAGAGAGAACTTAACGAATGTGATTAATGTCATTAACGCACACATGCACTGCAAGTCTGACTAAACTACAAACATAAAAGAGAGGCCACAGAAGTAATTAGTTAATCAGACGAAGGTGAGTGCAGGTGACAGCAAAACAAAATGTAATATATAGCCAATAATGGAAAAGGAATAACCGAAAAAGAAAAGAGGGATCAGGTTGACACAATTATCATCTTCTATTTCTTTCTCGATAACCTGTCAAGGAAGTGGAAACGTTTGCAGCATACTGTACTGTAAACCTTTCAGCTAAAGCTATGTGACTCTCCTTTAGTTCCGACAAACTCATGAACACCAAGAAACGAAACGACAACATGAAGGAAAGGGAAGTAACATTCACAGAACAGAGAAGTCTAACCTGAAGAGTCTGAGAAGGAATTTGGTGCTTCCCGCATAGGTGGTCAGAATACAAAGACAAATCACTATCCAAAGTATTATGGAAAACACAAGAATCCCGCTGTATATGAAGGGAATTCTCAACTAAATACTCCAACCTCTTTTCTGGGATTATAACAGAAGCAGGAAGCAAGTTTTGCAATTCCTCCAGAACCTTGGCCCTTGAATTCCCACTTTCTTTACCTGGACCTGAAGTGGTATGTGATATAAAGTTTGAAGGTGATATAAGGGAGCAAGCGAGCTCATGAACACGCTTTGTATTAATATGAAGAGGCACAATTTCATTCCTTAAAGTGCCTAGCGCGTCAGCTATGTTTTCAATTTTCAGAAGCTCCCAGAACTTTTGCTCAAGGAGCAAGAAAGACGCAGATTTGACAGCCTTTTCATCATGCAGACCAATTCTGTGCAATGTTACAACACTTTCATCCCATTTTCCGTCCTTTACCTGCTGCAGAAACACCTTAATGATGGAATTATGCAGAGGAATTCCGGATTCTTCCTCCAACATAGCCCCGGCTTTATCATATCCAAGAGAATAAAGAGCCCTAGTGATTATCCTAACGAATTCAGATTTTTTAATAACCCCTTTGGAGCCTATAGTTTCGTCATCCCCTTGGGAGGTCAGAGGCCTAGCCATCAGGTCTCCCAAAGAGTTGTTCACACTACTACCTCTAACAGAAGAGTTCCCAGGGAAGCCGTTGGGTTCGTCAGCAAGCCGCTTTGTACGTTTCAAAGGAGGTTCAGTATCCTCCACAACTCCCATGAAATTCCTAGTTCAGCCCATATAACTTTTCTGCAAAGACATAAGCTTTGAGTGAGTGCACATTAGATCCATAAAAAAAAACCCAAAAAATGCACTTCAGTGAGAGCAGTAAAAGGATTCTACTTGATGAATCAGAGATATAAGAGAAGCCAAAACATTCACTTGGCCTTGACATTAAGAAATAACCAGATTGTGAATAAGAACACACTAGTTAATAATCTCTTAAAACTCATGTAGATCTACAAGCAAGGAGATAAGCATTTTAACCATTAAGAATGATTAGGCCATTAAATTAAACCCAATGATCAGAACTATAAATGAGTTACACTTTACTTTGTTCGATCGGAACAACCACCTCTCAATCGCTTCACCGATGAAGCAAAAAGCAACACAGTGAATCGAGATACGCCGAATCGATTAAATCACAATACTCATTTACTCAATTAAACCACACAATCGACACAGTACACCAAAAAGATTAGCAATCACAAAAAAAATAAAAAAAAATCGTAAAATCAAACATCGAACGGAATAAGAGATCTATTAACGATCTAAGAAGCAGGAAAGTGAAAGGGGTTGGGAGAAAAAATCAAATCTTACCAAATACGAAGCAAAACCCAGGAAGCAAAAGATAAGGTTTGGCGATGGCAGAACAAAAGATAGGGTAAAGCGAGAGCCCAGAAACAAATTGAGGAAACCCGCTTAGAGATGCAAAAAGCGGTGAGAAGATGACAGAGAGGAAGAGGAAGTTCTGGGAAAAGGATGCGTTATAGAAGAAGAAAAGAAGAGAGAGGAAGCGACTCAATAAAAATATAAAAACTCACAAGGCAAAGAGGAGAAAGGAGGCGTGGCTCATCACAGGCCTACTCTCATCTCGTCCCAACTAATATTTGTGTTTCGTTTTTTTTTTTTTTTTTTTTTTTCGCTTCTTTCATAAATACTTAAACTTTACTTAAAACATGGTAAACCGGTGTCAAGTTAGCGGAAATATCGAAATATTCGTTTTTATTCAAAGATGATGTCAATCAAATATAATCTTCTCACCCTTCAACAAAATGCGACTGTAAAATCTATTTGTGAAGTTGTAAGTCTTTTATAAAAAGAAGAGAATACATGTATACATTGACAAGTGTGCATAACAAAATGAGTATTAAGAAGGTTAAAACAGTTGAGTGGGACCCAAAATTAATGGGTTACAGCAACGAATATATAGTAATCCAACTTAAAAGCTTGGAAGAGACAAATATTAAGGGTCATTGTTTATATTTGTGCATCGTATTTGGTAGGTGAAGTTCGATGACGAAATATGGTAAGTGCATTTTCGATGGTGATAACTTTAGCTTAATCCATAAGCTGCATTTTCTTGATTTAGAACGCAACATGTCGATCGATTTTGTTGTATTAATCTCATTTTGTACTTAATGCGATGTGGTGCACGATCTGATCTACAGTAATTGAACATACAATAGCTAAAATCCCGAGAAAAGGCTTTTTTGGAAGACTTTTTGATGACTGGTCCGCCACGTATCGTTCTATGATTCCTTTCGTATTGCAAGTTTAAAATTATACAAACACGGCAAAGACAATTACACACGATTTTGCTTGTACATAATGAATGAGGTTTTATGAAAAAAATAAGTTGAATGTAAATTACGCACGGCACTAGGAGAAATGATTGTAAACCCTTCACAAATTGAACTTATCTTGTTGCCAGAGAGTCAAACACAACGCAAGGAAGATAAATGGGCTTGTGATTTTGACTTTAATGGGCTTTCATAATTTGCACTAAATTTTGTTTTCATTAAGAAATAGAAAAATCTATTAGACTATGACAGTTCCAGGCCTTAGATTTGGGTCCACATTATGGGCCCATATTATGTTTGTGCGGGAATGAAAAATCACGGAGTTGTCGTTCTGAAAACCTTGAAATTCCACGAAGAATCGAGACGAGGACATAAATTTTGATTTTGGAGACAAAACGCAATGGGAGAAGCGCCAGCCCAGATTCCGACAAGTTTCGGCCACGAGCTCAGGGCTTGTCTTCGATGCCGCCTCGTCAAGACCTACGATCAGGTGTGGATTCTCACTTCTCACTCTCTGTGTTTTGCGTGTTTCATCTCTCGCGAATATCTTTGTCTAATATGGTTTATCCAACAGTTTAGGGATTCTGGGTGCGAGAATTGTCCTTTCTTCAAAATGGAAGGCGATCATGAACGTATTGTCGATGTTAAAACCCCTAATTTCAACGGGTATGGCCTAAATTCGAATCCTTTCTTTGAATTTACTTGGCACTCACTCTTCGTAAGTCTATCTTTGGTATTCGTGGTTACATGGAATATTCGAAATCCTGGTGAGACTCTGCTTAGGATGAAACTGTGGTGTAAGACTGATGCATTTTAAATTTGTAACCTCTCGTTGTTCTGGAATTTTTTATGGAATGAATCGTTCTTAATTGTAAAATAACTTTGGAAATGACCTAAAATTTGCTGCTTTAAGCAAAACGAGTTAACAGTGACAGAGATAGTGGTAGTGTTGATTTATGTCTCTTCCTTCATCTGTCGATATCTCCAATGTATTTATGATTGTTTTGCAGTATAATCTCTATGATGGATCCACGCAGAAGTTGGGCAGCAAGATGGTTAAGAATTGGTATGTTTGAGCTTTGTTTCCTGATTTTTTTAGTTTACAAAACGATGTAGCTTCTTCTTTCCATTTCTTGTTCTTTTTGTCTCACCATGATACTTTATGGATGGGGATATTATTACTGCTATGTTCATCGCATTTTTTCTTTCGAAAGAGAGAGTGTCTATGTAACAAATGTGGAGTTTTTAGTCTCATTTTGGCAATATATACACGCCACTTCAAAGATGGATAACGATTAATTTCATTCACCAAAACCTCGCTTTGTACTTCAAATTTTAACTGTTTAGTGTACACCCCGTTTGAGCGGTAGCTTCATTTAGATTTCTATGTCTTTATGGCTTGATGTTGTATTCTCTAATATTGCCAGCTTTCATTGAGACAGAAATATATCTCACACTTTGCAATTTCTTGTTTCCAGGGAAGTTTGCTCCTGGTTGCTACACTCTTGCTGTCTCAGAGGCACTCCCAGAGGACATGCAGGTAAACATATTTACTTCTATGCAACATCTCTTTGAAACCTAAGAAGAGGTCTCAAGGATGGATGATATAATAAGCAAATCCTTAGCTCTCGTTTTCAAACAAGGACATGGCTCCTAAAAGACAATCTGGTTTCGTATTGACTGTTTGTTCTCTTTTTCACATGTAAATCTGCTGGTAGTTCATATGCCAAGAAGAGAGGGTTCAGTACGTTCCGCCCAAACGCATTTGAAGCCATTTGCATCAACTGTCTCCGTTTTGGCATCTCTGCAAGTCGTCAGCTTCAAGAAGACTGAGTTGAGTCCTCTAAGTTTTTCCATGGAGCCTATTAATGGAAGTAGTTTAGTTATAACTTTGTTTCTGATTTCAACTGATATAGCGATCAAATCCTGATCCTTTTGTTGCCATTGCCAACAAAAACTTATTTTGCCAAACTCATTGTGGAGTTCATAATCTCTGGAAGATAAAATTGATTACGTTATTTTTCAATTACGGAATGGATTTCTTTAATTCTTTTTATAAGAAATTCAGTTCATGTTATGAATTTATAAACAAAATAGAATACATTAAATAGAACACCTAGCAAAAATTTGTGGTACCAATAAAATATGCAGTAAATATGTTAAAGTGGAGTGAAATGGAAAAGCTTTCAACGAGTCATGAATGCTTTCAGAATGAAAATGATTCATTATCTTGTTTTATTTTGGATATTATTTAGAAAAGATTGATGTTAGAAAAAACAGTGTAGAAGAAATGGCTCCTTAATCAAGCCAAGAGGGAAACAAAGAGAGACATTTTATTGGTTTTAGGAATATGACCATTGAAACTCTCAAAGAACCAAAGAAACTATGGGAAAATGTATAAAATGCTTGTATTTATTGTCTCTATACAAAAAACATAAGACCCACAAATTCATGGATACAAATACAGAAGAAATCAAGAATCACATCTTTCGATCTAAGATATTTTCTTCCGCTAGAGTAACCAACAAACACAACGTGCATAACTAAATAGTTACTTAACATCAATAACATAGTTAAAATGGTAACAAAATGTTAATTATAAACAACAAAATCCAATGAGACGAAGTGCATCGAGTAATTGAAGTTTCGAAATAAAATTCTTTCTTCTAAAATTTTGAGAATTAACCTGAAAAAAACAAAATTATTGGTATAATATATTTTTTGTTGAAATATTTCCTCAAATAAATATTTTTTGCCCCTCTCAAGTGTATATAGGGAAAATATTTATTGTTGTTTTGGGCAAGAGGCAAAACAAAAAATATTAGTCAATACTCAATAGGGCGTTAAATCTTTTGTTATTAACTAATTGCATTTAAAAATATATCCTTTATAGAAATAATTTTAAATTCGAGTTCACGTGGCAGTCGCTACCAACTTCGTTTACTCAAAAAAAAAAGTCATCACACAAGTCCAAGCCAAAAACAAGGGTCTTGCTCCGACACGACAACAAATCCAGATTCTGAGCTAAGGTAAACTTTAACTCCCAAGAATACTCGCCTTTTCCCTCATTTCTATGTCCTGGATCCAAATCTCAGACACGCTATTTCCTTGAAATCTATGTTCGGTTGAGTGAATCTGCAGAACTTATATTCGATTGTGTTTTCTTTTGGTATGGATATGGATCTCTGTCTAGAAACGAGAGAAAACTGGATTTAAGTAAAGGAATTTCAGAAATTTCGATTCTTTCGCTTGTTTTGTTGACGGGTATGAGTTATTATGATACGCTCAATTGTTTTTTATTGCAGGAGAATTCGTGAGAAGAAGAATTGAGTGTGTTTTAGAGGAAAATGTCGAACATAGACATAGAAGGGATATTGAAGGATCTACCTAATGATGGGAGGATCCCAAAGACGAAGATAGTTTGCACTTTAGGACCAGCTTCTCGGACTGTTTCTATGATTGAAAAGCTTTTGAAAGCTGGTATGAATGTGGCTCGCTTCAACTTCTCACATGGAAGCCATGAATACCATCAAGAGACACTCGACAACCTCCGTATCGCTATGCATAATACCGGCATTCTCGCTGCTGTCATGCTTGATACTAAGGTAAAACCATCTCTTGTGATATGGATTCTCTTATCATAATTGTCCATCTAGTTTGTGCCTAATCATCAAATTGGTTCATCTTGCTTATATGGCTTAGGACTGTTTGTTAGATTGTTAAATGTTAAATCTTTAGTTATTATTGTTGATGTGTATATTCAAGACCAAGACCGTGGCTTGATCATGGAACTTGTACTATCTGATTTTAGAGACTTTCGGCATATGATTTTGCAGGGGCCTGAGATTCGTACTGGTTTCTTGAAAGATGGGAACCCTATACAACTCAAGGAAGGTCAAGCGATTACTATAACCACTGATTATGACATTAAAGGAGATGAATCAACGATATCCATGAGCTATAAAAAGCTGCCTTTGGATGTGAATCCTGGAAACACCATACTCTGTGCTGATGGAAGCATAAGTCTAGCTGTCTTGTCATGTGATCCTGAGTCTGGAACGGTTAGGTGCCGGTGTGAAAACACGGCGATGCTTGGCGAAAGAAAGAATGTGAATCTTCCCGGTGTTGTTGTTGATCTTCCCACTTTGACAGATAAGGATATTGAGGATATTCTCGGTTGGGGTGTTCCGAACAGCATCGATATGATTGCTCTTTCGTTTGTTCGTAAAGGTTCTGATCTTGTTAATGTTCGGAAGGTTCTTGGATCTCATGCTAAAAAGATAATGTTGATGTCGAAGGTACTTTAAATTTTCAGTTATGGTGATTGCATTAGATGTGTATTAAGGCATGAATCTGATTCTTTCTTTTGGGTTTGGACTTTGAAGGTTGAGAACCAGGAAGGAGTGGTTAACTTTGATGAGATATTGCGTGAAACAGATGCATTCATGGTTGCTCGTGGTGATCTCGGGATGGAGATTCCGATAGAGAAGATCTTCTTGGCTCAAAAGTTGATGATCTACAAGTGTAACCTTGCGGGTAAACCAGTGGTCACAGCCACTCAGATGCTGGAGTCAATGATCAAATCACCTCGGCCAACCCGAGCTGAAGCCACAGATGTTGCAAATGCTGTTCTTGATGGCACCGACTGTGTGATGCTTAGCGGTGAGAGTGCAGCAGGAGCTTATCCTGAAATAGCTGTGAAAGTCATGGCTAAGATCTGCATTGAAGCTGAATCCTCGCTTGATTACAGCACAATCTTTAAAGAGATGATCCGAGCAACTCCGCTTCCAATGAGCCCACTCGAGAGTCTTGCATCATCCGCTGTGCGGACTGCTAACAAAGCGCATGCGAAACTCATCATTGTGTTGACACGTGGAGGTTCAACTGCTAACCTTGTGGCTAAATACAGACCGGCTGTTCCGATCCTGTCAGTGGTCGTCCCAGTTATGACCACTGATTCCTTTGACTGGACTTGTAGTGATGAATCACCTGCAAGGCACAGTCTGATATACAGAGGTCTAATACCTATGTTAGCTGAAGGATCTGCAAAGGCAACAGATAGTGAATCTACAGAAGTTATCATTGAAGCTGCTCTGAAGTCGGCTACACAGAGAGGATTGTGCAACCATGGTGATGCAGTGGTGGCTCTGCACCGTATTGGAGCTGCCTCTGTTATTAAGATCTGTGTGGTGAAGTGAGATTTCAAACTTCTTTCAAAATCTCAAATCTTGTCTCCTGATGATTGTTGGTAATCGTGACTGAGAGTTCGCTTTTGTAGCATGAAATAAAGAAAACAGGTCAAAATAGCTCCTGAATATCTGTAACTTTTAAGACATCTCTCTCCCTTTTTTATTTATTTACTATTTCAATATTATGGATCAAAATCTGCTTCTTATGGCTCAGTGATTCCTTTGCATGTATAACAACACTATATCTCTTTTGCTTATAAAAGATTAAGCTTTAAAGGTGTTAAGTAGAACATACAAAATCGAGAAAGTCATCTATAATGATTGAACAAGATCCAACGAAAAGTATGCTTCTTTCAGATGTTTAGAATCATAAATACTCTTCTAACTTCTAAATCACCAGTAATCTACGTGGGAAAGATTCGTACTGGACTCTGCAGTACAAAAAGAATAGTCGTAAGAAACACAAGAACAAAGGTATGTATAGAAAATTAAACATGGAGCCTGATGTTATTGAGATCACCTGTTCTGCGAGGGATGTTCCTTGAAGATTTAATGAATTGAGCCGGATGTTATTTCTTTCACTGTTTTATGTATTGAAGAATAACGATTAGTGTTCTAAGTTACAACATTTTTCGACAAGACTGAATAAGAATAGTTCAGGGTTGTGGCAGATACAGATACTTACTCATTGTAAAACTAGCGGAATTCATCGTGAAAGCCATAGTCATCATCAGTGTCATCTTCGTCGAAAATGGCACTGTAGAAGACGTATGGATGATCAATCATCTCTGCCAAATTCAGACGTCCATCTTTGTCTGCATCCGCCTGGAAGAACAGAAAAGAGAGATCAATGTAACATCGAGTAATTCAGCAGCTAAATGTGCCATTTGTTTTGAAAGTTATGTACCTGTGATATAATATAATCAGCTTGCTGTTTTGCGTAATAATGCTCAGTAGGATGGATTTTACTGATAATGGGAATTAACTCAGCGTCTGATAAGTACCTATAGAAAAGTGGGAGTTATGTTAAGGGGTGCATGATATTAATGGAAATAGTAATCATGGCGTGCACTCTTAAATTAAGTACCCGTCATCATCTTTGTCAAGCTGAGCAAACAACTGCTTTGCCGGGCCTTCAGGCAAGTCATGATAAGGATGTGTAGAATTGTGATTATCTTCTTCGTAGTTCCTTACAGTGTCAAAGAGCCCGTGGAAAAACTCTTCGAAACTGATCTTACCATCTTTATCTGAATCCCTTTCTCTGGGAGAGGGAAGGAGAAGAATCCGTTGATAAACAGGAAGCTAAAAGAAGGGTTCCTCAGAAATACTCAGAAGACCAGAGTACATTACCTTACTTCCTCCTTGCACAACCATAGTAGTAACTTACGGTTCTTGGTGTCAGCAGGATGCAGAAAGCTAAGTGAAAAGAATTAACCAGCAAGAGCATTATGAGAAAAGGAAAAAAAATGATAGTAGTGCTACCATATCTGAAATAGCTGGGTTGTTTTCGAATCTACACTATAAGAAAACGCTTACTCGTTAAACTCTGTCAAATTCAGTAGACCATCACCATTTGCATCTGATGCATTAAAATGCTCCTCCTTCCACCAGCCCATGTCATAGCCAAAGGAATGATTATCTGTTAAAATTATAGCCAAGCCAGCTTAAAATCAGAAGAGCTAAAAACGAAAAACAAATAAACCAAATAAAATGCAACAAGCCTTTTGAAGCAAAGCTACTTAATTTATTACCAAGATCTATCAAGTCATATATTTCTGCATGATCATAGCAAGTGGCACATTAAAGAAGAAACATGAAATTGCAGCTCACCTGAATTGCGAACCCAAGACGGAGGTTCATATTCAGAGAATGAAATAAAACCATCCTTGTTTCTATCATGAACATCCATGTCTCTTTGAGTCCTGTGCATAACTTCCTTGTGAGAAGACTGTATAGTCCATTCAGTCAATTCACTCTCCGTCACAAACCCATCAACAGGAGAAACATCAATCTTCGGAAACAACAAAATCAGCCTGCAAAGTAGCAATCAAACAAACTCCTTCCTTACAAAATTACATCTTTAGTAAATGCTTAAACTAAATTCTTCTAGTTAAAGATCCTAAATTCCGGGGAAATTGAAATCAAAGATTCTGAAATGAAGATGTATTAAGCATGACCAACCTATCAGTGACATTGAATTTCTCCTCATTGTTCAAGTAATCCTCAGCATCCATGAAATCCTCCCACTCAGGTTGTGACTCGTGACCAGGTGCATGTTCATGTCCGCCACCGTCAGCACCAGTTGTTGCTCTCTGGGAATGGGAAACGAGCTCCGGATGAGAATGCTCAATGTACTGGCGCTCCCACTCTTTATCCTCGCGACGGCGCTCCATGTCGGCGACGAGAGGATCGAAGGGAACCGGATCGTGACGAGTGGGTTTGAAATTGAAAGAAGACCGGAGCTTTAGACGGTGATGTTGGTTGTGACCAAAGTGGTGGTGATCGTGGTCACTCTTCTTCTTCGGGGAATAAGAGATGAGGAAGAGCACGAGGATCCCCACTGTGATGTATAGGATCACCGAAGCCTTACTCATTATTGGCTTGTTAACAGTAGTAGTAGGAATCTTTGAAACCCTAATTTTTGGAAAGTGTTGAGCTTTGACACTCGAAGCGAAGCTAAGATAGATCTGTTGAAAGATGGGAGTCTTGTATAAAATTATTATCTATGATGGATATATGTTTAGAAGATTTTGACTTTAGATCTGTTACGACCTTTTAGTCAAATGGTTAGTAGATTTTATTTTATGAGAGCCCGCACCTTAACACAATAACACCGCACATCAAATTTATTTTTTGGACAAACATCTGTTTCCAATGTTATATGAATCCTACAAACCATTCGCTTCAGCAATCTCTCAAAACCGTATCCATTTTTATTGCGTTTAAACTAATCGAATTCTACAAAATAATTTATAAACTAACTAAAAGTTGAGGTATTGGTTGTTTCTTGTCTACCTTTCAAATCTATGATTACAACATCTGCTGTTTGATTTCCTGTAGAAGTTGGATGATGTTGCTGGAAGCGCAGCATCTAAGACATCATTTGATGTTTGCCTTATTTGCATCAGGCTCCTGGAAGAAGGTTTGCTTTGCAAAAAAAATGTCAATCAGAGTTCGTCTGTTTTTGTATTATTATCTTTTGTTAACTCCTTTTTGTATGTTATGTAGATGACAGGCTGCAAAAACTCAGAATCCAAAAAGCTTCAAAGAGACATGTACCCATTTCACAAGCCCAAGATAAAAAGGTTTCATACTAGTGATTTTGTCCTTTCTTTCCCCTTCCAGTTTTAGCTTCATCTTTACTTGCTTTGTGTAATTTTCTTTAAAACCATTATAAAGGAATCGAGAAATGAAGAAAGTGATGATTCAGAGAGTGAAGCAGAGCAAATGGATTTTGACAAGTGCTTCAAAGGAAACCTATGAAATTCCTAGAAAAGCAGAGATTGTAAACCGTGCTTTTACTGGTGATGACGTTGTAGATGAATTTGACAAGGATAAGCAAAAGGTACTAAATCAGGAAGTTCCTGAACCCGAAAAACCGGTTCAAGTTCCTGGTTGGGGACAATGGACCAATATCCAAAAAAGAGAGGTTTACCTTCATGGACGGTTAGAGAACACGAAGATGCCAAGAAAACGAGAGAACAAGCTGTCAAGACAAGGAAAGATGCTCGTCTCAGACATGTTATCATTTCAGAAAAAGTCGATAATAAGGTCACTGTCTCTCACTTAATATGACGCCAATCCCTTTGTTCGATCTCATGCTGACAATATCTATTTTTTTGACAGGCTGAGAACCTTCATACGAAGACTCTACCTTTCCCTTACACATCCAAGGAAGTTTTCGAACATAGTATGCGTATGCCTATAGGACCCGAGTTTAATCCCACAACTGTTATTGGAGATCTGAACCGACCTGAGGTTCCTTTTCATTACTTTTTTTTTTGTTAAACTCTCATTAGTAGTAGTAGCCATTTCACAAAATGTTGCATTTTCTTAGACCCAGTGGTGATTTACCTTTTGTGTGAAGGTTGTGAAGAAAGTTGGCGTAATCATTAAACCTCTCAAGTTTGAGGAAGTAAATCCGAATGAGAAGGTAGATGAAGAACACCCTCGTAACCATCACAAACAAAATCCCAAAAAAGGGTATTAAGTAAAACCAATAGAGGTCAAAGCAAAGGACCAAAGATTTTGCATTCTTAAAAGACCAATGGAACAATTTTGCTTTGTAGTTTGTCTTATTTATTAAAGAGACGTTTTTTTTCATAGCCTAGTTAATCACCATCTTCTTCCACTCTGTAACTCTTTGCAAAATTCTGTCTATTGCAGAGATGATGTAGTAATGGAGAAACATTAATACCTGAAGGGCAATTTAGTAATTATCAGGTTTCAAAAACAACTTACCGTTTTGTTTTCAGCTTTAAAATACATTTGAAAGCAAATGGGAGCAAACTACGTACCGTTTCTTGTCTGTTGTCTGAAACGTCGTCGTTTAGGGCCAATTCTCTGCTTCATTTCCTATCCCTTTAAAACCCTTATCGTGGCGTGTTTCTTAAAAAAACCTGTAAAACCCTCTCGACATTTTCGACTCTTTACCTTATCTTCAAAATCTCTCCGGCCACAGACGACGGGAACTTGGTAGTTACAGGTCTAGAATATGCCCTTGAAGTTCCCTCTCGGTGCACGCTTCATCACTCATTCTCTTCCCTCTACTCGTCTCGCTTCCATGAATTCTGGCGCACTAATCTATTCATTTCGTTCCGTCCCTGTTCTATCCAAAGCCTTTCCTTTTAGGTTAAAGTACCTAGGATTAGTTTCCCGGGTCAATTTCTCTACCCGACCTGAGAGGACCGGGCCAATTCGCGCGTCCAAGAGCTTGATTGAGGATGAGGCAGAGCTTAGTGATTGGGTGAGCGATTTGAGGACTAGTTCGATGCGTGGGAAGTTCACGAGCGACGAAGATAACTCTGGTCCAGAGGTGGTTCGTAGAAACGTAGACAGGAACGACAATAGAGGTCCAAGGAGGGGAAGGGAAGGCGTCTCCGATAGGTTCGGTGGTTCGAAAAGAGGAATGGAGGGTGAAGTCGATAGATTTGGGGGTTCGAACAGGAGAAGAACCAGCAATGAGCCGGCTGATTCGTTTAGGAACAAGCGGTTAGGTGATCGAGAAGGTGTAAGGAATGGTCGGGTTCAAGGAAGGAGTAGTGATTCGTCTCTTCGTGGAAGGAACGAGAGAAATGTAGATTCAGGGTTTAGGAGAGAACGAGGTTTGGAAAACAACAGGGGATTGGGTAAACAGACTAGAGGTTTAAGACAGGAAAAGGAAGATAGTAGTGACGAGGACGAGGAGAGGGTAGTATTGGGAAGCATTGATGATTTGCTTAGTGAAGATAGTAGTGATGAGGATGATTTAGATGATGAGCCTCTTATTAAGAAAGCGGCTTCTGCTAAGGCTGTAGAGACTGATAAGCCAAGGAGTGAACATGTCAAAACTTCAGATTCTTACTTGTCTAAGACAAGGTACATTAGTTGCAATTTAGTTTCTTTTTTTTTTTAACTTAACTTTTACGATTAGATTGTCCTTGAGTGGGAGAAGATTGCTTCTTCTGTATGTGACTTACATTGACCATTTACTGCTGTTTGATTGAGAATACTCTTTATGATAATTGGTTTACAGATTTGATCAGTTCCCACTGTCTCCCTTATCGCTAAAAGCCATCAAGGATGCGGGATTTGAGACAATGACTGTTGTGCAGGAGGCTACTCTTCCTATCATTCTCAAAGGTGAACTCTTTATCCTTTTACACGAGAGCTGTTTACAAGGCAAAAAGAAAAAACACCATGATTTGGAAATATGGTTATGATTTCTAATTGACAGTATCTCACAAGGTTTTACAGATCACTTTGGCAATAGCTAATAGGCAGTTCAAAGAAAACTCAGAAACTTGTGTCTCTCTCTTCAGGATTCCTCAAAATTGGCCAAGATTTCCATTTTGTAGCTTGATTGATTGTTTAAAAATCTGATTTAACTCCCTGGTTTCTTCTGTGCTCTGTTTTTCCAGGTAAAGATGTCCTAGCCAAAGCCAAAACAGGCACTGGGAAAACCGTTGCATTTTTGGTGAGGCATTCTACCCTCTGGGTTCATGAATATAAGTTGGTCTGTTTGGATTTTATCGAGCCTGCAATTGGGATTTGTTCTTATTGTTGATGTTTATTTTCAAGCTTCCATCAATTGAAGCTGTTCTCAAATCTCCTCCAGCGAGCCGGGATAATAGGCAACCCCCAATTATCGTGCTTGTGGTATGCCCTACTCGAGAACTTGCTTGTCAAGCTGCTGCAGAAGCAAATATCTTGTTGAAGTATCACCCATCTATTGGTGTTCAAGTTGTGATTGGAGGCACAAAGCTTCCTACAGAGCAAAGGCGTATGCAAACAAATCCTTGCCAGGTAATTAGAGATTTCTTTTGACACTCCAGGTGTATTAATGTGAAATTAATTCTGAGCACATCTTGCACTTCCTTTGAGCTAGGCTTCTAAGATGGCTGCAGTTACAGTGAGCTATTTCTATATATTGTTGAATAATCTCATATTTGAACACTCTCAGATCCTTATGGCTACACCCGGAAGGCTCAAAGACCATATTGAGAATACTTCTGGATTTGCAACAAGGTTAATGGGTGTGAAAGTCCTTGTGCTTGATGAAGCTGATCATCTCTTGGACATGGGTTTCCGAAGGGATATTGAGAGGATAATCGCCGCTGTTCCGAAGCAGAGACAAACATTTTTATTTTCTGCCACTGTACCTGAAGAGGTAAGTGTCAGTTTCTTGAACAAAGTCTCACATTTTTGGGTTGGAATCTTGAACTGTGTTTTTTGGTATATAGGTCCGCCAAATATGCCATGTTGCTCTGAAACGGGACCATGAGTTCATCAATTGCGTTCAAGAGGGTACTGGGGAGACACATCAAAAGGTAAAAGATTTCTCTTAAGGTTAATTTGAGTGAATGGCCTGCCATATGATCTGATGTTATTGGTTTCTCATGTCTGTTTTATCTCCTAGGTCTCACAAATGTACATGATTGCATCCCTGGATAGACATTTCTCGCTTCTATATGTGCTTCTTAAAGAACACATCGCAGATAATGTGGACTATAAGGTAAACTGTTTCCTCTAGTGCCATTGTAAATCGCCAATGTCTGTATTTATGAACTAACATGATCTCCTTGCTGTTGTAGGTTATTATTTTCTGTACAACTGCTATGGTGACAAGATTGGTGGCTGATCTGCTTAGTCAGCTAAGTCTAAACGTCAGAGAGATCCATTCTAGAAAACCCCAGAGTTACAGAACCAGAGTTTCTGATGAGTTCCGCAAGTCCAAGGGTATTATCCTTGTAACATCCGATGTATCTGCTCGTGGTGTCGATTACCCTGATGTGTCATTAGTCGTACAGGTAATCATAAAATATTTTTCTGGCATAGGCTTGCTCTGGAACTACCATTTTTTTTTTTTTTTTTAATTTCAACTAAAGTTGTTTGTTTGCGTCTGCAGATGGGATTGCCATCAGACAGGGAACAATATATACATAGACTTGGCAGAACGGGGCGGAAAGGTAAGGAAGGGGAAGGAGTATTATTGTTGGCTCCATGGGAAGAGTACTTTATGTCATCTGTTAAAGACTTGCCCATCACCAAGTCTCCTCTACCACCAATAGACCCAGAGGCTGTGAAAAGGGTAAGCTTTTTCATATAATATGGCGAACTTGCATTAATTTGTGATTCTATTGAACTTGGCAAGCCTTTACAAACTTATTATATTTGCTGGCAATCCAGAACCACTGCGGAACTTGAAACTGAATTTGAATCTGTATACAAATGCAAATGTTTAGGATAGTCTCATAACACAACTCTTGGAAGTCAAAAGCTAAGAGTTTACATGAGTATTTGACTCGAGTGAGTATTGATGGGTTATGAGAAACTTGTTGAATTCAGGTGCAGAAAGGGCTTAGCCAAGTGGAAATGAAGAACAAGGAGGCGGCTTATCAGGCGTGGTTGGGTTACTACAAATCTCAGAAGATGATTGCAAGAGACACAACCAGACTGGTGGAGTTAGCCAATGAGTTTAGCCGCAGCATGGGACTTGACGTCCCACCAGCTATCCCAAAAAATGTTCTTGGGAAGATGGGTCTCAAAAACGTTCCTGGTCTTAGAACCAAGTAGATTTTTTTACCTAGTGATCTGCTTTGGTTTAAAAACTTTAATGCTTTGCAAGTGTAATCTCTTGTCATTTTCAACTCGCTAGACTTTCTAACTATAAAAAAAAATCCTATAAAAGTTACCTTATGAAGGTCTTTTGTATGTATTGGCTAGTTAACAATTCTATTGTCAAGAGTGTTTTATTTTTCACTAAAATGAAGAAAACGTTTTTTGGTTGAATATGCATTGTCTATTAGGTTCACATTTTGGATCAAACAAACGAATATGACAAAAACTAAACAAAAGAGAAGCTTGCGCGCATATCGCCATCATACGTCCTATGCATATTGTTGTTACCTTTCATTAAGACTACATACATTGTTTCTTGAAGATTCACACTGCAGACATTGTTTCTATCAAACTAACGATAATAACATCTTGAACGCAAAAAAAAAAAATCTTTTTCGAAATATAAAATTTTGAAAAATTACAGTTTTAAGATTTCATGAAGACAAAACAATTTCACAAAGTTTAGGGAAATGATTATTTGGACAGTTAAGATTTGTGAAGTAATAAAAAAAAATCAACAATTTTCCTTCAAAAGGCATGGGAGCAAACTACATGCCGTTTTTTATTTGTTGACATTTTGGGCCACTCACCTGTCTCCCCTTAAAACCCCACAAAACTTGTTAAACCCTAATTACCGACGGCGGGAACTTGGTAGTTCCCTCTTGGTATAGTCTTCATCATTCTCTTCCATGAATTCCGATGGACCCAAATCCGGTCGGAAAAGACGAGCGATCCGCGCCAAACATTTGAAGAAGTTAACGAGTGACGAAGATGAGTCGGGAAAGCTAGTCAAGGACAACAACAGGGGTCCAAAGAGGGGAAGAGAAGGCCAATCTGATGATGATGAGCCTCTTACTAAGAAAGCAGCTTCTACTAAGCCTGTAGAGGCTCTACTTGCCAAAACTTCAGATTCTTATTTGTCTAAGACAAGGTACTTTATTTGCTTCGTATTTATCTACTTTTGAACTCTCTTAGTATCAGTTGCTTGCATGTAAGGAGATTATGCTGAATGTGACTTACTTTGACCATTTTGATTGACAAAATAGTAAAATGGTTTACAGATTTGATCAGTTCCCACTGTCTCGCTTGTCTCTAAAAGCAATAGAGGATGCTGGGTTTAAAACAATGACTGTTGTGCAGGAGGCTACTCTTCCTATCATTCTCAAAGGTGAATCTTTTCTTTCTTTCTAATTGACGGTATCTCACAAGCTTGAAAGAAAACTCACAACAATTTGCATCTTTCTTCAGGATTACTCATTTTTTTCGTGACTTATATTTTGAAGCCATGCGGATTGTGTATTATTCCTCTAATATTTCTTATTTTTAACTTATTGGTTATACAGGTAAAGATGTCCTAGCCAAGGCTAAAACAGGCACTGGGAAAACCGTTGCATTTTTGGTGAGACATTCTACCCTTTGGGTTTGTGGATATAAGTTGGTCTGTTACGATTTTATCTAGCCTTGAACTGGGATCTGTTCTTCTTGTTGATGTTTATTTCCAAGCTTCCATCAATTGAAGCTGTTCTCAAATCTCCTCCAGCGAGCCGGGATAATAGGCAACCCCCAATTATCGTGCTTGTGGTATGCCCTACTCGGGAACTTGCTTGTCAAGCTGCTACAGAAGCTAATATCTTGTTGAAGTATCACCCATCTATTGGTGTTCAAGTTGTGATTGGAGGCACAAAGCTTCAAACAGAGCAAAGCCGTATGCGAAAATGTCCATGCCAGGTAATGATTTGTTTTGCCACTCCATTTGTATTGAGTTAGTTCTGAGTGAATGTTGCATTTCCTTTAAGCTGGATTTCTAAGATGAAAATTGTTATCTGACAAATAGAGTTGCTTATATTTTTTCTCAAACTGATTTAGTTGTTATACGCTTAAACATAATGGGCTCATGGTTTGAATTGCTAAGAATATAAATTACAATCGATTATTCAAAAAACAATGTATTTCCTTGTCCAAGTTATGATTGTTCGCCCATGCAAGCATTCATAATCGTAGGATATGTTCCTTGATTTTGCCTCTTATGCATTTGATGATTTTGTATTATCAGTCTGTCTTCCCTGCAGTCAAATTGGCTGCAGATATGGTGATATTTATCTCTCTATATTGTTGAATAATAATATATTTTCACAATCTCAGATTCTCGTGGCTACACCTGGAAGGCTCAAAGACCATATCGACAACACTTCTGGATTTGCATCAAGGTTGATGGGTGTAAAAGTCCTTGTGCTTGATGAAGCTGATCATCTCTTGGACATGGGTTTCCGAAGAGATATTGAGAGGATAATCGCTGCCGTTCCTAAGCAGAGACAAACATTTTTATTTTCCGCCACGGTACCTGAAGAGGTAAGCCTCAATTTCTTGCACAAAGTCTCATTTCTGGGTGGAATCTTAAATTGTGTTTTTTTTGGTGTCAAGGTCCGCCAAATATGCCATGTTGCTCTGAAACGGGATCATGAGTTCGTCAACTGTGTTCAAGAGGGTACTGGGGAGACGCATCAAAAGGTATAGAAGATTTTTCTTTAGGTTTATTTGAGTGAATGGCCTGCCATATGATCGGATGTTGTTGGTTTCTCATGTCTGTTTTATCTTCCAGGTCTCACAAATGTACATGATTGCATCACTGGATAGACATTTCTCGCTTCTATATGTGCTTCTTAAAAAACACATCGCAGATAATGTGGACTATAAGGTAAAATTGTTCCTCTAGTGCCATTGTGAATCAGCAATGTATCTCTGTACTAACACAATCTCCCTGTTGTTGCAGGTTATTATTTTCTGTACAACTGCTATGGTTACAAGAATGGTGGCTGATCTGCTTAGTCAGCTAAGCCTGAACGTCAGAGAGATCCACTCTAGAAAACAGCAGAGTTACAGAACCAGAGTCTCCGATGAGTTCCGAAAATCTAAGGCTATCATCCTTGTAACATCCGATGTATCTGCTCGTGGTGTCGATTACCCTGATGTGTCACTAGTTGTACAGGTGAATCATATAGTAGTCTTCCATCATGGAATTGAACAGTAGTTAATTTTTTTTTACTGAAGTTGTTGTTGTTGT
Source organism: Cardamine occulta (assembly GCA_028015245.1). Lineage (NCBI taxonomy): Eukaryota > Viridiplantae > Streptophyta > Magnoliopsida > Brassicales > Brassicaceae > Cardamine > Cardamine occulta. The sequence goes on from CM051385.1 coordinate 3,017,734, forward strand.
GTATATGTTGCCTTTGCAGATGGGATTGCCATCAGACAGGGAACAATATATACATAGACTGGGCAGAACCGGTCGGAAAGGTAAGGAAGGGGAAGGTGTACTATTGTTGGCACCATGGGAAGATTACTTTCTATCTTCTGTAAAGGACTTGCCCATCACAAAGTCTTCCTTACCGCCAATAGACCATGAGGCTGTGAAAAAGGTAAAGCTTTTTCATATAATACGGCAAACTTAGCACGGATTTTTTGGCAAGCGTTTCTCAATTTCTATTTGCTAGCAACCCAGGACAGCTAGAGTGTTATAAACTGAATTGGAATCTGTATGCAAGTACCATTGTTTAGAAGAGATCTTCATCAATGACACAAACCTCTTTTGAAGTCAAAAGCTAACATTTTTCCAGAGTATGTGACTCGATTGAGCATTGATGAGTGTGAGAAACATGTTAAAATCAGGTGCAGAAAGGGCTTAGCCAAGTGGAAATGACGAACAAGGAGGCGGCATATCAGGCGTGGTTGGGTTACTACAAATCTCAGAAGAAGATTGCAAGAGATACGACCAGACTGGTGGAGTTAGCTAATGAGTTTAGCCGAAGTATGGGACTAAGCATCCCTCCAGCTATCCCTATAAATGTTCTAAACAAGATGGGTCTCAAAAACGTTCCTGGTATTAGAATCGCTCCTGGTTTTGACAAGAAAAAAACAAAAAGAAAGAATCGTTAGGTAACCATTTGTTTTGTTTTGAAACTTTATTGCGTTTTAAGGTATTATCTCTTGTTATTCTTGCAACAGTTTAATTTTCTAATTATAAAAAATCTATAACAGTTACCTTCTTATGAAGGTTTTTTTTTTTTGTAATTGCTAGGTAACAATTTTATTGTCTCCACTTATGATTAATGTATCTTACTATATAAAGTTTCATGTCACCTAAAAATAAGACGTTGAAAACATTATATACGAGATCTCAATAAAAATTATGTTTTTTAAAGTTAAGAAGTTTACGACCCATAGTACTTTTAGACTGGATAAGAAAATAAAATGTTAGTTTCCTCTCGATCAACAGGGATTTGAATATGAGAGCCGACTTTCTTCTCTAAGTAGTTCTATAGATTCAAAAAATGAACTATTCAACAGGTTTTGTCTTAATTGATCCAATTCTTCTGTAACAAAGCTTTGGGGATATAGCCCACTAACCAAAATCAGACATAAATGCAATGAAACATTTTAGTAGTAACGGAACTTCTAATTTCCCTGGAAAAATAAAAAATGTAACCTCCGAGTAAAAGAGTACTGAAAAGAAGGATGATGATGGATGGTAACACAAAAAAAAACAAAACCCAACACCATCATCCTACTCAAGCTTTGCCTTCACAATACCACAAGGCTATGCCTTTTTGTTGTTACTTCTAAAGCTCTACTAAACCCTAAAGGAGCAGAGAAGGCAAGCTGAAAATGGTAAGTTCGGTTATAGCTGCAACTGCAACTGCTACGTTTAGTCCTCTTTCCACTTGTTAACATATCTCAAGAAGGCACTAGCTGGATTTTCATGAAGTGGCGCTCTTAAACGGGTAGATCTCCTAACCACTGCTTCTTCCATTTCTATGTTGTGAGCAATGTCCTTCGTCCTCTTTTGTAGTGTAGAGCTGCAAATCACAAGTTATTGCCAGGTTTTAAAGCCATGACACAAAAACAAATGAGACTACGATAAATGCGGAGTTACTCTTCTACATGTGCATCAAAGTAAGGATAGAGCAAGTGGCCAGATTTATAATGCAAATTATGAAAAAGAGAAGTAAGATGCTCTAAGCTGACCATATTCTGTCATAGAATTTCTCTAGCTGTATATGTAATGACAGTTCCCTCTCTCCTTTACGGTTTAGTGATCCCATCAATGCATCGAGCTGGATCAAGAAACAAACACAAATTTGAACAAGATGCATACAATCAAATGATCAAACAAGGAAATGAACCATGTGGATTGATGATACCTCTTCCTTGGAGGTATAATAGCCCCATTCTTTGGAATCGGAATCCTCAACAAATATCCTCCCATTGCTTCGGAACCACCAGTACCTGTTGTAATCCCGATCTTTACCCAAGGGGTTTGTACGTATGACTATTTTCTCCATCTCTCTATCATAATATTGCCTCTGCATGTAAATAAAAAGTTCAGACTTGATGGGTAAAGAAGCACAGACGTGCATATATGCAAACAACTACATATCAAAAATTATTATTAGGGAACGGACTAACCCTCTGTTCGGGCCCCCTCCTTTCTGAAGTTCCTTTCTCATCTTCACTTGCTGATTTTACCTCCTGCTTCTTCACCGAAAATCTTTTCTCCTCCTCTTCTTCCTCTGCCTCCTCCTCATCATCCTCCTCCTCATCCTCCTCCTTTGGTTTGATTTTTGTATCCGTCATCTGCCTTTTGTGATTTCTCAGATAGACATTCCCCACAAGCCTATCAATACCATAAGAACAATGAGCTCCCAAATGATCTGAAAACCAAAAACTTCTGCATATGTGTTAATAGGATAAGCCCAAACCTTTTCTCTGCTTTTTCATTTTTTTGTGAAGAAACACACCCATTCTCCATCTTGCTTCCCTCTGAAGTGCTCCCTTTCTTTTTGCTGTCTTCACTGCTTTCTAGTACTTGTGGGCTATATTTCTTTTTCTCCAACTTATTATTTTCTAAAACTCCATTAGCTTCCTCGCCAGTTTTGGACCGTTCTTTCTCCTCTCTTATCTGTCGGGCCTCCGCCAATGCTTCTTCTCTTCTAGCAGCTCCAACGGCATGCCGTTGCTCAACAAGCTCATCAATTTCCCCCTTGAACTTACTTGTTTCAGTCATATGGTTCACTAACTTCCTTAAGATTTTCAATTTTACATTGGGGTCCAATAGACCATAATGTCCCCGTTTGATAGTTCCAACGTCAAAGCACAAATCAGGAGTGTCGACTGATTCCAAGAAATCACATAAATACTCTGTCCATGTGATCAATGTTATCTGAAATAAGAAGAAATAAAGTAACAAGTAGGCCATCAACCACAAAAGAAAACTGAAAAATCAAAAGGCTGGCGACTTAATGTTGAATGAGGAGATTGTTAACCAAGGAGGATTTCCATAAGACGAAGACCTGACCTTTGACTTGCGACTCCTTCTCTGTAAAGCTTTGAAATTATCACTGCGTTCGGTTATGAGGAACCGGAAAAGACAGGCATGCACTTCCATGATAAGAACCAAATTACTCTCCTTGTGGCAGACAGCATTTTCAAAGTCTTCAAGAGAAAATCGCCATAGATGCAGCTGCCTACCAAATGAGGTACAAAATTCCCAGACCATAAGAAGATCCCCAACACAATCCATTGGAACACTAAAATCTTGTGAAGGAGAAGGACGCTGAGTGATAGCAGCGTCATCAGGATCAGGTGGTAACAGTAAATCTTCAATTGGATAATTGATAGCCTCTTCCTTAGACTCATTAACCTCTGGAAAGAAAAAACCAACAACGAAAAATCAATAGAAGCTTATACAGAAAAAATAGAAATTCCTTTATTCCACAAATAATCATCAGTTGGATGTTATATCCCCAAGTCAACAATATTCTCTATAGGCTCAAGAGAACACGTATGCTTAATGATGTCAGCTATAAACTGGAAAAGTAAATTAGGAAAGATTGAATTGGAAAGGAATTGCACATCTACCTCTATCTGTCTCATCTGCAACATGTCTACCATTTTCTGCTCTCTTTCTTTTTCCCTTTTCCCTCCCTGTTTTATCGTCCTATAGTTTAGCAGTGACACAAAACCGATTAGTACATAGACGAATTATTAGGCAACACTACAATTATTGTACGATGGTGTACTTTTACATCTACCTGTTTCCTTTGCTGAACCAGTTCTCCATTCTGAAAGACATATTTGTTCTGCAGTTCCTTGGGAATCTTTCTCGTGATTCCATGAGCTTTAGCCAGATGTTCATTTACTACCCAAGGTATACTATGGCATGTGGAATCCCGAATGAAAGACTTCAGAAAATTTCTACTAAATGGAAACTTCTTCCAGGACAGATCCTCCCCAAACAGCACTGTGTTCTCATTTATTTCCTTATCTTTGTCAAGGAAGCCTACTTCATACTGAGGTTTACTATCCTCGTCTGTTAGTATCTTCAAGATTTTGCACGGATGCAATTCGCCATCCCTTTTTCCATACAACTCTGCACCAGCGAAAAAACAATTTTGCAACTCTGTCGCTAGTTTGTCAGCAAGATCTTTCAATGAGAGCGTACCTTTTCAAAATGGAAGAAGAAAAGTTAGAGGTACTGCTCATAGAAGAGAGATATCAAGTATTAAGAAAATTATCTTATACAAACAAATCAAAATGTTAAAAAGGTAGTCCGGATTCGCAAAACTATCAGAGAAAAACCGAAACAGTAAAAAGGTAGTCCTGTTCTGAATTTTGACAGTCGTAAATGCAACCAACCAGTACCATTGTAAGAGTGATAGTGGCACATCTAACTTTAAAAGTGTGGAATTGAACCGAAAGTTCTCTCAGATGGCTAGGGTTCCGGGGTTCCAAACAGACAATGGATGTTGCCACCCTCAAAATACACATAGTAATTCTTATATAACTAAATAAATCAAGACTTCGACACACTTGTGCATAAGAACGAAAATAATCTAGGAAGGAGTAAAGAACTTACTGAATTGGATGATACGTAAAGCAGGTGCAACTAGCTCTCTGGCCAGAGTTTGAACCTTCTTGCCTGCCTGTTTTTCTGAATCTAAGGCCTCCTCGTAGGTCAAGCTAGTTTTCCCAGTAGATTTACATGTCCAAACTCGCTTGCCATACAGATTTATCCTCTTCAAGTACAATCTATTATATGTTAAGCAGACAAATAGTTCTGACACGGCATGTGCACTGATAAACATGAACATCCAAGCCTTTGAAGGATAATATGAATAAAGGTGGTTCCAAAATGAAACAGCAATATAAGTTTTAAACTTATTTATCATTCCTCTTAACTGCACACATAAGGAGAAGGTAAATATTTGAAACATAAGTTTAAAAGTAGCCTCTTCTTTTTTTCCAATTCATATATCCCAACAGCTATAGAAGAAGGATACTGATAATCTCTAAAAATCTCCTTTGTGAGACGAACTTGATAAACAAGTTCGTTTGGCTCCAAGTCATCTGGGGGCTCCAGTAGTTTATGTGACTTCTTTTTTAGTAGAGGCATCCTTCAACTAGCAAAACAGATCTACAGTGTTAAAAAAAAAAAAAAAGTTGAATGGTCTAAAGTGATTATAATCATATTCACTTTTAGTGAAATCATAGTTAGAAACATCAAGGAAATGTAGCAAACAGGTAATACAAGCAATAAGGGCAGGAATTGTATGTAAAAGCAAGACATCACAATTGTTTCCAAAGTGGAAATCAAACTAACACATAAAGCTTTTAGGGTGACAGTATTGTTAAGTAGACTTGGCAAAAAATCAAACACAAACATATTTGTGGCACAAAATGCAATTGATAGCACATAGCCCTAGACCTCATTCTAATTTCAACTCTGATTCGAAAAGCAAGTGGGACTTGTGAGATGATCATGCGGAAAAGAAAAAGAAAACCCAATGAAAATTGTTCAGAAAAGCAATGCAGAAAACGAGATAGCATTAAACCCTAGAACTATCGCATCTCAATCGAATTAAGAAAATATCTGAAACCATTGAACAAAATTAACCGATTTTTTGACCAGTTCAGAGCAATCATCGAACAAGCGAAGGAACCAAAACGAAACTGAGGAATAAAACCCATGCCCAAGACCGAGAAAAGAAAGAACTATCATGCGCCAGTTTCGGAGAATCCCGTGAACCACCCAGAACGCGAAACCGACAGGAAAATAAACACAAAAAGCAGCCAAAAAAGTATAACAAATGTAACAAAGAAGAGACAATCACAACCATCATAATAAAACAACGTAACGAAATTCGAAACCAATACAACAACAATCGCAACGGATAAAGCGAAATCGCACACGACTAGAGGATCGATGTTCCCGCCACAACAAGAAACAATTGGAGAGAATTTTAACACCGGAAAAAAGAGGGGGACTCAAATCTTACAGAGAAATGTATGAAATTGGGAATGCGCGTCGTCGAGAGAGAGAGGTGTCTCTGAAGGAACGAACACAGTTGTTGAGATCTCTCGCTCTCTCTCTCTCTCGCTCTCGCTCTCAGCTGTTTTTGGTCGTCCTCGCTCCCTTCCTTATGGGAATGACGAAAAACTTAATATGTGATTTAGTGAATTTAGCCCTTCAATTTTTTATTTATATATTATGTCGACTCGTTTCTTTTTACAGGTGTTGTCGTTTCGAGCCCTTTACTCTACTTTGTACCCTTTTATATGTTATCACCATAAATTAGGTTTACTTGGGCCTTATGCCTTGTTACTTGGGCCTTGAAGGCTTTAGCTTTTACTGGTTATTATTTTATTCATAGCTTTTACCTGTCAAACCAGTACATTGCTGCCGCTTAATAACAATATACGTTATCCTTTTTTTAGACTTAAAACCTAACCCTCCATCACTATTTTTGGTTCCAAATTATGTTTGCCTAAGAATAGAAAACTTCAAATCATCTCCAAAAAAGTTCAACTCTTTAAATTGTTTTCTATGTAAACTTCATAGACCAAACTAAATAAAAGAAAGTTTTATATACAATTATTGCAAGAAATTTGAAAGAGCTGTAGACTACTCAAGTCTTTTAAATAGCAAAAATATAACTATTTTGTCAACGATTCCTGATGATATATATTTTTTTTGGTTTTAATGTTAATTTTCCTGATGGTATTTATTTATTTTTGCATGGCCAATTGACCACCCGCCAAAATATAACTATTTCAATTCTTGTATTTTCTGGCCAAAAGTATAATAACAGCAACTTTTTTTATTAAACTACCACCACAAAACAACAAAACTAATTAATAAAATTCCTATATACGTAGGTAAATATTTCAAACTCAGTACCAAACTCGTGAGTCACGAAGCCTCGACGACTTATAAATATCAACACGTACTTTATGTGGTAGTTGTCTCTATCCAGCGGCCAAGATTTCGCCACGTCATCACTTTCTCCCTCTTTAAAATCACTCGCTACGCCATTCCTCTAATTACATATCCGCCATTGATTCCGGTAACGAAAGCTAGAAAACTTCTAAACCATGGAGGTCGAGAGGGTTCAAGACATTGCATCTTCGTCTCTACTAACCGAAGCAATCCCGTTGGAATTCATCAGATCGGAGAAAGAACAGCCGGCGATCACAACGTTCCGAGGTCCAACGCCGGCTATTCCCGTCGTCGACTTAAGCGATCCCGACGAGGAGAGCGTAATGCATGCGGTGGTGAAGGCTAGTGAAGAATGGGGGATTTTTCAGGTGGTTAACCACGGGATTCCGACGGAGCTAATACGGCGGTTGCAAGACGTCGGAAGAAAGTTTTTCGAGCTTCCTTCGTCGGAGAAAGAATCAGTTGCGAAACCAGAGGATTCGAAAGACATTGAAGGATACGGAACAAAGCTTCAGAAAGACCTAGAAGGCAAAAAAGCTTGGGTTGATCATCTCTTCCACCGAATCTGGCCACCTTCGTGCGTTAATTACAGATTCTGGCCTAAGAATCCCCCTGAATACAGGTAAACCAAAACAAAATCCAAATTCAAATTTTGTAAACCGGAATTAACCATTCCATATTTTGTTCAATGTTCAGGGAGGTGAATGAAGAGTACGCAACACATGTGAAAAAGCTATCGGAGACATTATTAGGAATTCTCTCGGAAGGATTAGGGTTAAAGCGTGAGGCGTTGAAAGAAGGTCTCGGCGGAGAGATGGCGGAGTATATGATGAAGATTAATTATTATCCGCCGTGCCCTCGGCCGGATTTAGCTTTAGGAGTACCGGCGCACACCGATCTCAGTGGAATCACTCTACTTGTTCCTAATGAAGTTCCTGGACTTCAAGTTTTCAAAGACGATCACTGGTTTGACGCCGAGTATATTCCCTCCGCCGTCATTGTCCATATCGGCGATCAGATTCTGGTCTGGATTTTTTAAATCATGAGCATCTCTTTTAAAAATTTTGGATGGTTGAAAACAAAATATCTAACTAAATTTTTTTTTCCTTAAAATTAAAGAGAATTATCATTTTGATTAGATTTTAGGTTTTACCCTGTAGGAGCTCAGAGTTTTGGTTTTATTAGAGTTTATGTTTTAGTGCCTAACAAATTAGACTTTTGGAGTTAAGTTTATGGATTATATATAGGGTTTATAGTTCTTGTTAATTTTGTAGAAGTTTAATTATTTCTTTATCTTGATATTAAACTTGGATTATTTTTTGTGTTTCTTTTTTTAAATGGTCTAGTTGTGAATTTTGCAGAGGTTGAGTAATGGGAAGTATAAGAATGTGTTGCATAGGACGACGGTGGATAAGGACAAGACGAGGATGTCGTGGCCGGTTTTCTTGGAGCCTCACCGTGAAATGATCGTTGGACCTTTACCAGAGCTCACCGGAGATGATAATCCTCCAAAGTTTAAACCTTTTGCTTTCAAGGATTACAGTTACCGCAAGCTCAATAAGCTTCCTCTGGATTGAAACAAATTGAAATTAAGAAAATATTTGATTTTTTTTCTTTCATTAAGTTACAATTGTGATTTTGGAATAGGAAGTGGTCGTTATCGAGTTGTTATTTTCCCGCGATAAAAAGAACGATGTGTCTCTTGTTTCTGTTATTTATGATTAAATAAAATATTAAAACGTCTACTTATATTAACTTGTGTGTGGACATGCCTTTATTATGTTGCCAAGCCTTTGCCAGTTATGTCGGACCATTTTTAGGAATTGGGAAGAGTAATTTTGTAAATTGTAAATATTTACATAGGGATTTTAAGGAAAATTAATCTCTCCCAAGATTCCCAACCGATACATTAGAAAATATTCGAAATTTTTTAAATTATTTACATTCTCGCCAACACTTTTAAGTTTATATTTATCGTAAACCAAAGGAAAAAGGTTGAGGAAAAAAAGTAAAAAGAAGGAATAGGGGCCCAAAAAAAAAAAAAGTTGGAAAACGAAAGAAAGAGATATATATATTTTATTTTCTCACGTCATCTTCAAAAAGGACGTAAATGATGGACTTTAGCCCATTTTTCAATGTTCCAAACATATCCTTTCAATACGCACCAAACGAGTCAAAGACAATGTTCTGAAAATGTAAAATTTTAATGCTTTCCAAGACCAACTAGGTACCTTTACTTCCATTTCGAATGCACATAGGAGAAAGGTCTTCTACTAAGGAAAATCACTTTTCTTTGATAGTTCTAAAGCACTAAAATCTCGCCAGATGGTCCAGATAAATCTTTTGATTCCGCCTAAGCAAAGCGAATGATGCATTTTAAGTAAATATTTGGAAAAGGCTGTCATGTTTCCTTTCGAGACAGCTTAATAGTAAATGCGGTTCTTTGTTTTCTCTTGTGATGAGCTCAAATGAATACATATTAAACACTTCATATCCCACCGAATACATACATAAATGAGAAAATAATTGCATTATGTGAAAATAGTTTGCACAATATTACAAAGTGATAAAATGAACTATAATGTAATGAAAATTGAGCGACTTAAAAAAGTAGAGAAACCCGCAAAATGTTACAATACTTCTCGTTCAAGTTTGAGAACGGCCATGAAAGCTTCTTGAGGTACATCAACTCTGCCTATGGCTTTCATTCTCTTCTTACCTGCCGCCTGTCCCAAACAAAAACACATTTTAAGGGACGCAGAAACCGCGGAAGATATAAATATAAATCACAATTTCACCCTTATCGAGATATACCTGTTTCTTAAGAAGCTTCTTCTTCCGAGAAATATCTCCACCTGAATGATTCATAGTAACAAGATCAGAGAAGGCCGTTTGGGGGAGAAAAACGTCAAAAAGAAGCAAGGGAATGTGTACTTACCATAACATTTGGCCAAAACATCTTTTCTGATTGCTGAAAGTGCTTCACTAGCAATCACTTTGGATCCTATACAAGCCTGTAAGTAAATGCATATTTCAAAACATCTCCTGTGGTATGCATATTCTAAGGGCATTCTCAGATAACCAAGTAGGAACGCAATTCACCAGTGGTATGCATATTTAATCACGAGTTAAGGTTTATAAGCTCAGGAGAAGAAGATTTGAGATCCAATCCATTTTTCTGTGCCTCAGTCCCTCGGCGTTAGATTAAAAAAATTCCACGCAAATTATTTTCAAAATCTTGAAAACGGATATTTACCTGGATGGGCACTTTAAACATTTGTCGTGGAATAAGCTCTTTGAGTTTTTGAGTCAAAGCTCTCCCAACGGAATATGCCTGGAAATACAGTACCAAGTGATTCCACAATACTGTGAGGAGAAGACTCTTATATAAAACTCAATGATAAATACTGAGAGATCTACTAATCTTAGCAGTAAGAGCTTTAAGCAAATAGGAACAGTTCCACAAATCATTACAATCAGAGGCGTGTAGAAGATAGTAGTAGTGCTTTGTTTTCCCATCTATGTACTTATCCAACATTTTTTGGCAAATGAAATTGAATTACTGAGATTTTTTAACTATATATCTCCCTCATGTAAGGGAGCGTATTTATTCTAGGTTCATAAAATTCAAATTAAATAGCTTAAGCAAATATAACCTTATCCCTGTGTACGATGGTTGACAAAGGTTCCACCATTTCAGCATTAATCAGAATATCGAGTTTTATCAGATCACTTTCCCTGTACCTGCACACATATCAAAAGAAACAAAATACTAGTCGAATATCTGAGATGCTATGAAAGACATCAAAAAGCGGAAAGGATACATATATGCATTACTAAGCTGATATGGAAATTTAAGAAACCGAGATTCCTTCTGCTCCAATCATATAGTTTAGTCAACCTGAAGAAGCTGTCAGTGGTTAATTTGTACAAAGAAGGGCTACCAAGTTTTAAAAGAATGTTTATTCTAGATTATTTGTGTATCACTTCGGATGACTAAGAAAATCATATAGATTCTCATCATTGAGAAAAAGGATGATGCGTTTCTTAATTCATCAACTAAAACTGAAGTCATGCATCACAAAGTAAGAGAATGATCTGTGCATTAATGTTGACTAACCCAATAACCGAGTATTCCATGCTAGCATATCCCTTGGTCCTCGACTTCAATTGGTCAAAGAAATCTCCCACCATCTACCAAAAAGCAGGGAGCCATTAACAAGAAGATCAGTTTACATAATCAAGAGAGACATGTCTAAACTTTCATTGGGGTTATTAGAACTGCACAAGCAGAAACCTCACCTCTGCAAGAGGTAACTCATAGAGGATAGAAGCTCTGTTCTCAGCTATGTATTTCATTTCCTTGAACTCCCCTCTCCTCTCTTGAGCAAGCTCCATAAGCGCACCGATATAGTCTTTTGGCGTAAGCAGCTCAATCTGTATAATATCATGTTGCAGTAAGAATACGTAATTCTAAGAAATGTGTGGTGTGAAATTATCAGTAATATCTATGTAGCAGAAAAGATAACCTTAACGTATGGCTCCTCGACTGATTTCCTTTGCCCAGGATCTGGAAGGCGAGATGGATTCGAGCACAAAGTCTGCAGTAAAATTAATTTCATAGGTAGTAAGGCTCTAGATGTCAAGAAAGAAATACAAAAAGATGCAATTTTTAGGGAAAGCGTAGGATCAAGAGGAAATTACAGTATCACCATTTACAGAGTTCACCCTATAAACAACACTTGGAGCTGTGGTAATAAGATTTAAGTTGTACTCCCTCTCTAGCCTTTCCTGCGAAGAAGAATGAACTAGAGCGTAAGAATTGAAGAATGATATAATTCACAATGTGTAGTATGATATATGGCGCACATTCATCAGGGTGGAAACTATAAATAAGTAGAATATGCACATATATGAATAGAGATAACTAAGTATATACGGAAAAAAATATCTATCAACTTCCGTATCAGTATAGCAAATTTTCAATCAGTAGGGCGCACCAAAAACATTTTAAAATAAGAAGATCGAAACATATCTGACCTGAACAATTTCCATGTGGAGAAGACCCAAGAAACCGCACCTAAAGCCAAAGCCCATGGCACTTGAAGTTTCGGGCTCAAACTGCAGGATAAAAACCAAATTGAAGACAAACCTATAGATAACTAAAGCTACCATAATCGTTTTTTATCCCTAGACCAAATGTGAATATCATTAAAAAAGATACATACAATAGATAACTGTAATCCCTAGACCAGTTCTTTGCCAGAAAAAAAACTTTACATTCCAATTCGAAGCAAACTGAGCATAATTGTACACTGGCTAAGTAAGCATACGAAGATCTAACTTGTCTCTGGTTCCACAACCACATGTCGATAAGCAACACGTTGGATATCTATAGACCATCAACAGAAGCAAGAAAGTTTTAGATAGCCCAACAGTTTTCAGCATTAACAATCTCACTCCCTGAGCATGTTAATGGGTAGGTAATACATCATAATCTCAAACTTCCTGAGCTTTCAAGTCATGCAAAAACATCCATACATTAACCATGTTTTCATAAAGTATTCTGCAATGCGTACTATTTTCTCACCACATACCAAAAAGAGAGAAAGTAACTCTACTACTACTACACAAATTATTCCAGGTACAGACGAAAGAAAAATGTAATTTTCTGTAGTTTCATTCTACTAACCTTCAATGCAGCATCATTGAGTTGCAGTTTTTCCAATGCATCACGAAGATCGGGAAACCTGCCATCATAGAGCACATGTGAAATTTTTTACAAAACTTAAAACACAAAAGTCAACAAACGAAAAACAAAATCTCAGTACTGGTCAGCGTCAACTGGAAAAAGGCCACAGAACACCATAGGGGTAGCTTCCTCGTAACCAGGTAAAGAGCTTTCAGCCTTTCTGCCATAATGTGTTATTGTATCTCCTACCCTGGCATCTGCAACAGATCTTATAGAAGCCGCAATGTATCCAACCTGTAGTTAAGAACACTAACATTCAAATATGTGCAAGAAATGTGGCATGATATTCAGGCATCTCTGATATACACCAGCAGCATCGATCAGTGCTACAAACATCTTTCTAGCTATCAGAACTCGAGCAAGGGAAGATGCAACTAACCATTCCCTCTCAAATATAGCCAAACACGAAAAGTGAAAACATATTTGTTTCATTGCAATCAAATAGTTATTTAACCACAACTCCATCTTCTACCAAAGTTGCTTCAAGGAAATAATAAGAAAATCCTTCCATTTACAAATGCTTATGGTTTTACTATTAATATGTGTTGGAATGGAACGCCAGAACTGCATAAGAAAACCGACATCTTCATTTCATAATACCAAGGTTTCTGCCGAAAGAAAATTTTCAACAAGAATTTGGGAAGTGAAAGCACAGGAAAGTGTACGAAACAAACAAAATATTATGTTCAAAAGAGTACACTACCTCACCCGCATATAATTCGTCCACTTGAATTTGATTTGGAGATAGAACTCCGACTTCATCTGCGAAATAGTCCTGCAGTTGATGCAAAATTGAGAACATCACGAATACTAGTAAAACACAATAAGGTGTTATTAGAAGCTAGACATTCTTAATTTTTTCCTGAAAGAATTACAGAATAACACTTCATGTCACTCTAATGGCATAGACCACTAAAAGCTGCCATGCACAAATTACATTCAGTTATTTATTGGCAAATGGAAAGCTATCTCAGTTAAATGGAATGACTGCAGCGTAGAGAGAAAAAAAAAAAACCTTTCCGCTTGCCATGAAAAAAATTCTGTCGCCTTTCTTCACTTTCCCATCAATAACTCGAAAGTATACAATGACACCACGATATGGATCATAATAACTGCAGTAAAATGTATTGTGGAAAAAAAAAATATAAGTAGTTATCATGTTAACGTTGCACACTTGTAGATTAATCAAGACCCAAAAAGCGAGTATTTCACACTCATTTTTAATTTACGTGTGATTGGACGTAACTGGAACTGACTTGACATGCCAATAACCAGTTCAATCATTATATAATGATACAACTTAGACTCTAAATTTCACCTTCATAATGTTTTCTTTTTCTAGAAAAGGCAAAAGTCATTATGGAGATAAACAACAAGTGCAAACCTGTCAAAAATTAAAGCTCTTAAGGGATTTTTAGCAGTATCTCGAGGTGCAGGTATCCTTTGAACAATTGCATTCAATATCTCCGTAATACCAATTCCCTCCTGCGTCAATCAAATATGCCCCAAAAATGTAATTGAATGGAAAGAGAGCCACACGTCTTAAATCTTAAAGTAGCAGAATAGCAAAATGATTTTAAAACAAACCTTTGCCGAGCAGAATATTGCTTTGCTACAATCTAACCCAATAACCTACAAAAAAACCGAATTATCAAACATTATTCACATAAAGGCTGATGCTCTGGAATTGCAGTAACGAGGCAATAATCCCATTAAATGAATATGAGACTGGATCAAAATATCACACAGAAAATGTGTAAGGCATAAAAGTATGTACAGTGAGCCTCGTAACATGTACTGATAACATATTGATAACAGCAAAATAAATAACTGCGAAGAGTTTTTGCAGACACCAAAGAAGGAATCCTGTTCAAACTAATACTGACTCATTATATGATTACTATTACCTACGAACATCATAAAATGGGCTATAAATGAAGAGAATCACCAACCTCCTCAATCTCCTTGAGAACTTTCTCTGGCTCAGCGCCTGGAAGGTCAATCTTATTCAAAACCTGCAGGAAGAAGTAGAGTTCATTTGCTTTAAACTCTGGTATACAGTCCATATTGTTGAACAAGTAGAATAAACCACTTTGCATTATTGTTTCCTGAATAGTCATGAATCAGATTGAAGCAATAACCAAACGTTAATGATATCATCATTTTATACTAAACTAGCAATTCTTTGTACATTAAGCATCTTCTATGTACTGCTGGAGTGGTACTAGCTCATTTGCTAACATGTTTGGTCTGTTTGAAAGTTAACTTATTGCAGGCTCTAACTTCTATAATACAAAAATGGCAGACGTCATTAAATAACCTTCCATGGAGACGAGACAAGGAAAGAATGATGATAAGTAACACATATACTCGAAGCTGATTTATTAAAAAGAATAATATAAACGCTAATAAGAGGAAGCACAACTCCTTACTTACAGGAATAATTTCGAGGTTGTTTTCCAGAGCCAAATAAACGTTAGCCAATGTTTGTGCTTCCACACCCTAAAGAACATGTTAGAGGAAGTACTTAGAAAGTTTTGTACTAATGTAGCTATCAAAAAGACAAAAATATATTCACCAAGCGAAAAAAAAAACAGCTAGAGCAATACAGATTCCAGGTTTCTTCAATGTGTCAGAAAATTATATGTCAAGAGAAACAAAAATTACCTGGGATGCATCCACAACAAGAAGAGCACCCTCACATGCAGCAAGAGATCGGGATACCTATTTATAAAAATAGATAAACACTGTATCAAAACTGCAACATTTTGTGTATTTCCCACAATGTAAAAAAGATTACGCTTTTAGGTGAGATAAATCTAAACATTCAAACGGAGGGTCCAAGTAACTTCTCACAGATGAAAAAATGTAAGCATAAAAATTAACTATAAGGCTATATACCCGTAGACAATAAGTAGAACATTTAAGTACCTCGTAAGAGAAATCAACATGACCTGGAGTATCTATCAAGTTGAGGCAATATGGTGTATCCTCATAAACATAACGCATTCGAGCTGCCTACACAAACATACAACACAAAGTTCCAAAGTCAGAATCAGTTTGTTAAACAATCTTATCGAATCTGATTCTTAATATGCTCAGTTAATACAAATGAAAGCTGAATAATTGAGTAGATAAACCAATTGAAACAAAAACCTGAAGCTTGATAGTGATGCCTCGTTCTCTCTCTAAATCCATGTTATCAAGAAACTGCTCCTTCATATCTCTGTTCTGAACAGTACCAGTGACCTGAAGCAACTTATCCGCTAACGTCGATTTCCCATGATCAATATGAGCTATTATACTAAAATTCCTGATGTTCGAAATCGGAACCTGTGAATTTCAAAACAATTCATTTCAAAAATCCGAACTTTGCCAACTTGGATGACACAGAAAACAAAAACAGAACTGGACCTTCAAAAGACGGTCTTGACCAGAACGGGCAGCTAATTTGGAGCCCGAAACAGAGAGGCCGCTCTGAGGTTCGGTTCCGGCAGTGGCCTGGCAAAGTAACTGTAACTTCCGATTAGAGTGACACTGGAATCTAGAGAAGGAAATGGATGAAAGACGACGTATAGAAGGAGAATAAGAAGAAGTTCCGGATAAGAAGAACGTTGGAGGAGATAAGTCCATAGCAGAAGCCATGGCCACGGCACTGTGCAACTACTCTTCACACCCAGACTTTTCGGTTTTGAGGGAATTTTATTTTTATTTTAAAGAATCCTGAGCCACAGAGACTCCTTGAAGGCTAAACCCATGTAATTGGGCCAGTCCATCCAATTCGACCCGACCCGACCCGATCCAAATCTATTTTCTTGATCGGGTGCGTGCATGAAATAACTGTACTTAGGCTTGCAATATGAACCTAAATGAATTGAAATTAGATTGGAAATGAAAAAGAGCTACAAGCTTTTTGTTCAAAATTGTTGTGCTATGTTTCGATGAACGAGAAATAATGCAATTTGGCAATATGAGACTCTTTGATTCAATGATGAGTTGATTAATGTTTAATCATTTCGTAGATAGATATATACAATATCTTCACATGCCTTAAGACTAGTTTAATCCCTTTGAAAAGTCCAAAAGTCCAATCCTTGCGCAATTTGGTTGCCAAGTAAGAAGAGTGAGAAAAAGCAAAGATGAGTTTTTTACTTCCACGTTTTGTATTAAAATTCGGATAATTATTATTTTTACATAATTTTCTTATATTTTTCAAACGGTTTAAGTTTGTGTGTTTGCAGGTTGCACCAAAAAAAAAGGTTTGTGTGTTTGCTAACCTCTAATCAAATTTTAATCAAACTAACTACTATAATTTGCCTCTAAATTCATATTAACTGATTTTTCGGAAAAAAGAACAAGACACACAAGATAAGTCAATGGCGTGGTAATAAAGAGAAGATTTGACCGATCCATCACCGCTAGTGACTGTTTTTTAACATGGAGATAAAAGAAAAAGTATTGACTTTTCTTCGTTTAGTATCTTTATCAAGCTGGTTGTTTGGTTTTTGGCTTAGAGTGATACCAATTTGGTGGTCCAATCCCTTAAAATTTTTCTTGTCTAATCCTTTTTCTTGATTTCCTCCTTCATTCATACTACTCTCCTTGACTTTCTTCGTTTTAACATTTATTATCGTGTTCGAGGTTCCTTTGTCTTTTGTCTTTTCACTGTTCTGTGTCGTGAATCCCAAGCTCTATCGCTCCCAAATTGGCTTGGCCCACGTCTTTTCATCTTCTGGGTAAGTCTTCTTCTTCGCTTTCCTCTGGTAAAAATCCGATCTTGCTTAGGTCTCTGTGGAGAGAGGGGCTTGCACAGTGTTTGACCTAAAGCTTTACTTCGTGAACCACTTTGGCTTGATGTATTTCAGAACTAGACGAATGGTTCGAATCTGTTACCTTTCCGGAAGGCGATTGCAATGTCTTCAACTATTTCGGCCACGATCCTGTCCATTTTATTGAAGTTTATTCTGGAAAGATTTGGTTTCCTCGTGTCTTTTGATCTGACTTTTTCCTTACTTTGTCTTTTGTTCTAGGTTGTTATTACTCTTACTGGTTTTGGATCATAGAAAGTCTCGAGATTTTTCTTAGACCACTCTTCCACAGTGGCATGATCTTCCCGATAACTTAGCTTGAGGTCTTTGGGAAAGAGTTTAGAGAGTTATGGGGAGTTTTTGCTCCAAGAGTCTTGGAATTAATTTTGACAGCGAGTATTCAGGTTCAAGTGTGGCTGATGATGGTCGAGAACCCGATTTTAGTAACCAACAACCACCTGGGAATATCAGTATGATTGGTCCTGGGATGAGGCAGTTTATGGTTAAAGACGTCAAGGAACAAAACCAATTGAAAGATGTATTCTCATTCCGCGAAAGGGTGGCAGAAGATAATTTCTATGATGGGATTCCGACTTTTGCCATGGTTCCATCACCGAAACTTCGGTCTGCAAAATCAACTCAAACCGCAGTTTCAAAGGTTAGTTTAGACGAAATGAGATAGCCAACTACAAATTTAGCTCCTTTTAGCAACTACGATCAAGAGTTAAAGCATTGTCCCTTAGTAACTGCAAGTGTCTTTTAATTGTATGAAGTCGTGAGAACTATTCGAGTTTTCTATATTGTGGCAGGTTACAGAGGCAAGTGTGCTTTTAGGCAAAGCAGGGTTAGGTAAAGCGAAGGATGTTTTAGACACTCTTGGCAGTAGTATGACAGATCTTAGCAGCGGTGGTTTTACTTCTGGAGTTGCAACTAAAGGCAATGAACTTGGGATCCTAGCTTTTGAAGTAGCAAACACAATTGTCAAAAGCTCGAATCTTATTGAATCCCTTTCTAAAAGGAATATCAAGCATTTGAAAGAAATTGTTCTTTATTCCGAGGGTGTTCAAAATCTTGTCTCGAATGATTTCGATGAACTCCTTAGACTTGTTGCTGCTGATAAGAGGTAAAATTCGAGTCTAGACTGCTTCTTTTTGTATTTTTTCTTAGCTCTTTTGAAACATTGCTAGATAGTTAACTTGTTATATTTGCAGGCAGGAGCTGCAAGTTTTCTCGGGAGAAGTGGTTCGATTTGGAAACCGGTCCAAAGATGCTCAGTGGCATTATTTACAGCGCTATTTCGATAGGTCTTTATACAAAATATTTGTGCATTAGATCATGTTAATATTTGTGTCTTATAACTTAGCTTTCTTTTAAGCTGTTGAATCGTTTCTTTTGTCCTCAGGATCAGCAAAGAATTAACCCCTCAAAGGCAGTTGATGGAAGACGCGGTGTTGGTGGTTGACCAACTAATGGTTCTAGTGCAGTATACTGCTGTGAGTGAATACTTTCTAAAATTAGACACTTGAAAAGCATATTGACTTGTTCTTGCTATTAGATGTGGTGTTCTGTGCATTGAGCTGTCTTCTTTAGTAGCTGTTTACTTTGGAAAGAATATGTGATAGAAAAATGCAGGTTATTTGTCATGTCACTCACATATCTCAGAATTATGTGTTTCAATATCTCTTTTGGTTCAGGAACTATACCAAGAACTCCAAGTACTGTATCGATTGGAGAAAGACTGTGAGCAAAAGCGTCGAGAAGAAGATAACTCAGCTAACAGCAGTAAGGGTAAGCTGTTCACGAATGGCCTGCTTTATTGGATTTGAAACATGGTTAAATGACAGTGCTCTCTTTTAAACATAGGTGATGGCTTTGCAATCTTAAAAACGGAACTTAAATCTCAGAGAAAGGTAGTGAAAAGCTTAAAGAAAAAATCATTGTGGTCGAGAAGTTTTGAAGAGGTGTGTATAGCTTTATCATTTAACATCATCAAATCTTTTGGCTGTATGGTGTTAAGGCATTGTTCTTAATCACTCCAAACATTGCATTTCCCAAACTAAAATCCAGATTGTTTGAAATAGATTATTATGATGTTTATCTCAACTGGTGGTTTGTATTTCAGGTGATGGAGAAACTAGTAGACATTGTACATTTCTTGTTGCTAGAGATTCATTATATATTCGGTGGTGCCGGTATGTAAGTTCCTCCTTATGTACCTTCCACCATGTGCTACTAAATTACTAAGCATGTATCTAAGCTTTTGAATGTTCTCTCATCGACTGCTCTATTTTAGTAAATACTGTAGTTTCTCTTGTCAATTGGTCCTCCACAATTAAGTATTCATGCAACCTGATTTTTAATATCAAATTTACTTTCTTTGTCCAGATGATCATCCATCGAAGAGAGCAGCTGCAGATCATGATAAAAGATTGGGACCTGCTGGTCTTGCTTTACATTATGCAAATATAATTGTGCAGATTGATACACTTGTGAGTGCACAAACATAGCATTCCTTCATTTGGTTTGGTTGGTTCTAAGTGTATTTTCTTGATCATATCGCTTGTATGTTTTGATGGGTATAGGTGGCTCGTGCAAGCTCTATAACTTCAAATGCAAGGGATTCTCTATACCAAAGCTTGCCACCTGGTATAAAATTGGCTCTTCGTTCCAAGATTAAATCTTTCAATGTCGATAAGGAGGTAATGTCTTCTAGTTTACTCTTTCTGGACTACAAAACTGAAGAGATAATATGTTTTTAAGGCTAATCTCATTATAACAAGGTGTTATGGTTTATGTTTTTTCTGACAGCTTTCGGTTACACAAATTAAGGACGAGATGGAGAGAACATTGCATTGGCTTGTCCCTATTGCAGCCAACACAACCAAGTAAGAAATCTAACCTTTCTTTTGTCACACCAACTTTACATTTTATGTTCTCAGTATGACATTCTCTTTTTATTGGCTAATGATTGTTGAATGGGTTTCATCGTAGAGCTCATCATGGTTTTGGTTGGGTTGGAGAGTGGGCAAATACAGGGTAAGTGATGAATGAATTGAGACCTGAAACTTATCTTCACTTGCATTTTCTTCTTTTATCTCCAATGGTTTCCTTTTTAATCTTACAGGACTGATTTCACTAGTAAACCTAGTGGTGAAGATATACTACGCATCGAAACACTCTATCACGCTAGTAAAGAAAAGACAGAGATCTACATTCTTGGACAGATAATTTGGTTACAACATCTGGTTACAAAAGCAAAGAGCGATGCCCGAGGAGGTCCTAGACTTTCTTCTATCAAGTCTCCGTTGAATACTACGAACCAGCATTTGGTATCTGAACCACTCAATGTCCCATTAGTAACAGTTGAGGAGCAAAAGATGTTACAAGAGGCAAGCAAAAAGAAGAGAACTCCATGTGTTAGCAAGAGTCAAGATTTTGATTCTGAGTATTCGCGAGCAAGAAAGTGTGACCCTTTGAGCAAAAGCAGTGAATATTTTCGTGGAGTGAGAAGAAGCAAATCAGCTGCTGTGAAGAGGTTTTCCTCTGGTTTTCCGCTTCTTGATTTTGTTATCGACAAGGAAAAAGTGTTGGATGTGATCGATCGGGTCGATGTTCCGAGAGATTATAAAGCATTGTTGAAAGAAGGTAGCTTGAGTTTCTAATGGAGAGTGCTGTTTTTGTGGTCTCAAGTGCTTTGATTCATACATGTTTTGGTTGTATATAGGAGCATAAAAGAAGACTATGTAAGAAGCTGTAGTGTGACATCATATTGTTAGATCAATTGCAGTTTTTTTAATAAAATGGTACCTTTTCTGAAATGGTATGTCATATTGCTTATGATGGTTTTAAACGATGCTGATGATCATACAAAGATTAAGTGAAACAAATCATACATTGCAATTAGAATCTGCAAGACATAACCTTTATTTCAACTAGTAAAGGAAGCAAAATAATAACCAAATATTTGAGTAACAGTGAATTGATCTGTTCAGTAACATCTTGCCAGCTTTCATGGAACTCGAACCAAAAAAAAACTATAAATACGGAACTCAGATTCCGTTGGGTGGGGGAGTCACAGGCATTGGGTTTTTTTTTTTCGTCATTGTCAGAAAAAAGGAGAGATTAAGCATGGAAGAGACGAATCAATCCCTTAAGCTGCTGCCTCCTTGGAGATCTTCTCTGCCTTTGCAACCACCTCGTCGATGCCTCCAACCATGTAAAATGATTGTTCAATATGATCATCGTACTTGCCATCGAGCAGACCCTGCAAAAGTTTACAATTCATATAAAAGCTCATATACAGCAACCATGACGAGTTGAGAAAAGAAAGTTGTATGATGAATGCAAATATACCTGGAAACTGTTGATGTTTTCTTTAAGGTCAACGTACTTTCCAGGGGCACCAGTGAAGATTTCAGCGACATGGAATGGCTTGCTCAAGAATCTCTGGATCTTACGAGCTCGGGCAACAGTCAGCTTGTCATCTTCACTTAGCTCATCCACTCCCAAAATGGCGATAATATCTTGCAAGTTCTTGTAGTTCTGTAGCACTTTCTGCACACCACGGGCTGTGTTGTAATGCTCCTCACCAAGAATGTGGGGCGAAAGCATACGGGACGTCGAATCCAAAGGATCCACAGCAGGATAGATACCAAGCTCAGAAATCTTCACATGTGAGAGAGAAAGAGTAAAGATGACAGCTTTGAAGTATTACAAGGAATGCATAACTATATTGAAAAGAAGTATAAGAAGGAGAAAGTTCAGACCTGTCTTGACAGCACGGTTGTTGCATCCAAGTGAGCAAAAGTTGTGGCAGCAGGATCTGTCAAATCATCAGCAGGGACATAGATGGCTTGGACTGAGGTGATAGAGCCTTTCTTGGTGGTTGTGATTCGCTCTTGAAGAGCACCAAGATCAGAAGCCAGAGTTGGCTGGTAACCCACAGCAGACGGGATACGACCGAGCAAAGCAGACACTTCAGAGTTGGCCTACACGAGAATAATTTAGCTCATGCTTATGAACACGTGCTGAGATATAGACCAAAACAAGCCCCACCTGAGTGAAACGGAAGATGTTGTCAATGAAAAGCAAGACATCTTGGGGCATAAAGGAGACAAGTGTTGATGTTTTCAATATCTTCACATTTGTATTGAAATTTTCGTATCAAGGAAAATGTTTACAGGATTCCATGGTTTACTGTTCAAAGTAAGGCTACAGAATCAGTGCTGAATGTGCACTTTACTTTTATTCGTCTTCTTCTTCTCTATCTATACCGTCTTTTATTCTTACAAACGCAGTACCATAAGTTTCTTTCTATAGACTTGATCCCGATGTACATTCTCCTCACTCAAGCACAAGAGTTTTAAGATAAATTTGAGTTTTCAGAAATGTTCGAGAACTGCTGCTGTATGATTGAATCCACAAGATATATGCACTGCTCTTATATTCTCTCCCAAGTTCACCATTGCTGGTCTTGCATAGTCTACATCACTACCATGGCCCTACATATTAACATACCATATAATTTATTCTCTTTGATGCCAGATTTTATGTACAAACTAAATGAAAAGATATCGCATTCCATAAGAAGTTAATCTGCCAGTGAATTGTTTCAGAGATTTGATCAAATAAAAAAGATGATGAAACAAACCAGTTGTCCACCAGAGGAATGTCCGTCAACAGAGAATGTGCCGTGGGAACCTCCCCATCCCCAGGTAAAGACATTGTTATCTGCAGACAAGTTTCAGAAATTGAGTTGAATAGTGACAATGGAACAAAAGATGCTTTACGCAAAGAGATGCTACCTGAAATAGCTGCAGTGTGCTTCCAGCCACAAGATACCTGAGATACAGTAGACTCCAAGAAAGGACCTTCAACTTTCACAGGGGAGTGTGAGACATATGTTGAGCTGAAAAAGTTGAAATAAAATGAGTATAGATACAGTGCAAGAACCTTGTTTTCAGATCTTATGGGGAACCGTACTAATTTTTCAGGATAATACTTACTCTGTGCCAAGGCACCCATTTTCATTTGAGCCCCAGGTGTAAATTTCCCCACCTCCTTACAAAAACGAAGGAAACAACAAAGGATGAGTTTCTATCGACCATCTTACAAGACAATGACCTCTATAAAGAACATAGAAAAAGAAGTTTAAGTAGGACATGCATGTGCAGTATACAGAAGCAAAATCAATAGCAACCAGGTTACCCAAAAAGCACTAAAGAATGAGAGAGAAATACTTGTAACAACACATGTGTGGTAGCCACCACATGCAACTTCTTCTGCATATGGCACTTCACTGATAATCGATGGTGTTGTAGCATTTCTTACTCCTCCAAACCCCTGTATTGTCCCATCAGATAGCTTTATATAACTATAATGTGACCATAGAAGTCTAGGAATTCTTTACCATCTTATTTATAGATCTCTCTCCGAACATGAAAGCAGAACCATTCTCTGCATTGTTTGGGAACAAACCTCAGAAATTCAGTAAATGGCACAGTTTTCATAATTTAAGAAAGTAAATCAATACCATCAGTGCATGCTGTATGCAGCAGACCAGCAGCAACATTTATAACCTAGTGCTCAACAGAAAGAACAGAAAAGCATAAGCATGACAGTCTAAAGATTAAAACTTTTGGTAACTAGAAACTCTTCATCCAAGGAGGAAATTCGTCACCACTAGATTACCTTAATCCCCTCAAGTTCCTTGATAAGCCTTGGAGTAAACTCACTGCAATTAGGGGCATACTTTACAGCACAATACAAGATAACTGTGAAAGAATCATGATAAAGTACACCAAGGAGGAAATGGAAAAATTCTTGCGAGTAAAAAATGCATATGAAAAGACAAAACTATATTAGATTCAAGTAAACAGACCAACCTTTTACTTCTTAAGATGCCAAAAAGACTGGAATCGTGACCATGCCCAAGTCTTCCAGAGCCCCCTCCTCCCCAACTCAAGACTTCACCTCCATCTGCTCAAGAAAAAAGATACCCTTAGGTTTCTCCAAGTACGTAAAAGATAAGAAGGTAATTACTTCGGTATCCAGCTAAGAGTCTAGGATCCAGACCAGTAACAGCAACTGAATGCTCTGAACCCAAAGCCACAGATTTGATGGTAATTCCATCCAGAGCTTGCACTTTTGTGGGCAGGTGTACCACTCTTGCAGCTTCTACATAAGAAAAAATAATGGAAACGAACATGTAAATAGATCAAGCTATGAATTAGGACATCAATAAGACAATAACAGTGCATAACTTGTTAAATGGAAAAGGTATTTACTTTTTCCCAGTCCAAGCTGTCCGCTTGAGTTCTTTCCCCACATGTAGAGTTCCCCATCCACTAATGAAAAGAAAGAAATCAAATATGTGGCCAACTACGAATAACATTCTATATCATATCTAAAGAACTGCATTGCACCAGAAGATTAGAGGCAAAGCTTCGAAAGTAGATCATGTTTCAGGCTCATGTCATGATAGTTTAATAAGAACATTGTGGTTATTTACCTGTAATAGCAGCAGAGTGATTATAACCAGCTGAGATATGCAGAATATCCTTTTCTAGTCCAGAAACTTCAAGCGGCTCCTAGGACATTTTAAAACAAGCAACAATGTTCGAAAACATCAATTATAATTGAATTGTCTGAGACAAACACATGTGAAGACTGAGAGGCATAGTAAAAATGCTTGCACCCCTATAGTCTTTTGACCAACATACAAATTACTAACATACCATAGCATGACTTTTAACATCTGATACGCCAAGTTGACCACAATCATTAAGACCAGTTGCAAAGACTCTCCTCGTTTCTGTTACATGTGCAGGGGTGTATGTAAGCTTACAATCAGATATTGCTGAAATTCGTCGCAACTAATCACTGATTCAAAGAAGAATACTTTACAAAAACCCAACTGAACAACAAACATGCCCAATTCAAGAAAGCCAAAAAATGTTATCCAACAAAGGCCACTCTAATACTGATAATCTGCAGCTAGAACCAACAAGATCATTGCTGCAAATGGTGTATAGCAAAATGACTCTATCTCAGCAAGTATCAGCTAAATATTCAATACAAATCTTCTTCTACTTTTATTACTCATATACCAAATCGTATTGCAAACTCTAAAGATTTCAGAGAATCACCGTATAGATAATAAAATCATAAAGCAAGTCGGGAAATGAAGAAATCACCGGTGAGGAACAGAGTGTGAGCTCCGCCGCAAGCGACAGATCTGATGCTGTGATTACTCAAGGCAGAGCAAACGGAAGGTCTCCACTGAGAATCCAAGTTTCCGAGCCCTAATCTACCGTAATCTCCGCTTCCCCACATCGCCGCAAAGCGTTTCCCGCTCTCGCTCGAAAAACATCTTCTATAGGAAACAGAAACGGGACTCAATTTAGAATCTTTAAGAAACCCACTCGAATGATTCGATCCCTGAATCCGTAAACCAGGAATTCGAACTCGTCCGATGGCTCTAGTCAACATTTTTCACTAGTAGAAATCAAAAGGAAATGTGATAAAAAGGAGATGAATTTAGATGGTTAAATGGATTGTTCTTATTCTCCGTCTGAGACGAGAGTGAATTTTTAATGAAAAGATTGATCAACTGTAATCGGGAATCACATGATGATCAATAAGAAGAAGACGAAGGAAGAAACTGATGGATATAAAGAACGCTACGTTTTTTAAGTTTGTAGAGTGAAAAGGTTTTTGGAAGTCGGTTCTTCCAGTTTTATTTTTCTTGTTTACGAAATTCGCCTTCAAGTTTTGTTCTGTACAATTTCACACCCAACTAGAAAAAGAGAGAAAGTGGGGAAAGAACCCTTTACATTTGTTAAAAATTAAAATCATTTTTCCTTATATTTTTATCAATAAAAATAAGAATTTCACTACTATATTTTGTAAAAAACAATATGATAATGAATCAATCATACATAACGTAGAAAATAATATAATATGGTTTAATCTGAAGATATATCATAGCATGAAGATATGTAGTTTATATATAATTAATAAAATGAAGATATATAGTTTATATACAATAGAAAACTATAAAATTTTAACCAACGTAAAGACCAAAAAATATGTTTGAATCTTTCATATACAAATATGGAAATAAATGTTAGAATTTTGAAATAGTCTTATGTAAAATCTAAAGCGATGTGATATATGAAAAAAATTGGACGTATACCACCAAAACAATGCTGTCTTTTTCACAACAATTAATACATACGTTCGTGATGAACCGCGTCTAAGAAATGCATCCCAAATATATACAAACAATGTATATAGCACACATATACTTCAACAAACAAAAAAAAAAAGTATATAGTACGAGCAAAAGTTAAATAAAACCTATTTTCGAGAAGGAAAAAAAAGATACTCATACAGTTCCAACTTTAGATATAATTAATGAAAAAAAATCAAAAGAACAGAAAAAATGCAGGAGGTCGTTGAGACGAAGACAAAAGATATAATAAGGCAATAATGAAATCGAAGCTAAGATATTTTGTCTTGCTCTCGCATTATTAACTCAATATTTACACTCTGAATATAACACATCGATCACTGTATTACCATTATTGATGTTTTCTTTGGCTGTTTGGTACTTACCATTATTGGTGTATATGCTGAAGAACAAAGATGCAACTTTGTCTTACATTATAATTAATTCATATGATTTTAAGAAGGCTATTTACATCAGGTGAATATCTAACATGAATTCTTTTATCATTGTAATGTAAGCACATCTTTATCTCTTTCTCCTTTTATTTTTAACCTATCATCTCTTATGACATGAAAGAGATGGTGTTTTCGATATGGCTAGAATTTGAGTTTTGGGCTTCGAAAGGTTGCCAAGAAAGAAGACGACAAAACTGGATTTGGTAATAACAATTTTGATCGCATCAAACAAAAAAAAAAACAAAAGCCAGAGGTTTGTTCTTTGATGCACCAAACAAAAGAAAATGAAATTGAATGTAAACATTATTTTTCGACGGTGGTAGTTTTGATTCGGAAAAAACAAAAATTAAGACGAGTTCCAACAGTGAAAATGGATGTAGTGATGGTTTCGATCGATTTCGCCGAAAACAAACGAAACAAATCCTCTT
Source organism: Cardamine occulta (assembly GCA_028015245.1). Classification (NCBI taxonomy): domain Eukaryota; kingdom Viridiplantae; phylum Streptophyta; class Magnoliopsida; order Brassicales; family Brassicaceae; genus Cardamine; species Cardamine occulta. The sequence goes on from CM051385.1 coordinate 3,045,468, forward strand.
TTAATTAAGCCATTTAAATTGTCCACTTAAATTTTCCTAAGTAATTAGATATATATGTATTGTAATTCTTCTATTTATATATATACACATAATTGGATTTCGGGGATCTCATATGAAGTTCTTTTTACTGTTTGGAATTAATGGCTGTTGACCTCAAAAATATGAGAAATTAAACGACTAAAGACAATTAATGGAAGTAAATATATTCAAACAAAATCTAGAGGAAAAGTTTGAATGTACGACTCTGGATTTCCCTATAAAGTTCTATTTTAGGTAACCCTATACAGGCTATATTAAGACAGTAACCAAACTTTAATCACGACTTTTCAAACTCAAAAAAGATTACTAAACTAATGTAAGACAAGTAAAGAAAAAAAACCTTGGTGTTGTGTTCATGTGTTCCTCTCTCTCTATATATAGACAAGACCTTGGTTTCTTTTATCTCACTTACCTTTCGTTCTCTTCTTCTGTCTTCTTACATAAAGTTTCATCACATTTCACTTTTTTTTTGACTCTGGTCTCTTGTCTCTTCTTGATAACATGGTTCTAGTGTTGATTTTAGTCGTGGTGCGATTTAGGGTTGAGAGGACTGTTGTCTGGCACGAGGATCATTCCAGTGGGATAACTAAAAGAAACCCTAAATGATTCTCGGACCAGGCTTCATTCCCCCTAACCAATTTATCGTTTTCTCCTCCACTTTATTACTTTGATTTTTATCTTTAGTTTCATCTTTGATCTATCATGTGATCTGAGTTTTCATCTTGTTTATAGACCCAAATTGTGAAAGCTATACTTTCATTGGTTATCAAAAAAAAAAAAAAACCTACATTTTCATTAGTTCTCTTAGTTACCATATATTCTACGTGAGAAAGAAAACTGTTGTTTATATGTTTCTACAGTTTCTGGGGTTGTTTATTCTATAAACATTTTGAGAAAATTAGAGAGATTCAAGATTTTATGATATTTTTTCTTCTTCTTTTCGTTCAAAAAATAAAATAAAATTTCTTCGCTCTTCACATCAGCGTTCACATCCAAACGCCTCTCCGTCTCGAGTCACGAGTCACGACTCTCTGAAACTTGGTTTCTGTAATAATCTAAAACCCAGAAAGAAGATTGTTTCTAGTTTCGTGTAATTTCATTTCATATTGAAGACAACGACAAGACTTTTTCTTTTCTTAAAACCATCACTGTCAAATATCTTTCACGTGCCTTTTATTTTTTTCCCTTTCCCATTATCCTTCTTATATTTCTGTGGCCTTGTCATTTTTTTTCAACGTTGCCTCTCACTTTTTTTTTATCCATCTATGTTATAATATACTTATATATACTATAATGCAACTGAAGCTCCGTTAAATATGTGAGTTCTGATTTGTATTTTTTACGTAAATTCAAGGATAAAAATAAAAATAGCGTTTCAATAATTAAAGTAATTAATATAAGAAAAAAATACTACGACGAGAAATTGTTTATAAGCAAACTTAAAAGATTAAATTTGGCCATTTCATAAAAACACATCAAAATGAGAATATTAGTAATAAAAACTGAAATGGTATCTTGACCAATAATAAAGACAAAAAAAACTGGTTTGTTGTTGAATTTTAAAATAGTCTTGTATGTAAAGTTAAAAGCGATCTAGTATAGGAAAATTTTGGACGTACCGAGGTAAAGACCAAAACAATGTTTTGTCATTTTCACAACAATTAATACAGATGTTCATGAAGTCGTCATGAACCACCTATAAGCAAATGCATCTATATGTGTACAAACATATAACACACTTCTTTTTTTTTGACAGCCATATATAACACACATGTATATTTTAGTAAAAGTTAAATGAAATAATTTTTTTGAAATACATACTTATTATACAATTCCAATTCTAATTATAATATATAATTGAAAAGAACAGAGAAAGTAGGAGTTCATTGAGAGGAATCTAAACGAAATAGTAGGGCAATAATGAGAATATGAGATAGAAACCAAGGTACTCAAACTAATTACACTTTTAATATTTTGAACAGTTTGTTACAATTATGTATATATGCTAATGAATGAAAAGGCAAGGTGTATATATATCTGTCAGTAATATGGATTTGGTTATCTGTGTTTACACAAGGACAACATGCACTAGCAAAAACTAATATATATATTTCTTGTTTATCACATAAAATAAAAATGTAGAGAACCATTTAACCAAAAAAATGTTGAGAGATTAACAACTGTTGACCTCATAAAAGTGGGAAATTAAATAAGAAAACAGCTAAAGGCAAACGAAAACAGTAAATATGTACAATATTAAAGAAAACGAAAATAAATTTCGAGGAAAAAGTTTGAATGTACAATAGGAGTATGTTTTCACTTTACAACTCTGGATTTCCTGTAAAATTCTATTTTGGGTCATCCTACGTACACACACTATATTATGACAGTAACCAAAAGTTTATGAACACTTTTCGGACCCCCCAAAATTTACTAAATTAGTGTAAGAAATAGAAATACGAAAATTTTGGTCTTGTGGTCGTTTGCTCATATCTTTCCTCTATATAAAGATTCGTCTCTTACACACCCCTATTAAGTTGCTTCTTCCTTGTTGTCTTCTTAGATAAAGTTCTCCTCCTTTGGTTTAGGGTTGAGAGGAATGTTGTCTGGCTCGAGTTCATGAAGAAGATCATTCCATTAATTAATTTTAAGGAATGGAAACCCTAAATGGTTCCCGGAACAGGCTTCATTCCCCCCCCCCCCCAACCGATATATCACATTCCATTTTGTCTTTCTTCTTAATTTGATAGTCTTTGTGAAATGGGTTTTGTTGAATACTTGTCGACCCAAATGTGAAAGCAACATTTTCAGCATTTCTCTTTATTAATCTATATGAAAAAGAAAAGAAAAATGTCTTTTGTATGTTTCTTCAGCTGTTGCCTGTTGGGTGGGTTTGTGACTTTGTCTAAACATAGAGGAAGGTCCCATTATCATAATATATATGGAGCTAATTTTGCCATAAAAGAGAAAGGTTCTAGATTTTTGGATAGTTTACCTTCAATATTAAACCCTTTTCTTTTATGGAATTTCGCAAACATTTTGTATTTTTCTACAGTTGATCCCTTAAAATTTTTTTATTTTCTTCTCTTTCCATATCACAAATTCACATCCAAACTCTTTATATTTTCAGAGCTTCAGTCACGACCTCTGAAACTTGGTTTCCGTAATAATCTAAAACCTAGAAAGAAGTTTGTTTCTAATAACGTGTAACTTCATTTCATATTGAAGACAATGACGGGACTTTTTCTAAAAACCATCACTATCAAATTTCATTGACGTGCCTTCACTTCTTTGGTCTCTGCTATTATCCTCCTTATTGTTACGTGCCTTCTCGCTTTTTATCCATATATATATAAGCAAGAACTTAAAGTATAAAAACGAATTATAAACAATTAAATTTACGGGTTTAGTGTTAGAGTTTACAAGAATAATAAGTTATTCTTTGTTAGTCACGAGACTAGTACAGAAAAAAAGAAAGAAAGATCTAAGGACAGTGAAATGAACGTGATTAAAGATTTTATTGAACCCAATTGATATCAAGATCTTTAAGATTATACAACCATTTCTCAGTATCTTGAGAGACATAAGTTTTATTATTCTTATTATCAACCATCGAATTTAAATCGGTGTCAACAGATTCAGTTCTCTGTATCGTGTTACCATTGTCTTGACGAGAATTTAGCTGTCTGTTCGGATGTCTCACGTTCAATGCTAAAAGACGAGACACTTCGTGTAATCCTCCCCATTTCTCCAGCGCACGCGCAATGTCATAACGACCTGAAACCACATTCCAACTGTTTCTCAGACCAATCTGGTTTTGGAGGAACACACAAAGCTCAAATTGAGTTTGTTGTTTGTACCTGCGCGTTCAAACGATTTTCTGCTCGGCATAAATGATGGATCCATTCCCCAGCTCTGTTGAAATCTTCCTATCTGCAAACAAATGCAGATGGAGATATTCTTTGTAAACACCTTGTGTTGGTTTTAACTTGTGAACATGTAGAGAAACTTTACCTCTTCTTGCAAGTTTTCGAGATTGTCCCAATATCCTTTCGGTTTTCGGTGTTTATAAGCAAGTGATAGATTCATCATCAACGCTATTCTCCTAAATCCACCCATTCTTGTTATGGCTTTCTCAATGTCAACTCTTCCGTGTAACCGCAGCTGTTTTCTCATGGGCATGAATCCTTCTTGTCCATGTTCTGATATGAACTTGAGAATCTCTGATTTCAAGACTTTGATGTCTCTTTGCAGACCTGGAATCCTCGGTCTCTGCTTAGTATGCTCCGTACAATCATCATTATTGTAAACTGTCTCAACTGATTTGGCTCGAGATGAAGAACATGTTTCCTCTGAAGCTTGACATGTCTCCAGTTTACATGAATCTGAAGATTTCTCTCCTCTTTTCTCGATGTAATCTCGAATCGCACATAAATTTGATGGAAGATCTTCATAAATAACCTGAACAGATTCAAAGAGAAACATTGTGGTTATAATAGGATAAGATAACGCTGAATATATTCAGGCTGTTAACCAAACCTCTTCCATGATTGCTTCAGAAAGAAATGAATCTTTTCGCATTTTGGACTCGACGGTATACTTGAGAAGTGTGTGGTGACTTCCTAATTGTTCAAAAATCCATTTTCCCTCAAGCGAGTCAAAGTCTCCTTCGACCTGCTCAAATCTTATTTCCTGCTCACGAATCTCATGCAAATCAAGAATAGCTCTCGCATGAAGCACCATGTAAAGCAGGCCTTTACATCCCTCCTGCAAACAGAATTCAGTGAAGTTATATAATTTCTCGAAAACAAGATAGAAACATTGGCTTTGGCCAGTGTCAGAATTTTTTTTTTTAAAAGACCAGACTAAATGCAGAGCCTTTCTGAATCATCAAAGAGCAAATCATGAGTTCATATTTGAGTGCAGCCTCGGATCCAAAACTATTTATAAGTGATGAACCCAATTCTGTCTCTTCAGGTCTTATGTTTTTTCAAATGTTAGTACCAATACAAGTACCGGTACAATGTATTCTTCTAGTCCTTACCAAATTTGATTAAAAGGTTACCATGAATGAGAATGCTCATACCTGAAGTATTCGGACTTTGTTGTTTTCGCGTGACAAAATCTTGCTGATTGCCAAATTTGGAACTATCCTGATAGATTCATAAACAATAAAACACAATGAACAAGAGATATATAAGCCAAAACAACCAATATTTAATAAAGACTGACACAGAGGTAAAGTTGACAAGAAAATTCTCCTCAGGGTCAGAAAAGTGAAGTCAGTCACTGATAAATATAATAAAAGCATCAGGTACTTACTCTGGAAGACTCTCATAAGCAGTTAGAACTTTCCAAACTTCACAAACAGGAGCTTTAACTGTTATACTAGCAATGGCGCAACGGTGAACACCTCCATTTTCCTTCATCCAAAATAAATCACTCATCAATAACCACAAAAGATGGGATAACTGTTATGAAACCAACTACTTACCAATAGACCATCAAATCTACGAAGATGAACTTCATCCACGGTGCAAGGTTTATCAATCTTGCAGACTTTTCCATACACGCCCCAATTATTGTTCAATTCATTTGAATGAGATAATGACCCAACACTGGAGGCAACAGATCTCTCAGTAGCAAGGCTTTCGAACTCAACACTATGTGAAGGGGTTAGATGTAAAGATGTTCTACCCAAAAAATCTTCTATTATTGACGGCTTTCCGCAACCTTTAAAAATTTTCTCAGCTTGGAGAGCTACGGCTCGGAGGTTTACAGGAAGATCTGATCTGATTATCCTCTCTAAGAAAATGGCAGGGAAGTTAAATCTTGGGATTACATTTACTTCGTATGACAAGAGAGTTCCTATGGACCTGGAGAAAGAGAAAAATAAATGTTTGGAACATAGATGGTTCCAAAATGATCCAGGGTTAGAAATGCATAACAGTCTGTTTACAGAAACAACTTCTCTGATACACATTTATAGAGGATTTAAGTGATGTTGGGATCATATATATGGGCACAGAAACTTCTTGCGGGGATTAAAGAGTGTACCTGATACCAGATTTCACAGACCACTTTCCCTCAAATTTTTTGAAATCACCATCTACCATAGAGAAGTGAAGCTCACGGCCATATGGCTAAAACAATCGTAAAAAGAAAAAGAAAAAAACTACATTAATAGACATGTATAGATTGAGAAACAAGGTAAATAAGAACTCATTGTAAAGCACCTCTTGATTCTTATCAAAAGCTGAAATATGCACAAAAACAAGACCATAGAATCTAACAGGTTCTAGAATCAGTCCCAATCATTTGGCAGGAGAAAAATGAAAGGCTTAGAGTGCTCACAGAATCAGGACACTCATGAAGATCGAGGACAACACGAGCCTCGATATGCCAATACAAGGCTCTTTGAATGCCTCGTTGCTCCAGCCATATACGTCCTGGATGTGGACAAGGAATTCTTCGACTAGAAGTTGAAAGAAATGACCATCAAAGTCATGTTAGCGTCAACAATTCAACATTCATACATATATACACACATCTGCAGCAGTATCCACATAATCAGAACCAGACTACAAAAATTGAATCTTTTGAGATTATTCAGAAGAATGATGAGAATCAGAAAGAAACGAAGTGGGAATTAGTGAGTAAAGTACCTAGAAACGAGATTTGGGATGAAATCAGCAAGGCGCTCATAATCAGTGAGAACATTCCAAACGGATTGAGAATCAGAATCAACCCAGATTTCACCTCTTATCCTCCGTTCTCTCCACGAGATCACATCAACCTCACAACGCACTTTTCTCTCTCCCCTCTCGTCGAAACCCAATCCACTATCTCTCTTTAAACCGTTATCACCTCTACCGGCGCTACGTCTCGCTCCGTGACACTTGGCAGCTCCGCCGATCGCGGTGGTTGAAATTGTCGAGAATATTCGAATCCGCGAGGGACATGGGAGCAGTACACTTAGAACCACTGGTTCGTTGGTGAAATTGAGGAAGTCGATGGTGTGAAAGCCATGGGAGAGATGTGGAAGTTTGCTCACTGACATTGAAAGGTGTTCGACGAAATGGGCGAGTGAGCAAATGGGAGTGTGGGGGAAGATACTGTTGCAGAGTATTAACAATAACATGACCGTTAAATTTTCTCAGCCACACCAGATTTTTTTATTTTCCTCTTAATACTTTTTAAATGTATGGCTGAAAATTACTTTGTTCTTCACTAGATTTTTATTCTCTAATAATAAAAACTAACTATAATATTTTCTACACTAAAAGAGTTTATTTGTTATATTTCTATACTAATTCTTATGACTAATTTATTCATTTACGTAGTCTACCACATCGTTTGGAATAATCGATTATATAGTTTATCACTAAAAAATTCTTTGAATCGAAAGAACCAATGGAGTTTCTTCTAAATCCAAAGACACATGTTCAATCCGACTTCGACTTCAACAAATTTTATTCAACACAAACAAACAAAACGAAAAATCAACAAAAAAAAAAAGACTAAAGACAAATGCAGCGGGATGATGGAGGACTATCCAACACTTAGAGGCCAAACCAAAGAGACCCTTAAACCAAAACAACACAAGAGAAGCTACAACATCAAATCAAAACATGTCCTTACTCAACATCACTCTCAATCCAATTTTCCATGGTCTTCAGGAGCTAATGGATGATCTGGGACACTTGCAGAGTTGTTGTTGTCAATAGCCACATGAGGGACAAAACACAACTTACACTCTTTATCAACCCAAGTGTTCTGAAAGGTACAGCGGTTGCAGAACCAGTGACTGTTGGGTGCATTCTCATAAGCTTCAGCCTTGACTTCAGGCAAACCATCTTGGAGAGTCTTTACATAGTCATGGAAGTAGTTACCTGTGTTTGTTGTACTGGTTTCCAATTTGTGCTTAATGAAACCGAAATCTTCAGCTGAGTGGGTTTCAATCATCAACTCTTCCACCAACTCATGTAAAGTCCCTTGGTGCTTAGAGAGCCTTGTTGTGGCTTCATCTCGAAGGTGCTTCAGGTACTGCTTCTTCGCTTTTTGGTAATCGGTTATGAAATAGTCAAACACACAGCTCCATTTCAGGACACCCCTGCATTGAACAACCAGCATCCATGCTTCTCTGAAAGCCCTGATGTCTGCCTCGCTTACACCACAATTCTCAGTTAGTTTTGGAATCATGTTTGCCTCGAAGGCTTTCAGATTGGCTTTGGCTTTCTCCATCACTTCATGACTTTCCTCCCACAGGTTCAGGTGAAGGATCTGACTGAACTCATTAGAAGAAGACCCAGCCGCATTTTCTTGATTCCCTGGTGGGGGAACTCCAACACAGTTCCAGTGGCCATTGTGCTCTTCCTCTGTCCGCAAACAGATCCAGCAAAAGCTATAGCTGATTGCATAAACAGTAAAGCAAACATAATAGTGATATTAAAGATCTAATCTTTGCATGGATTTAAGAATAGAAAAGGGAAAAAAATCAAACCTGCAGACACAAGTAAGGATTCTATAGTCAGGGTCACCGTTTTGCTGAACAGGACTGTTGCACTTAGGGCAACGTTTGGTGTTTGAATGGATCCAAGCAACGCTCCTTAATTGACCTAAGAGGTAAGTCAACCAGAGTGAAGCATTTTTGCAAGTCAAGGGTTGGTGTGATTCGAGCTGGCAATCCCAACAGAAGATATAACCACACAAACACACCACCACAGCAGAATCATCTTCTTTGTCCTTCTCAAGCTCAATGGCATAATCACATCCAGATGCAGGACACCATTTTATCGTTCCTTTGTTGCTCTCCACGAAAGATGACAGGACATAACTCTCGTACATCTCCTTCACTGGATCTGTGAGTTGTTCAATCGTATCGGGTCCAACGGAGGCGACACAGTCTTGGTGAAGGCAAGAGATTAGTCCTCTCTCGGCATTGTTCTTCTCCAGAGTACCGCTGAGATATTCTCTCCAGCGAGTTGTGGAGAACTTGTGAGGGCAAAAAGGCGTGGAGACTAAGTAATCTCCAGTACCATCAGAGTTGAATTCGGTTTGATTCAAATCGAAAACTTGAACCAGCCTTAGTTCTGCAAGAAACTTCTGCTTGTTGTCACCCAAGAGATCTGCAGCCTTGAACGAGTTCCATCGTTGATGGATTAGGATTACGGTTGCATCAGATTTTGACACCGAGAAGACTTCCGAGATCTGATCGATTTCTTTCATCATCTTCTCACGAACTTGTGCTTTCTCAAGAACAGAGTAAACGCTCTCACCATAGGCTTCCATTGCTGAAAAAAGAACAGAAAGATTTATTATTTAAAACCCAAAAAATACCGAAAGAATAAACTCTGGAGAGTTTTGTTTGTTACCTGGGGATTGAAGGAGAAGAGAAGTGTTTATGGTAGCTTGTGGATCAAGTAAAAATCAACACAAGAAAATCGAGGATAAAGATGATTATCGTCTAGGATTTTGTCAAGGAAAGACTGATGATGACTACCAGAGAGCAAGAGAACCTGCTTATATAGAAAATTGAAGTAAGCCAACTCGTCAAAATAATAAAGAGAAAAATACAGTTTTGAAGAAAATTTCTCAACATTATATATTTATCATTAATACTTTTCCATTTCAAAGAACCACTTGGGGTTTTTTCTAATTATTTTAATTGTTTAAAACTAAAAATTATTAAGAACTTGTTTAAGAAAATTTAATGTCAAATAATTACGAAATGACACGTGTCAGCATACTTTTTTTTTTTTAAATCTCGACACGTGTTTACAGACGATACATATACATTCTATCCGAAATCGATAGCTTTATTGGTAAACATCCTAATGAGCAGATTTGCTTCGAGTCTTGGCGATGGGAAGCGATTTTAAACCGCTCTTATTTCTGACCCACATAAATTATGGTTTTCGGTCCAAAACCTCTTGAATTAGAAAAAAAAAAAAAAAAACAGAAATAGTTACAAAGAGTTTGGATAGTAAATTAGTAATGACAGAATAATGGAATGCTTGGGGTAGTAGAAAAAAAATAGCGGGAAACACTTATAAGCTGAACAAATACAGAATCACAAAGAGTTTAATGATATTTTTACCACATGCATAACATAATGAGTTTAAAGAAAAACGTAAAAATTTAATGAATGATTTAAAAAAATGGAATCGAATTTTCGAAAAAAAAAGTTTGAAGAACCATCCATCATCTCTATTTTAAGATTAATCAACTTACGAATGTTCTAGTTCAGTTGATTTTGCCGTTCCGTGATTTTGATATTTTGCAACTTTTATTTAGACATAGCAGTCAACAACTAAGTCTTTTGTTTCCAGTCATCTCTATATGACCTTTTTGTCTCGGAGAGTCTATTTTCTACAATGATTTATTCCCATCAAGTGTATTCAAAACTCAAAAGTGATACATTGGTCTTTCATACGCACCGTTTTGATCTCAGAGATCAAGAACCAGACAAAACCTTGGCTAGATTACTCTGAAGTAGAGCAATTGAATCAACAGCAGACTTAGCAAACCAGCTGATTCCGACCTTAAACCGGTGTTCATCAGTTGGTAGTCTAATCAAATACGCCATTTTTCTTGCTGCGTGACCAATTGGACCTTCAAGTGTAAGCCCTTCAATGAAACTTGGCGAAATAGCAGCATCATATCTTCCAAGAGTCATCATCTCACCAAGATTCTGAAACCTGCAAAAGATTAAACAGAGTTTAAACTTCTATTTTCATTACACAGACCAATCTAAAAGTCTATTATTTTTACCTGAATGGTAATAAAGGTCGGCTATTTATCGCTGCCCATATATTCCAACCAGTAAAGTCTGCTTCTTGAAAAGCAACCTGACAATTTTGATTTCAGTATCACGCTGATTTGGTCGGATTTAAAACGTGAATGTGATCAAATTTGTCTATAGGTCTATTTGTGACCAAAAGTGAAGTTTATATGGTTTTTATTTCTCACCTGAGCTGTTGTAGGAAGAAGCTTTCCATTTGAGTCTCTTAGAGAAGACGAATCACCTAATGCGAAAATCCGCGGATGTCCTTTAACACGAAGTGTCTCGTCTGTTTCCACTTGTCCTCTAGCATTAAAAGGAAGGACATTGGGACCTGAAGGTTCTAGTTTGGTAAGCAAAGGCTTAGCACCAACTGTCCATAACACGATATCCGCTTCGATAGTTTGACTCTCTAATCCTCTTTCTGCAGGCTGAAGCTCTAAGAAATATCCTTCATCTTCTTCTGAGTCGCTCACTCTCTTTATGGATTGAACAAGATAACCCAAGAGCAATTGGACTTTTCTAGACATAAGGACCTAACCACAATCCAAAAGGACATTATTACCATCCATCTTTTACTCTTTCTAATCAAATGGAGGATGCAATTACAATGAAACTACCTTCATAGCCGCCTCTCTGTTTCCATCAGGGGCTGATGTTAGTATACTCTTTGATACGTTAATGCATTGCACTATTCCGCGATCTTGCAGTCTCTCTGATATGGTTGCAGCTAACTCAATTCCTGCGTAACCGCACCCAACAACAGCTACTTTTATGGCAGAGCCGTCTTTGAAATTCTTCCTCTCCAATTTACGCAGCTTTTCATTAACCCTCTGCAGTTGCATAGTGGCAGTCACGATTTAGTCAAAAAAGAGTGTACAATTTGGTTTAACAGTTTCTATTTTTCACAAAAATCCAAACCGAACACTGGAATGGGCACTCCTAACTCTTACAATAGCATCTTCAAGAGTGTAGAATGGGAAAGCCAACTCCATTGCACCGGGAACAACGTCGAGTTTAGGTTCAGCGCCAAGAGCAAGAACCAACCTGGCTGTAGAAAAGAAAGAAAATGAGTCCAAATCTCCGAGTTAAGCACACGATTTCATTGTATCATACACCATTAGAGTCTGTAGACAAGAGAAATGATATAGATTGCATTGAATTTATGGAGATTGTGTATACATAGTACCAATCGTATTCAATTTGAAAACCGCTTTCGAGCACAACTGTTCCTCCAGTAACGGAATTTTCAGACCCATTCACTCCTAAATGGTCGCAAGGAAGCAATGTTTTTACTCTATCTCGAAGAAATTGGATCCCAGTGTTTGTAAGCAAATCCAAGAAACGGGGAGCAATCTCCCACACATCAACTTCTGCAGATCAAAAGAGTCAGACACCAAATCAAGACACAACAGTATAAGAAAAATTGTAATCGGGCATGAATAAACTAACTTTACCTCCAGAGAGAAGTTCATACAACATGGGCTTGAACACAAAACGTTCGGATTGGTCAACCAAAACCATCTGATCAATTCAAGAACATTAAAATGTATTCAAAACATAGTCTTCTGCAACAGATTTCTTTAACTAGCATATATATCACCTGTGGTTTTTTGTCGTCAGGCCACACAAGCGATTCTAATCTCAAAGCTGTGTACAATCCTCCAAATCCGCCACCTAAAATGCACACCCTTGGCCTCTGTTTTTACATTCCATTAAGTTGCAGAAACCACAATAGAAACTTAGAAACCTCAGACATCGTTATAACGAGTTATGAACTGAACCTTCTTATCAGGCCATGTGTAAGTCCTAGGAGCTGTTTCATTCTCAAAAGTCTCTGTGTTGCCACTGTTGTTTGTCATCGCCCTCGAAAGATACAACAACCTAGGGGAGTTTCTCACTGTGTTCCAATGAGAAGAGAGATTTAATCCCCAAGTTCTTGAAGCTAAAGAGGCTTTACTACTCAGTCTCTTTGCCCCATCTGAAACACATTGAGAACAACACCAAAAGTTTCAATATTCATCTTTAGAATATAACTAAGATCGAAGCAGCAATCTTCTTTCTTCGGAATCAGACAAAGAGTAGAATTTCAAACTGAAGTCAAAGGAATCGAAAATTCAATTTTTTTGGATAGCAAGAGACTAAATCCTAATCATTTTGACAAAACAAGTTTTCAAAAGTTTCCTAGTTGCATATAAAATTTAATATTTTTCCAATCGGAAAATGGATTCGATGATTGGAGTAGAACAGAGACGAGAATCGAGCAGAATAGTATAAGCACACTGGAGTGAGGAGAACAATACATACAAGAGAAGGGTATGAGAGAAGATGCGGCGGAGAGAGCGGCCATTGGCGGCTTTAATATCGCCGGAAGCTTAGCCGGAGATGGAAGGTGATTTGAGGCGTCTCGTTTCTTATGGATGTTTGGGGTTCCACGCTCCGTATTTGTGATTCTAGTTTCTTTAAATTCTTTACTGTTTCACTACTTTTGTTATTTACCATCATAGTATTAACTATTTAATGATTTTGTTATTCCATAAACTGTCAAAATTTGATGTGCCACAAAATAGATTTTTGACCAATCATGACTCTCGTTTTTAAGTGTTTAGCCATTATTTCAACTAAACCATTTTCTTAGCTTACCCTTTACCACTTTAAAATCGTCTTTTTCTTTACCATCTTTTCTCTAGTCACTAAAAAATTCATAACTGATTTGAGTTGTTGCGATGTCAAATTCTATTCATATCTTTTCAAAGATCTATCTTATTGTAGTGGTGAATTACAAAGATCAGATTCCAACGAAAAAGAAAAAATGTTCTGCTATGTAAATCTTATTCGTTTGTTTTTAGTCTGTTTCTTTTTTGGGAATCTGAATAGTTTCTTCTGGAAAAAGTATGTTTCTAAGAAAAGTTAAAAAAACAATCAACAATTTTCAGAATACGAGTGGTTGGTGTTAGTGGCAAGGAAGAGAAGTATCACTTACATTTACATCTGTTACAAAAGTAAGATAATAAAAGCAAAAGAAAACCAGATAATTAAAAACACTCCAACAATAAGAAAAAGGAAAAATCTCAATGGATGCTCACAGACAGGGATGAGATTTTTCTCTTCCTTAAATCTCAATACCTAATTCCCAAATTCTCTTATTTTCAGGCCACGTGAGATAGAGAGAGATACGCATTGGGTTTTTGAAGAGTCTGGATTCTCGCTGCTTGCTATATATGTATCAATCGATCTCATCCCAGATTCTGCGGAGGTACTTATTATTGATTCCTTCTCTCTTCGAAATTCGTTTAATTTCGGCTGAAACTTGCATATGTTTGATCCTTCTTCTTGCAATTGCACATCTTTTTACCCTGCTCCTTTTGCTTTGTTCTGTAAAATTAGATCAATCATGTTTAGTTTGTTGTTTTGAGTTTTATTATCATGTTTTTAGGCAGTGTAGCTCATGAAGAAGAAACCCTTTTTTGAAAGTGACAAATTTTTGTCTTATAGGTTTGAAAAACCTTTAATTTATTCATCAGTGGGAGTTTGGTGGAATCCTTGTTTGAAGCTTTTTTAAAAGATTATAATGTTAATGGCGTCTTCTTATACATACTTTATTGATATCTTTCCGTTACAACCTACTTAAAAGAATAATCTTTTTTGATTTGCAGATTCTTTTTGGTGATGTTTTGAAATCTTTTTAGTGGTTCTTCTCATGATCTGATAGGTTGGTTTGATCTTATTAATTGATTATAGTTGCTACGTCTTATTCGCGTCTTGTTAAAACATTTCCTTCTCACTTGCTGAAGAAATACTCATTCATGCTTCTTTTAGCTCTATTCCATTTTCGTTTGTGTTTTGCTTCTTCTTTTCTCTTTTGTATATATCTTTATGTTTGTACTTTGATGTATAATCTCAATACCACTTTCGAGATTATTTCTAAATCTGGCGGTTTTGTATGTTTTTAACTGCAGGAGCTTTGCGTCTTCTCGTATGGAGGCTGTGAAGGTTTTTTGTTAGATGGGAAAACTTGTTCTTGATTTGCTTAAGGTATTTTATGTGTCTATGGAGTAGAATTGTTTACAAGGAATCAGTCATATAAGAGTTTGGCTTTGGAGAAAATGGTTTTAATGGTGTTGTGAAGATATATCAGTTCTGATTGTTTTAATGGGTAAAGAGAATCAGTTGGAGACTACCGATTGCGGAGTCAGTGATCACGATTCTCCACCTATCAAGAACGAAGAACATGAGGCACCACGTTACAGTTCAGACAAAGACACTGGTTTACCAACTTGCCGTGTGTGCCAATGCGCAGAATCCGATAGAAGAGGAGATGCTGCTTTAGGGTTTTTGGGTATCACTCCTCCGGTTTCAGAACCTCGTAGAAGTAATGCGGGTGAAGTAACAGTTGATCAGAAAAGCTCGACTGTCAAATCGAGTGGATTCATCGAACTGATTAGTCCGGATGGAGACGTTTTTGTTTGTGCTAACGATGATATAGAAATGGGAGCGTGGCAGCATCGAGATACATTGCTGGAACTTGGATGTTCTTGCAAGAACGATCTCGCCTTGGTACACTATGCTTGCGCATTGAAATGGTTTGTCAACCATGGATCAACTGTTTGCGAGATCTGCGGAAAAACCGCAGAGAATATAAGAACAGTAGATTTCAACAAAGTGGTAATCGCCTTGAAAGATTACACAGCACTAAGAGAAAGAACAGCGGATGGAGATCCGAATCCTGTAGCGGTTAACAACAACACAAGTTCTTCAGGGATTGATCCTGATGCGGTTGCAGCCATTCGAAGGCAAAGGCTTAGTGAAATTTCGTTATGGTTTGGTTCACATTGTTCAAACAACAACAACAATGGTAGTAATTCCGCTGCTGCAGGGGTGGCTTCTGAACAAACTTTGGGAATAGTAAACTTTGATATCTTGCCCATGGAAAGCCGTGTGACTAAATGGGCGGTTGAAGGTACCGGAATACTAGTGGCTACCGGATTACTCACAGTTACTTTGGCTTATCTCATTGCTCCTCGTGTTGGAAAGGTATGTTTGTAAATTGATCAGATTTTGATAGTCTCATAATCCTCTGTGTTAAGAATGTTAAAGAATGATGTATGATGATCTTTTACCTTTGCTCAGAGAACTGCAAAGAGTGGACTGCACGTACTCCTTGGTGGCCTCTGTGCTTTAACAGTAGTCATCTTCTTCAGATTCGTAAGAAAAAATTTTCATTGTCTTTGTTGTTGAAACCTGTGATAAAGAAATGAATGAAACTAATACATTGAAAAACAGGTTGTGCTGACAAGAATCAGGTACGGACCAGCACGTTATTGGGCAATCTTGTTCGTCTTCTGGTTTCTTGTGTTTGGGATTTGGGCTTCACGTGCTCACGTGTCTCACTCCTCCACCTGAAGATTCTCCATCATCCTCGTGTTAGTCTTTTTGGTCTTTCTCTATCAATATCGTTGAAGTTATTCTCTTTCAAGACACAAAATGTACAATTAAATGATTAATTACTCTCATCAAAACAAAACAAAAAAACTGAATGTTACTTCACATAATATGAATATGTTATTTAGCAATTTTTTCATCTCGTTTATTATAGTTTTTTGGTTAAAACAAGTTAGAGTTGTGATACCCTTGAGTCTTGACTCAATCCTCCTAAGCCTGATTCTTCATGGTACGCGTTACTCCTCAAGGTGTAATCTTTTTATTTAAAAATATTGTTTAGACTGACTTAAGATACACAAATAGTGGTATAGTGAAGAGAAATAGGGATATAATTCTATCAAAAAGAAAAGAAATAGGGACATTACATACTTTAACAAAATCCTATGAATTCATTCATATTCACTAGTCTCTGGTATTTTCGTTTTTTTGTTGGTTTGATTTAAAAATTTACATGCCTAAAAGATCGAGTCTTTGTCAATTACACTGAAGAAACAAAACAAAACAAAACCAAACAAGAAGAAAAACAACAAATTTACGCAAGGAAGAAGACATCATCGGTCATCAACATCAGATATTGCAAAATCCGGAGAGGAGCGTTCCTGAAATCCAACTGAGGAAGTCTCAGCTCTCTTACTCTACACGACCCATTTCCGTCTCGGGTCATGATCCGACCCGAATACACTTTCCTAAACAGATACACTGAGCTCCCTGTAGTAGATTCCGGCGACGGATTCTCTTTCGTCTTGTAAATTGTCCATCCATTTGAAGCCAATGCATGCGAGAAACTCTCCATCGATCCGACTCGTTTGTTAGCAATTCTTGAAAAGAGAGAAACAGAGCAGCAATCCCAATTGCTGACTGATCCGGAAGAGGAAGAGCTTTCTACGGCGGCGGAGAAGACGAGCTTGAAGAGACCGTTTGAGAGGGAGACGAAGGATCGGAGATGGGAAAGAGAGGAGGCGGAGAGAGATGGGAATGAGAGCATTACGGCGTCGTTTGGAAGAGACCACGAGAGAGACGAAGATAGCGACGCCGATGAGGACCACGTTGAAGGATGCGACGACGAAGAGATAGGCGACGGCGATCCCGATTCTCGCGACGGGAATGAGAAGATGATGTGAGAGAGCGATGGAGTTGGGTACAAGTCCATACCTAGATCTCTGGCGATTGTAGCTAATCGGTAAGTGTCTGAGATCAATTCCCGTGTTGGAACGAAGTAGAGCAATGGGTTTTTCGTATTTCTCGTCTCGGATCTCGATCGGGTTTTTGATTGCTTGTAAGAGCCTAAGATTTGCCGGATGCTGGTTTCTCCATCTCCATCATCGTCGCAGTCGTCTGTGTCGCCGGAATTATGAGTGAGATTTAAAGTCTCGTGGAGGAGAAAAGAGCGAGCAAGCTTTAATGGAAGCATTTCTGATTTCTGATGTTTACGCTTTCGCCTTCTTCGTTGGATCATTCTGCTTTTTATTCCCCTTTAGGGTAGATTTACTGGAACCAAACATAACCGGTCGGTTTAAATTTAAAAACATACTCGATTTAGGTCATTTAATTCGGTTCAATTCGTTCTAAATTGTCAATTGTTTTTTTTTCCTCTATAAAAAAATTATTTATATTCCAAAAGAACATTACAAGAACCCTCGAAACTTCGTTAACTTTTTGGTACAAATGATATGGATTAAAATCTAACACATAATCCCTCTATTTCAAATTAGTTGCCATTGAAAATTGTTTCACACATATTAAGAAAATATTAAATTTTTCTGTTTTACCCCTAATAAATGTTTATTTGATTTTATTTCATTGATCAAAGACATTAAAACAAAAAAAATAAAATTAAAAATCTTATCAAACATATGCATTGAAAACATAAAACGATAATTAATATAAAACAAGTTTTAAAGTCTAAAACGATAACTAATATGAAACGGAGGGGGTAATTCATTCAAAATCCAATCAATGAATCTTTACACGAAAAGAAAAAAAAAAAACTAAAATCGTGAGTTACTTTGACTTCAAATTTTCGTTCGATTTATATGTCCTTTGTAATTTGGAGACTTCATAAATTAAAGATGTTTCTAATGGATAGCGATATGGTAGCAACCTACTATACAGATGTTGGAAGTCGAAACTAAAACGACCTAAACTCATGATAAAGGAAGCAAGAATAACCAAGATCTCGACCAAATCCTACTGTAGATTCATATGGAGGAGACTTCAAAAAAGCATCTCCTCGAAGACACCAAACACTTATCTTGTGAAAAGTGGATCGATCTGATTAAGGACCAACGCCAATCAAACGAGAGGGAACGAATGGACCTTTACATTGAAAAACAAAAGAAACCTCACAAAAAAGCCACCAACGATCGGACTACACTGCTGTCAAATCGGTGCCAATAACTTTAAAGTATCCAAACTTTAGCCAAACTCTGAGAGGTTAAGCCGATCCCACACTGAAATCCTATTTCTCCTAATAACGCTCAGACCAAAACAAAACAATCAAAAGAAGAAAAGAAAAACTGAAACACAATTATGATTAAAAAGAAAGGATCAATGGGCCTGGGTGTTATGGAAGCCACCGAAATATAAAACGGCTTAAAAAGGTTAGAGCGAAGACAGAGAGGAAACCCTAGTTGGGAATAATGTCACACTCTCTTCAAATTGTCAATTTCATTGGAAAGGTTCTTACTTCCCTCGCCTTCAGGTTTTAAGCGCAGAGCTTTGATTCTTCTCCTATGGCCGCTTCTACCACATTACTGTCTATGGTTTGTGATTCCTGTTTCTTGTATCTTCCCTTATTTTCCAAGGTTTTCTAGTTCGCCACCTTCTGTCAACGTGTTTGTGATTTAGGTTTCGTCTAATTGGGTTTAAATCTCTAATTTATTTCTTACATTACGTTAGGTTACTGTGATTTGTGATGGTAATTTCTGGGCCTCTTTGTTCTTGTCTTGTTTGAATTTTTTTCCGTTTATGTACCTTTCGGTTGTCATAAGTTAGATTGCTCAATTCTATAGTTTGAGCACTTGTTTATGCATTGAATCTGAACTCTGGTGAATGACAGGCACATGAAAGAAAAGTTGAGAATCTGAGAGCCTTTATGACGAATTTGGCGAATTCGAGAGGCTTTTTGCTTCCTGAGACTAAACTCTTCGAACAGAAGTTCTTGGATCTGTGTTTATCCCGTACTCCTGATCATCCCACTTATTCCGCTGTATGTTATGAAAATATAGGACATCTCTTATGTGCCTGTACACACATACATATCTCTGCTGTCTTCTTCTGACTGTATAAATTTGTTTCAGATGATATTTGTTGCTATCATGGATTTGAATGAAGAAGGTGGCTCGTGTGAAGAAGCGATATCTGAGTTTATAATGTTGAAGTACAAGAACTTGCCGTTTGCTCACAAGAGTTTGCTCAGTCATCATTTAGCTAATCTTGTGGAGAAAAGAGAGATACTTTGTGACTGCAATGACTACTGTTACTCTCTCCCGGGAGAGAAGAAAACTGTTGCTTCCACTGATTCTGAAAGAAAGACCTCTGTAATAACAGTGAGGACTAATGATCAGCGTGCTGCGAATGATGTTATGACTCTCCAAAACGAGGAAGAAAGTGTTAGAACTTTGAAGTCTAGGGATCATAAGGTTGATTTGTTGGAAGAACAGAGTTTGACTGAATCCAGAACCAGTCCCAGACGTGAAGCATGTTATAGCATTAGCCTTATTGAAGTAAGGCACACAGAAGATAATGTAGTTAAAGCAGGTTTAAGGGATTCAGTTGTTGAAACTCTTAGGAAAGAGGGGGTTGCTGAAAAACCAGAATGGACTCTAAGAAATAGTGAGACTGAAAATAGGATTGGAGCTAACATTGAGGAAGGTGAATTATATGAAGTTGTTGTTCTAGATGAGCAAAATGATGTGTTGATGGAAGAGTCGGGTAAAGAAGTAATGGAAACAAGCTCAAAACATAGAAACGCGAAATTGTGCAGAACATCTAACACGATGAAAGAAGCATGTGTGGAAGTGAATAGTGAAGCATGTAAAAGACTATGGGAATGCCAAACCGAAGCATGCAGCAATATCATTGCCCTAAAGTAAGCTCTTATCCCTTTATTGCCTTTTTTTTTCTATTCATCTTTGACTTGGCTTAAAGTTTTTCATGTTTCTCTTTGGTGATTGGGGAAATAGGAAAATGCTAAAGCAGTGCAGAGAGAAAGACCAGCAGAACAAAACTGTTTCAGAAATTGATGATGTTTCTCACTTGCCTTTATCAATGGTGATAACGAATATCCCTGTTAATTCATGTCGCTGATGTGTTTTTGGGTTGATGAAAAACTGGTCGTTAGTTTTTTTTTTTTTTTTTTTTTTTTTTGGCTGTCATCCTTTTTTTTATTTACAGGAAAGCTGCAAAGATCTGTGGAAGGTTGCCCAAAAAATACAAAGCCAGCTCTCTGAGATCATCGATTCATGTGATGAAGCCGTGGTTCCACATTCTGAATCTCGAGGATGTGAAATCGAAGGTATAAGCAATGGATTTGTCAAAGAGGATCCCAATATGGAAACTCCTTGTGAGAATAATGGATCTGACAAAGCCTCCAAACAGCTTGAACAGAAGGAAATAGAGATTGGTTCTCAAAAGAAACCACAGGTCAAGAAAACGGGAATGAAAAGACTTCGAGACATAGGAACAACAGCAGTGAGGAAATCGCCTCGCTTCAGATTATGAAACTCATAAAAATTGCTTTTGGAGAGCAAGATTTTCTTATAAAGGTTAGATTGTATCAGTACATCTACATAAGTGTAACATCTAGAAGAATTTGTATTTTTTTCCTCATATAAATTTCTCATGAAATTACAAGAATGTGCCTACCAATGAGACATTGATGCTAACAACTATTAACATTCTACAATCTTTTGTTACTAGTTACTACTAAGAACCAGGGATGAGTTGATGAGACACCTCACTGTGGCATATCACAGTACAGAGTCTACAGATAAACAACTCTTAGCCTCTTCCATTTTTACCCCTGTGGAGCAAAACTCCAATTCAAGATTGGTTTCTGTTCGGGCGGATCCTGGAAGGAAGTAAAATAATCAGGCTGATACAAGAACTGAGGGACAAAAGTGTCAGTCTGCAACAACTCCATGGAACCACCAAAGAATGAAGTATCAAAAGCCTCCAAAGCATCCTCAAGCTCTCCCCATTTAGGCTCACTTTGAACCTCCCGAGCATCCGGTGACACCACGTGACCATGACCACCCGAGCTGCACGAATCATCCTCTTGCAATGCCGGGTAAGTCGAATCCGATGTATCAAAAGGCGATGATGATTGATCTGCCATAGTTGTTGTCCTCGGTTTCTCATCCGTGGGGAAATACTTCTCCATGGTTCCTTTCTTGTTGTATATTCGGCATAAAACCCAATCATCAAGCTGTTTAATACCAAAACAAGAAAGTTAATACCAATCTAATAAATCATCATCACGTTCACAAGAAGGTAAAGCCAAAAAAAGACAGAACTTACTCGTAGGTTGTTCTTTTTGTTAACAGAAGCTGATCTATCGACATTAGCGAGACGATACTCGTGCATTATCCAATTCGTCTTAATCCCTTTTGGAGCTTTCCCAGCGTAGAAGACGAGTGCTTTCTTTATACCCAACGTCTTCGGTTTACCGATTGGTTTATCTGCTCCGGTAGCTTTCCAATAACCGGTTCCTGCTGCCCGGTTTGGACGCGAACCGTTTGGGTATTTCCGGTCTCTGGGTGAGAAGAAGTACCACTCTTTCTCTCCGTACAGAGACATCTCTGAAAGAAGAAGAACAAATCTCAATTAACAACGATTCACAGAAATAGATACTTCCACAAAATGATTAAAAGCCCATAGATTTACCTGGAAGCTCCCAAGGATTGAACTTGTAGAGATCAATCTCGGCGATTACCGGAGCCGAGATCTGCTCCGATGCGCATTTCCGACACAAGTAGAATTTCACGAGCTCTTCGTCCGTTGGATGAAATCGGAATCCTGCTGGTAAGTTTAGCTCCGCCTTCATTCTCTTGGAAAACTTTCTTCTTCGATTGGTCGAAAAAATCTTCAATTTAAGCTTAGATCTGGGTTTTATTTTCTTCGTATGCTCAAGATTGTAATCGAGGAGATGAGAAAGAGATGATGAAGGTTTTATAAGGACGAAAATTGCCGAAATTAATCAATTAATTTGAACAAGAAAACAAAAACAAAAAAAAAATGACACGAGGGGGGCTTTCAAGCACGTGCGGCTTTACCGACCGTTTTCTTTTCTACGCTGACCGCAGCCAGCTGGCTCTGTACGTGGCCTAGTCTTATTGGATGGTCGACTTATGAAGCCCATGATGTTGTCATTGCTTCCGTCACCTCTCACCCCTTGTAGATTGTTGACCGACCTTACGTCACACTCTTAATCTCCTGCTTCTCAGTCTAGCTTATGCCGCCTCTTGTTCCTTTACTTACCACTAACGTTTTTTTTCCGTTAAATATTCTATACTTTATTACATTGAAATGGATACACTTTTGTAACCTTGCTCAAAGAAAAATCAGCGTTTCTTGGCATGGAAGTTATGGTTATAACTTGTGATTGGATAGTTTGATGAAATTACGGTGAGCTTTTCCGCAGCTGATTATTTTTTTCTTTGAGCGAAGCTGGCGTCATAATGGATGACGTTATCTAACGTTGCAGTCGCCAATCGCAGTCACATGATTTGATTTGATTTTATTTCCTTACACTGTTTAAAATTAGACTTCTCGACTAGTATTATTTATATCTGATTGACCAGTAAGGAAGTCTATTTATTACAAATGTTCACGAATAAAAAAAAAATTGACTTAGTAAAGAAAGCGTTTGCACTTCACTTCGGTTTGAGTTTCCCTATGGTATAAAAAAAACTAATCGTTCTTTTCTCTTTGTAGTCTAATGGACGAACTGTTTTTTGCTGCCAAACAAAAAAAGAAGAAGTGAAATCCTTGAAAAGAGTATCGATTGAACCGCTTTCGCTGGATGTTGAATCTACGAATTCAATTAGAGTTTTTTGATCGAAGTTAGAAATTAGGATTTGAGAAATTGGATATTTTATTAATGATTGTGAACAGAATAACAAAAGATTTCTCGAGTAAGAAGACAAAAAAATTAAAGCGTATAATCTAAGTTTTCTCTGTGATTTCAAAATGATTTAACATGATCAAGAACTTCTTATTTATAGTGATTTTGAGGAGGTTGACAATTTTTTTTTTTTATGTTCTGTTTAGAATTGTCTTTTCTCTGCGATTTTTCTTTTCTAGAACGAACTCCGAGTCGATTACTTGATGGGCCAAATTGATTTGGGCTATGAAGAATGAGTTGATCTCAATTTGGGTCGAATTTGGTTTACGATGCTAAATCCGATACCAACACTGTATACTCGTAAATTTGATTTGTTATGGTTAAAAAATGCACATGAAACCTCTTCTATTTTAAAATCTTTAAATGGAAAGTTGAAGTAGGTGTAATGATGACGTAGGCTTGTTCCCCGTTTTATGATCATCACTTACGTTTCCTATCATATGCAAATTATTATGTTCGATTGAACATTTTTATTTTTAATATATAGTGAGGACATATCTTAAGTTTATATGGTCTTTCATTTTACTATTAAAAACTCTGTTGATAACAAAATCAGATTGTATGGAAATCTGACATCGATAATATTACTAAATTTATGATCTACCTATTTTAAAACTGAGCCAGTTTAGCAAAGCTTGATTTCAAGTTTGTTTATCAATGATAGTCAAAACCCAATGTCCTATTCTAACTATAAATTTCCATTAATTATGTTTTTTATGGTTTAAAGGAACAAGATATAACGACATTAGCCCGACTGACATTCTTAATTTTAATATCTCGTCCAAATTAACTGATCCCAAAAAAAAAATCTCGTTCAAATTAAAATACAAATCTCAAGTTATATTTAATTAGGTTAAAAGGAAGAAAATAAAATCTCATTATGTAATTTGTTTATTGTCGTTTTGGACGATACCAGTCAAATCTCAAGATAAGCCCACTATTATTTAACCCAAAAAAAACAATAAAAGGTAAGAAGAAGACCTAATGCATGATTTTCTTCCCATTAATAAAATTCAGATCAATTGCATCTGGACTTGAACCGAATTTATTATTAATTTATTATAAAGAAAATCGACTTTATAGTATTTTTTTTTGCATCTGATTGTTTAAGTCGCCGTGTGAATTGAAATACGAAGCTTCGTGGAGCTTGATGGTATAGCTGCCGAACTTGACCTATATATTTTTTTTTGTGATGGATAAATTACCTTTTTGTTTTGTCGTACTCAAAAATTTATATCAGAATATGCTTTGAGAAATTGGATAAGGAGGAGACAAGTTGGGACCTCATTGTCGGAACTTAGAACCTATCGTTAACAACAATTAGTATCACATATGTACTATTCTCTATTCATATCACTACTTGTCTTATACAATGATATATCCATCTATATATTTATGTATGTGTATAACAAAAGTACAAATAATCACTATACAACATGCGTTTTAAACCGTGGATTGTAGTTTATTCTGGCATTTTAATTGGAATGTTTGAGAAGTAGTAATGTTGAATTTATGATAGATTTCAACTTTCGAATTACCCCTCTTATGAAGGGGCCCCCCTTATGAAGCGTATGAAATAAACTACTTGCAAAGTTTCTTCAAGAACCAAACTACTTGCGAAATTTCTTCAAACAAATTTGATATCTGAATTTTTGTGAGCTATATAGAATATAGACAAAAGGTTTAGTCAACAAAAACGAATGATTCTAGTGTATATATATATATATATCTTGTGTTTCGCCGTTTGGTTTATGAATTTTCTTCCTACTAACAAAATCCCACCCACTTAAAAAGATCAATCTTTCGCTCTATCTCCCTCTCTAAAATTAGCAACTTCACAATTCTGCTACAACATTGAGACAAGACTTGCATAGCTAAAAGAATTCGACTAACGTTTGTGGTGGAAACAAAGTAACATATCACTAAAAACTATAAATATGTTTGCACCCATTTGGCCTCTATAAAAAAATTAACCAAAACAAAATAAAAATAAAATATCCATTAGTCACACCAATTTGTCCCTTTCTCTCAAGTCTCAATCAATCGTCACCACAACTTCAAAACACTTTAAAAAAAAACGCAATTGGCCCAACTTGTCCTCCTCTGCCAATCACTTGTCACTTACAAGTTACAACTTAGAATCAATGGGCCAAGTTTGGGCCTTAATTTGGGTCATTTATGAAAACGGGCTGGATAGCTGGAGATCGACATCCGATCCGAATTCTATGGGTTTGTAATTGTATTAGGTAAGTTTCTTTCCATCTGGCAATGAATTCTACGTATAGATAGTTACATACTCTTTTCTTTCGTTAATGGTTCTTGTTTTTTCCCCCGATAAATAAAAATCAAAATCGTTACTACTCCACATTTTCCAAACACAAAGGTAGAACATATGAGGTTGGTGACGAAATAGACTCAAACTATATGCAACTCTCATTCGTGAGGTTTTTCCTATAAAAATGGACATTTGACGAATTATAGGTTCAAAGGGGATAGTGAATTCTATGAGATATATAGAATCTTTGAATTCAAAAGAACTTTCTTTTTTTAATAGTGAAAAAAATATATAAAATAATGGTGGCTAGGAGCACTCGCGGACAAATTCGATTCTCTTCTCAATAAAATCATATCAATCACTAGGACGACACTTTTATCACCTCCATCTTCATCCTTCCAAAGCATATTGGACGGTGTTGGTACACTTGCTCAATTTCTAATGCTATTTATAAACACTTTGTATCATTTTTCTCTTTTGTTAAACCGTTTTGTTAAGCTGAAATTTAGAATCATGTTGAGACTTGAGACGTACCATCACCACAGTGTCAAAAATATGTTTATAGTAAACACCGATTCTTGATCAGTGATACTTGATGTATACATTTACGCATCTTTTTGTCCCACGTAAAAAGTATCCACAAACTCTGATTCAACTAATAATACATGACAATGACGTTTACTTTTTAATATGAACATCGTGTGACGTTTATCTGTTAAAAATGAGCTTTTGTATAATTTGGGTCGTCCATTTTTGGGAGTTTAATTAGGGTTTCAATAAAAATATAAAAAATTATAGATAATTGTGTGTTTTTTCTGTGTTTTTTACTCGCCATTCAATGTCTTGAACTCTTTACTAGAACATCTATATTTATAATTAGCACATCTACATTAATTTTATAGTACAAAAATGAACAACATAACAAAAGGATCATAGACTACTGATTGAGTTAGATGACATACTCTATAGGTCAACAAAGTTAAGAAACAACAACTTATCAAATCCAAATTCATAGTCAAAAGACTCAAAACTCTAGTTTGGGTTCAAAAACTGAATACGTTGATGTCTAAATTTTGAAATCACAACATAGAAGAAAACATAACATACTTTATTCCTCAAGACATTTCCATAAATAATAGTATATTTTTATTTTCTTTGTTCATATTCATAGTTAGGTACATGAACGTTAATATCACCTCGAAACTACTAAATTTTCATGATTCAGTTTTCTTCTTTTTGTTTCACTTTCGAACGAAACACTACGCATGGCATTTGTAAATAAATTCCACGGTATAGGGAGGAACACCATGATGAACATTCTATATATATTATATTGAAGCACTTAGGCAGCATAAATTCTTTCTAATTATATAATCCTAAACTTGGTGTATATCCTTGTTACATTATACATCTATAGAATACTTGAAGTAATAATGGTTTTTTTTTATTTTAAATGGGGTTTAAACTCTTTTTTAATTAAATACTATACTATATCTGAGTGATTATAGTCGAAGCCAAAAAGGTACGGAGGAGAAAACAAGCATTTGATTCTTTTTTTTTTTTTTTATTCATCTTTCACTAATGATGGTGGAGAAAAAAAGAAAATACCCAGCAAACAAATATTGTCAAAATTGAAATAATTGTCATACAAAAAATATTCCAATATTTTTAGTTAATTAAATTAATATTCCTCACTCTTCATGGCTTATATAAGAAGGTGAGCAAATAGAAATCAAAATGCAGCAGCAACTACTTATCATCACCCATCTCCTTAGTTCTATGTATCTTGCTCTTCTTTCCTTTTGTTCATAGCTTTGTAATAAAAGTCTTACTTCTTTTAAGGCTCACTAAGAGGAGGTATACTATTACTACATTTCTCTCTGTGTTTACTTAAATTTTTACATTTCAATATCAGAATTCGGTTTTAAATTCAAAAATAAACTTAGAGATGTTTAATCTCGATTCTTGTTTTTCGTTTTTTTAAAGAATTATAATCAATATGAAACTAGCTAGTATGAATATCTTTACTTGTTTCCATTCAAAATAATTCAGATTTCAATCAAATACTTGTTTCACACAGGGTTTATAAATTTGGTATCTTACTAATTAACAGATGGGTGAAACCGCTGCCGCCAACCACCACCATCACAACCACCACGGCCACCAAGTGTTCGACGCGGTCATCCACGACGTTGTTCCTCCACAACCAGCTTTCAAATGCTTCGACGATGATGGTCGTCTCAAAAGAACAGGTTTAACGATTTTAAACAAAACAAACAAACAAAAACCATGTTTAACTTTTTTTTCTTCCGTTGTTTTACAAGCTCAAAATGCTGAAACGCAAAACAAAAACGTGTGTTTTTTCTTTCTCCAGGAACTGTTTGGACTGCGAGTGCCCATATAATAACTGCAGTGATTGGATCCGGCGTTTTGTCATTGGCATGGGCCATTGCACAGCTCGGATGGATCGCTGGCCCTGCTGTGATGCTTTTGTTCTCTTGCGTTACTCTTTACTCCTCTACACTTCTTAGCGATTGCTACAGAACCGGCGATGCAGTGTCTGGCAAAAGAAACTACACTTACATGGACGCTGTTCGATCAATTCTCGGTACCAATACTCATCAATTTGAATGCTTTATAGTTTTGTAATACTGATTAAAATGCTCTGTTTTGCTCTGGTTTTTGCTCTGCCTTTTTTTTTGTTTAGAGTATTGAAATGCTCTGTTTTCTTGTAGGTGGGTTCAAGTTCAAAATTTGTGGGCTGATTCAATATTTGAATCTTTTTGGTATTGCGATTGGTTACACAATCGCAGCATCTATAAGCATGATGTGAGTTTCTTTTCTTTGTTTCCTTTTCTTAATATTCTTCACGCAAATAACGAAACGAAGAAAAGGTTTTAAAATTTGGCTACTCGGATATGGATCATACAGGGCGATCAAGAGATCGAATTGCTTTCACAAGAGTGGAGGAAAAGACCCATGTCACATGTCGAGCAATTCGTACATGATCATATTTGGAGTGACAGAGATGTTGCTCTCTCAGATTCCTGATTTCGACCAGATTTGGTGGATCTCCATTGTAGCAGCTGTCATGTCTTTCACTTATTCTGCCATTGGTCTAGCTCTTGGAATTGTTCAAGTTGCAGGTAAAATCATAACTACAGAAGACTCTTATATATATATTCACGAGAACTGAAAAAAAAAGGCTAAATCTTGATGTTAATTCTCTCAGCTAATGGAGTTTTCAAAGGAAGTCTCACCGGAATAAGCATAGGAACAGTGACTCAAACACAGAAGATATGGAGAACCTTCCAAGCACTTGGAGACATTGCCTTTGCTTACTCATACTCTGTTGTCCTAATTGAGATTCAGGTAAATAAAAACAAACCTTTCTTTGGACACAAGATTCATTTTTTCTAAATCCAAAAAGATTCAATTTTTAGGTTAAAAACCTTTTCTTTAAAATTTTGTTGTTCTTGGTGTTTAGGATACTGTAAGATCTCCACCGGCGGAATCGAAAACGATGAAGAAAGCTACAAAAATAAGCATTGCCGTAACGACTATCTTCTACATGCTATGTGGCTCAATGGGTTACGCCGCCTTTGGAGATGCAGCACCTGGAAACCTCCTCACAGGTTTCGGATTCTACAACCCGTTTTGGCTCCTCGACGTGGCCAATGCAGCTATTGTCGTCCACCTCATAGGAGCTTACCAAGTCTTTTCTCAGCCCATCTTCGCCTTTGTTGAAAAATCAGTCTCAGAGAGGTTTCTAGACAATGACTTCCTCACCAAGGAATTCGAAATCAAGATCCCCGGATTTAAGGCTCCATACAAATCAAACGTTTTCAGGGTGGTTTTCCGGTGTACGTTTGTCGTTTTAACCACAGTTATATCTATGCTAATGCCATTTTTCAACGATGTGGTCGGGATCTTAGGGGCGTTAGGGTTTTGGCCCTTGACGGTTTATTTTCCGGTGGAGATGTATATAAAGCAGAGGAAGATCGAGAAATGGAGCACGAGATGGTTGTGTTTACAGATGCTTAGTGTTGCTTGTCTTGTGATCTCAGTGGTCGCCGGAGTTGGATCAATCGCCGGAGTAATGCTTGATCTTAAGGTCTATAAGCCCTTTCAGTCTACATATTGATCATGAAGATGGACCATAAACAAATGAAAGTTGGTGTGTAAAGTTTATTTGTTTATATTTAAGCATTTGGGAAATTGAAAATGTGTATAATGTATTTCCATTTCGTATGGTTTCATCTTTGTAATAAAATTTATAAAATATCTTATCTATATTATGATTCGTGAGTTTTCATTGAGACCATTTTGTTTTTATCTCTTAATATGGGGTACTAGTTGATCCCCCAGTTGCCTAAAAAAAACCCCACTAAACATCTATACCAAATGATTAAAGTTAAACCACACAATTTGTAATAATTGAGTCCTAGATTTCGTTTATAATGTTGAAAAACATGGTGATGACAAAGTGGAATTTGAATCAAAGTGACACTGATATTTATTTAAATGATTTAAATTTAAAAGGAGCAATTTGGATGGTTTGGCTTAAAGTAGAATCTCCTCAATAGTAAAACTGAGCTGTCCACCCAGGAAAAAAAACTATTTAAACAAAATTATGTATTTATTATTCCTTTTCTCATAGCCTATCTCACTTATCAAAAACATGTAGGGTTCTTGGATCTTGGAAATGGTCAGAACCTTTGAAAGTATCTACGATTAAGGCACGTGTCTGAAACCAACCCAGAAAGTTTCAAGCTACCAATGAATCTACTAAACTCAGAGCAGAAATGTGAATATGCCTTCCTCGTGATCTTAGTTATTCAGTAATCAGAGGTTAAATAGTTTCTTACAGAGAGGATTTTCATTGAGAGATTGAGAAAATTCAGAAGAGTTCATCATCCTACAGATGTTTGAGTAGCTTCCTGTGTTGAATTTGTGCTGTTTAATGACGCAGCCATAGCTTCACGCTCCTGCCGGATTCTTTCTCTCTGTAGAGATTCAATTTAACAACAGAGAAACAAACAAAAACTAAAGTTAGTCAGTAATTGACATGAGATGCCAAAAACTTGGGAGAACACAAAAAACAACAGTAGAGTTACTGCGTGCTTGATAGTTCAACATGATCCAATAAGTTAATTTATAATGCCAAAACTGAGAGCATACTTCATGCTACCTATGCAAATAACTTCCTGCACCAAGATATTTAGCTCCAACCAATGACTCTATCGTCTGAACAGTTAGCTAAAAAGTCTCAGAATTTAGTAATATAACTAGTTTGCATCTGAATCTAAGTGACACGAGAACTAAATTGGCTACCCGGTTAACCAAAAACTAGTTTTCTAGTGTCAAAACATCATATGAAGACACTAATGAATTGACCATTAGCTCTCAAAGACGTGCAATTTCAGATGAAAACATATACCAACAAAAGAGATTCAAGTGTTTAAGAAATGCTGGCTAAATTGCCTCCTCAAAGTACCAGAACTAGTTACCATGATCATCAAACAGGATAATA
Source organism: Cardamine occulta (assembly GCA_028015245.1). Lineage (NCBI taxonomy): Eukaryota > Viridiplantae > Streptophyta > Magnoliopsida > Brassicales > Brassicaceae > Cardamine > Cardamine occulta. The sequence continues at coordinate 3,076,666 of CM051385.1, forward strand.
AATCTACAAACTTAGAAGACATAGAGAAACATAAGGAAAACAGAAAGTGGTTAAATGTCTAGAGAGTAAAATAATGTAAAACATACCCTTCTCTCCCAGTAAGGCAAGAAGCAGACAAAGTCATAGACAGGAGTAATGGTTTGCACCAACACAAAATTTATTCCAGTGAAAAGCAAAAGTCCCTTCAATGGCCTTGTTCTGTGAGGCATCTTTTTTTGCCAATCAGCTCTGTAATCATTTAGTAGTTAACATCTCTGAGTCACTAATAATACCATTCAACGATACTGATTCTGTTGAATCCTAACTTATCTTATCAAAACATAATCAAAGCACAAGCATTTCCTAATAAGAGTTCCCATTTCAACATTATTGGAGTTTGCTTTGAGTGACTTACCAGAGACTATAAAATCAATTCTGAAGAAAATCCCATTAAAAAATCAACATTTCTGTAGCAGAATCGCAAAAACAGCATCAAGTAGAAAAGAATCGAATGAGAAAAGCTTACATCCCTTAAATTTTTGAAATCATAAAGAACATTAAAGTACAGAACCGAAACAAGCTTAGTATTGTACAAATAAAATTGAGTGACCCAGACAATTTAGCTAAGAACAATCGAGAAATGGAGTAAGACTCACGTCGGTAAATGGAGAAAAATCGTCGTCGACGAAGAGGGATCGGTGGCGCCGATTTTAATTAGGTTTCTGTTTTATTTTCTTTTACGACGCCGTTTAGTTAAGTGAAACAATTCAACGGTGGATAGGTGCACAACGTGGCTAATTTCTCAGCCAATAATGAGTTTCCAACGTCCGATATTTGCCACCTCGTCTTCTCATTTTTGCTTTTCTGGAGAAATAAAAAGCAAAACTGATTAAAAACTGAAGAAATTTCTTCGTTGGTTACTCGTTTCATCCGCCATTAACGACTCTCAAAGGTATCTCATACGGAGACATTACTATATGTTATTGGATTTGAAATCCCACCCTCGATTATTAGCACCTGTAAGCTTCTTTCTTGGTTATTTTTTTCGTTGTGAACAAAGCTCCCATTTTCGTTGTTATTGAGGAATCGTTTAATTATAAATTATGTCAGCCTTTTGCGATAGTTTGGGTTTTGAATTTAAGAAGAATAAATGTGTATTGCCTCTGGCACAACATCTGTGGAGAATTTTTAGTCGTCTTGTAGAATTTACTGTTGGTGAAACTTTGATTGGTGGCTTAATTTTGCTCTCATTATTGTCAGTGTGTTGCTTGTTATGGATTAGTATGCTACAGCACTTTATCTTTTTTTTTCCTGGTGAAAGTGTGATCCTTGATGTAGGAATGTGGTTGCATTCAGATCTTATATTACGATTTCGTATAAAATTTGTTGAAAGATTCCTTCTTCTCTATCTGCGATTTAGGCTTCCGTGGGCATGAGAAGAATGTTTGGAGGTGTTGCTACAGGTATAAGAAGATCTTGATGGGAATGTTCTTCCTCATCTATGTAGCCTAGCTTAGCTAGTTCAATTCATTACTTAGCTATGCAATGAGTTAATGTTTCAAACGTTTTCTTGTTTTCAGAGTTGTTTCCGTTGCATATTTACCAACCGCTGTGGTCTAGCGGACAATTGGTTATGTTGTTTAAAGGATGTAGACGGTTTGTGAGAACAACGTGTCGCGTTTCGATCCCTGGTGCTTCTTTGGGAAATGAATCAAAAGCACCTCCAAGGTTTCTGAGGGATAAAAAAATAGTTCCTGATGCTGATCCTCCCCATATGGAAGATATTAATAAGTTGCATCGACTTTTTGAGCAAAAGTCATTATTCCTCATACACCATCTTTTTCAGCAGTTAGCATATATGACCTGTAAATTTAGTAGCTTTCCTCTTCTCTCGTGCAGTTCGAGACTCACCATCTTGACTGGAGCTGGAATTAGCACAGAATGTGGGATTCCTGATTATCGAAGGTTATTATGTTATTCATTTGATCAAGAATCTTGATTCCCAGGTTCCCTTTAGTAACATCTGCTTCCGTTTGGAAATAATTTTGAGGAATGATTATTTGGTGCAGTCCTAATGGAGCATACAGTTCTGGTTTCAAACCAATTACCCATCAGGTGATCTAAAGGCAAGATCTATGAAATCTTTACATAGTCAACGCAAACTTTGGATCATGTTATTATTGTATTAATTCTATTGTCAACAACCTGCTTCACAGGAATTCACTCGATCAAGCCGAGCTCGTAGGCGGTATTGGGCAAGGAGTTATGCTGGATGGAGACGGTTCACTGCAGCACAACCAGGACCAGCTCATACTGCTTTAGCATCATTAGAAAAAGCTGGACGAATAAATTTTATCATCACACAAAACGTTGACCGGTAAATTATCAGTTCCTCTTTTGTAGGATCACTGTTGGATACAAAGAATGTTGTTTACGCTAACTCTAAGTTTTTAGGTTGCATCATTGTGCTGGGAGCGATCCACTTGAATTACATGGCACTGTATATACTGTTATGTGCTTAGATTGCGGCTTCTCTTTTCCACGAGACTTGTTTCAGGATCAGTTAAAAGGTCTCAATCCTAAGGTCAGTGTATACCATAACCCGAATCAACCGAATTATCAATGTATTATTTAGGAAAGCTACAACGTTATTGTTTCTATTGTAGTGGGCAGAAGCAATAGAAAGTATTGATCATGGAGATCCAGGATCTGAGAAGAGCTTTGGAATGAAACAAAGGCCTGATGGAGACATTGAGATTAACGAAAAGTTTTGGGAAGAAGGTTTTCATATACCAGTATGCGAAAAGTGCCAAGGAGTCCTAAAGCCTGATGTAAGATCAATTTTATGGCATGAGATAGAGACAAAGCAGTTTGGTTTGGTTTCTTATTACAGTTTACATTTTTTGAAGGTAATCTTCTTTGGAGACAACATCCCGAAGGAAAGAGCTACTCAAGCAATGGAAGCTGCAAAACAATGCGATGCATTTCTTGTCTTGGGTTCATCTTTAATGACAATGTCTGCTTTTCGCCTTGTCAGGTAATGCGAGAGAATAATCTCTTCCATCTTTGAGTTGCATCTCACTAAAAAGCTTTCAATATACTTTTTGTAGAGCGGCTCATGAGGCTGGTGCCATGACTGCAATTGTAAATATAGGCGAAACAAGAGCTGATGACCTTGTTTCATTGAAAATCAATGCTAGGGTCGGTGAGGTAAGATCATAGCTTAAATCTCTTCCCTTCTCTTCAGCCTTAAAAATCTATCATTTTGTGATCGGTTTGGTGCAGATATTGCACAGAGTTCTTGATGTGGGTTCGCTCAGTGTCCCAGCTCTCTAGGACAATGTCCGACAACAATCAATCAAGTGAACTATGTCGGGCTATGTAACTACGTAACATTTCGAACCTATCTTGTTTTTAATTTATCAATGGAATACTTGTATTCCTGCAACGTATCTCAAGTTGTAAATTCAACAGCAAATAAAAGAGTGATCATTCTTAATGTCAACCAAAGCTTGCCTGAACCAAAAGTGATAGATTCAATACACCAACTACCTTGAAGCAGCTTACTCTTGCAGAACAAAGTGTTGTTCTGCAAAGCAACCAAAACACAAGAGCCAACTTCTAATAGATTTAACTACCGGTTATACAAGTTTTAAACCCTAAGAAAGATCAGAGAGCGCCTTGTCGATATCCTCAGCATGGCTCCGAAGAGTGTTCCACTGCAATGTAAGAAAACATTATGATAAGCAGATAACACCAAAACATAAACACATATAACAAAACATAAACATATAATATATACAATATAAGCATATATTGTAGAAGACATAAACACTGGGAAAGAAAGAGAGATGTGAATACCTGTTCCACGCTTAGAGAGATACCTGCAACATATAATAATCTCGTCAACATGATATAGGAAAAAAGCAAACTAATTTAGCTGTTTCTAGAGAAAGTGTATATCTTTATGAAGCATCTTCATATTTAAAAGATCTAACAGATGAGTAATGGTGAATGGTGAGAGCAGAGAGAAACAAAAACAAAAATTTACCTTTCTTGCCGGGTAAAGTTTTACCGTCCTTGACATAGAACTCACGAATATCAACCCAAATCCTCCCGTTCCAATTCCTCACAGAGACTCTCCTATTCTTAGATATCTGAATGTACACCAAACATATAATCATAAACCCTAATTCGATTAAAACCCTAATTTGAGAAATATCCCACTAAAAAAAAATTAGAACTTGATCGAAACCCTAAAACTCACTGTCACCAAAGTACAAATGAAATGCTATTGAAAGAGTCAGAGTGAGAGTAGACCAACATTGCAGATGACGATGTCATCAGATTCGTCTGAGGAGTCGGCTGGCTTTGCGACTTTCTTAGCCGGCGCGTGGGCTTCAGATTCGTCATCTGACCCTCGGACATCCTCGTCTTTCCTTTTTCCTTTTGACGACATTTCCTCGAACTGTAAAAAACAGACCCAGAGAACTCTCTCTTCAGACCAGAGTAAACTCGCACTAACAAAAAAAAAACCGAGAAACTACAAAATTTAGTAAAACGGGAAAAGAAACCTGGTCGTGACGCTGAAACGGGTTTCTCAGCGAAAGCAAAAGCACTCTTCTACTGCAAAATCGACTCTTTGGGGTTGAGAGAGATTAGAGAGATTCTGAAGGAAAATGAAACGCCATGTCTCTTCTCGCGTTTTTATGTAATGTGTTCACCGATCACGCGCTATTATAGCGCGTGTGATAAAATTAGAACTGTGACAAAGGTCTGATTTGGAACGCCAGTTTGGGAAAACGCGCGCCCAATCTTAAAACGTGGGGAAAGGGAAAACAAAAAGATTGGACTTGGTTTGAAATCGCGAAGCCCTTCACGAATCTCTCCCAGTTGTGTAACTCGATGGGGAATTTGTTCGTGAAGAAACCGAAGATCACGGACGTTGATCGAGCGATTCTATCTCTCAAAACACAAAGGCGTAAGCTTGGTCAATATCAGCAACAGGTTCTTGATTCCCTCGCTTGTGATCTTCGCATTTCTAGGGTTTAATCTTGCTCGAATTGAGTATATTTGTGGAATCTGTTATTGAAAGTGTAGTAGTTTGATTCACCATAGGCCATTGAGGGTAAAGGTTACTGAATTTGAGCTATGCATATTCAAGGTTTATGGAACCTTTAAAGGTGTCTACTTTCTGAGGTTTTGGTTTGTTCAAGATTGGATTTTATTTTCAATTGGGTGATGAAGTTGCTTTCAGAATCCGCATTGGATCCAAATTTTGATTTTTATTATGTCATGCTTATGATAATTTAGCTATTGCATCATTGGTTGCTAGATAGTGAGTTCGTTCGCTGAGAAGTGGAATGCAAAAGCTGTTTTCTTTCTTGTGATCTTAAGCTTTACCTTCTTTCTCTTAAACCCTTCTTTCTTTTCATACCCTTATCTTTAGCTTGAGAAAGTAATTGAAGCCGAAAAACGAGCTGCAAGAGACTTAATTCGTGAGAAGCGAAAAGACAGGGCTTTGCTAGCTTTAAAGAAGAAGCGGACACAAGAAGAGTTATTGAAGCAAGTAGATCAGTGGGTCATCAATGTCGAACAACAAGTAAATTTACTTGACCTCTTGTTATCATCTCCCTTTTTCCATCTCATAATCTTATTGCTATGTAAACAGAAGTATTGTTTTCTCCTTCGATACCTGATTTTGTCTTTTGAAAGAAACCAAAACGAACATGTTTTTGAACCTGTTACTATGACTCAGTTGGCAGATATCGAACTTACAAGCAAGCAGAAAGCAGTCTTTGAGAGCTTAAAGCAAGGCAATAGTGCAATTAAAGCGATTCAGAGCGAGGTCAACCTTGATGATGTTCAAAAACTAATGGATGACACTGCGGAGGCCAAAGCTTACCAGGATGTGAGTTAATAATAAACCTTGGTGTTCCTTTTCGTTTTGACTGTTTGCTTATGGTTAGAATCGTGTGTCACATTAGCCAAGCTTCTTCTCATTTCTTTCCTCCATGATCTTGAGTATTCGTTTTCGTTATCTAAATGTTAAACACTTGGGATTTTAGGAGCTGAGTGCCATATTGGGTGAGAAACTATCGGCGGAAGATGAAGAAGAGATCTTAGCAGAATTCGACAATCTAGAAAGTCAGGTATGTTACATAATGGATTCTCTTGTTTCTCGGACAAAAAATTTCCTGCATTATGGCCATATTGTCCCTGGTTATATATCGAGTGCAGTGTACTTTGTGATAATCTTCTCTAGTATAGTCACATATGATATATAATGCTTGTTTTGGTTGTTTTAAAGCTCATTGTTGAAGATATGCCCAAAGTGCCTACGACAGAGCTTGTGCCTGAAGAAGCCAAGACACTGGATCTCCCTGATGTGCCAACAAAAGTACCAGTCGCTTCCAATGCAGAAATCACTCCAACAAAGAGAAAAGGTTTGTGATGTTTGCACAGGTAACAATTGCTTCATACAAAAACCTTAAACTCAGACATGCTTTTGTTGTTGCAGTTCTTGAAGAACCTTTGGAAGCTTGATTCAGAAGAGAAGAATCTGATGGGCTAAAAACATAGCCATGGACTAATATCATTCTTTGGACACTTTTGCTTCTAGGCAATTGAAGCTCCTTGTGTATTCTTTTCTTACTCCTGCAGCTTGCCTCACAGCATCGATGGTATCCTCCTTTGGTCCATTTCAGCCTTTAAGGACACTGAAATTCCGTCCATACATTACATGGTGACCTGCTTGTCCTATACAGCGAGAAAGGAATTTGAGACTCCATACGCGACACTGAAATTCTGTTTCGGAAAAAGCTCGATGGCATGGCTCTGTCATCTCACTGGCTGCTGCCAGATCATCCAGATAACAAATCTTTCCTCTCGTCCTAGTTTAGGTATGTGATCTCCTACAAATTTCATGCTAGGCAACATCACCACCTCTGCTTCATTTCACACTCTCACTCTGTTGTTCCAATGCTCCTTATTAAGATCTCCCAACTTCATTTTCTTTGTGTTGGTAAAGCTACTGCCTCAGAACAAAACATCTTTATTCTTGAACAATGCAATTAAACATTTATTTTTCATTTATAAATTTATATATTTATTTATTTTGGCAAAATTCAAAATTCAAAATCCAAAATCCAAAAACCATAATCCAAAAACTATTTAAAAACCTACAAACATTCATGACCTATGTCTTACCCAAATTTAGTCTTTGATTTTAGAGGTCGATAATAAAAACTTTGTGCATCCCGAATTGGATGTTACATGACATTGCCCTAAAGGCCCATCACAAAATATTTTGTTATGTCGTTGAACCTGTAATAAATAAATCTTTACAACGTAACTGACGTTCTAGAGAAGCTTACTCATTACATGTTATAATAGATCTGATTGGTAATTTCAACCGCTTAGTTTGCAAACGAATCTTTTTAAAGATTACCAATTAATAGAGTCTTTAGAATACGTGGTTGGAGAAAGTGGTTGGAAGAGAAAAAACAGGCGGTTGCAACCACATAAAAAAGAAGGCGACTCGTTTGTAAATGAGGCGGTTAAATTTTTTTATTATATATTTTTAATTTTTTAAAATTAAAAAATAGTATTCATATATATTATTTTTTCAAGAAATTTTTTAAATAGAAATAATTTTTTTTAATGTTTTTCATATTTTAATTGATTTTATGTTATTTTCTATAACAATTTTTTATAACTCAACCGCTTGCTACCAATCATAACTATTATTTAATTGCTCGTTTGAATTCAAGAACATTCTCTTTTCCATTATCCCTAATCGCCTTCTTTTTAAACGTCTCTTTTACAACCGCTAAAAAAATGCTTTACCGTCATGTTCAAACTATGTTACCAATCAGACCCAGCAACGTTAACTCATCTTATTCATTACAAAAAAGTTTGTATTATATATTTAATTGGTGATAATTATTCTATATCGTAAATAATATGTTTTTATAACTTCAGTTCGACTACCAGCTTTTCTCTTTTATCTTTGTTTATACAATTTTTTTTCCCTAGTGATATCATTTCCGTCCATTTTTTGAATATTGATGTCATATTTTCTCGTTCATCTAAACAAATAATTTTTAAATATCTTTGATCTTTTATTTGTTTTTGAATGATGAAATGTTATATTGGAGAATTTTTTTTTTGACATATAAAACGATTTTAGTAAAAATTAGTTTAGGAGCTTTGTTGATAAAAATGGCTAGTGTAAATTCCGCCGATTACACGCACTAATCTTACCTCTTACGTGTCTGTATTTTTTTATTTATATATTACTTATTCAAATTCGGAAAGTAGTACACAAATATGTAATATTAAAGCTTTGAATGGCAAATAGATTCTACAATAGTTTATGGTTTTTGTTTCTTAAAAACTTTATTTTTATCCATTTAAAATTTCTAAAAAATAGAGAAATTAGTTTTTGGATCATTTCACAAATTTTCACTGAAAACCTAAAAATCACATTTTTTTGTTTTTTATTTTATAAATGAAACCTTTTTTTCTTTTTCATTTATAATTTTTTTTTTTGGTTGAGAAACTCCAAAAACCAAAATTTTAAATTTAATGGAGTTTAGATCTACAAATATGTACAAGGATAGAAAGCGTTTTTGAAGAGCATCACAGGATGATCCAAGTTTCCTGTGAGAGTTGTGCTGACATGGGCAGCTTCTATGAAAAACCCATCAACGATATTGTGTATGGCTGACGTGGCTTCTTCTAAAGTACTTTAGTATTTTGCTGTTTTTTTCTTTTTCTTTTCTCAGATATTTTTTAGTAAAACGATGTCGTTTTTTCTTCTTCTTCATTTGAGAATGCCTTCTCTCTCGATACGACGAAGTTTTAACGCTAATAATTTTTTCTACATAAAAGGCTTGAAATTCTTTCGCCTAAATTTACATGCCTAGTCCATTGTTGCCCTCTGTGTCGGGCCTGACTCCTACAGTCGTCATCAGTCAGTCATCCCCTGCTTCCTCTTGGCGAATAAGAAGAATAGGACTAGATGGGCTTAACGCAGGCCTGAACTAAATTCAAGGCCCAACCGTTTGTTCTGGACACGAAAGGATAATTTTCCAAAGCAGTATAAATAAGGGAATTAACACCCAAAAAGAAAAAACCTTCTTCGTATCTAAATCCCTGCAGTCGATCGGGCGTTAATCTGAAATGACCTTTTCTGTAAAAATCTTTTTTTTCTACCCTTAACATTTTCTTTTCCAAGTGAAATCCCCTAGTATAGGAAAGAGTGAAAAAGTGCTTTCGTTGTTGTGGAATAAGAAGCCTTCTTATTTTAATGCATGGTCAATTTGAGAATACCCTCATGACCTTCAGTGTAATGTGTGATGACGATTTTGACCTTTCAAAAAAAAAAAAAAAAAGAAAAAAAAAAAACAATTCACACAAGAAAAAAAATTAAAACAAAAAAGAAAAAAAATAACCATTCTTCGTCTTCTTCATTGGCGACCGGCGGCGAGGACCATTGAAGGTGGAGCTTCAAACTTAAAAATTAAGGTAAATGCTTAAAGTTTTATCTGTATTTCATCTAATTAGACGTGTCTGTGAGTGTAATTTGTGTTAAAAAAAAAGTTATAAGTTGTAAAATTGGATGTTTGTTTTCAATTTGGATTTTCGTTTTCAATTAAGATTTTAACTAATTGCTTAAAAATGACGTATTTGTACGCACATTGTGTTAGAGTGAGTTTATTAAGAGATTGAGTTGGTAATTGGTTGATTATAGTGTTTGATTTACAATGAATCATAGGTAGATCAATATATTTGGTTTTAACGAACCCAGTTTCGCGATTTAGTACAACTGGTATAACTGAAAAGAACTAATATGATTTTTATTTTTTTCAATTAAGATTTCAACTAATTCCTTAAAAATTACGTATTTATATGCACATTGGGTTAGAGTGAGTTGATTAGGAGATTGGGTTGGTTATAATGTTTGATTTACAATGAATCATAGGTTGATTAATAGATTTGGTATTAACGAACCCAGTTTCGCGATTTAGTACAACTGGTGTAAACTGGTATAACTGAAAAGAACTAATATTATTTATATTTTTTTCAGGGACAATGATGAACAACACTTGTCGTACAACTCTACATTTTGATTATGGGGGGTACTATTCAAGGATTGAAAATTCTGGCGAATATGAATGGATAGCAAAAGAGAATAGTTAAACTTATGGTTTATTATTTAAGACATAGATCGATGAGATGACTTATTCGTTTCTAATCGATAGGATACAAAAGAAGATTATGGTAGTTGATGGTACAATACAGCTGAGATTGAGTTACATTTCATCTTCAATGCAATCTAGGAGACCGACATTTATTTGGGATGATGATGATGTACAAAGTTTTCTAATTTTTTGTGATAAAGAGGTGTGTAAAAGTGTTTTGCATGTGGAACTCATGAAAGATACCTGTACGGATCAATGGAGCGAGCGAAGTTCAAGTGTTATGAGTAATGAAGTGTTGATTTTAGGTGGTATAGATAAATGTATAGTTAGTGATGTTGGTGGTATGATAAATATATATGAAAGCGTCGAACAACCAGAAGAAGAACAAGAAGCAGAACAAGAAGAAGAAGCAGAACAAGAACATGAGGCAGAACAAGAACATGAGCTGATGGACAATGTTGATGTTGGAGATTGTGAAAACGATTTTGATAATGGTATGGGTAGCTCTAGTAGACATGACAATGTTGAGAATGGTGTAAGAGAATGTCCGATTGTGGAGGCATGGGAAGATGGTTTGAATTTTGTAGTAGGTCAAGAATTTGCTGGTAGACGGATAGTGAAAGATTTAATTGAAAGAGCTTCTAATCTGAATTGTTATGTGGTTGTTGTAGTGAAGTCGGATCTGAAGTTATACGTCGTAAAATGTCGTGCAGCAAAAGACGTTGTAAGTGGCATTTACGAGTTGCCAAACTGAAAAATTCAGAATATTTCTCGGTTAGAACTTACACAAAATTCCATACATGCTCTCGAGCTAGTTCGAGGACAAGCTCTTATAGAAAGAAAGGGACACCAGGATTAGTTGCATCTGTTTTGAAAGAAGATTATGCCGGCCAATTCAAGACTCCAGCTCCTAAAGGCCTCATTGGAATAGTTCAATCAAGAGTTGGTGTCAAAGTATCATATTCTACAGCATATAGAGGGAAAAAATAAGCTGTTTATGATGTAAGGGGTAGTCCGGAGGAGTGTTATAAGATGTTGTACTCTTATTTGTTCATGTTAGAGAAGGTGAACCCCGGTACACGAACAAGAGTGAAATTGGATGAAGAAAAAAGGTTTCAATACTTATTCGTTGGTTTGGGAGCTTCCATTGAAGGGCTTCAAGCGATGAGGAAAGTCATCATTGTGGATGCAACTTTTTTTACAACTGTATATGGTGGAACACTTATTTTTGCTGTGGCTCAGGATCCGAATCATCATCATTATCCGATTGCATTTGCTGTAGTTGTCAGTGAGAAAGATGCTAGTTGGACATGGTTTTTCAATGAGCTGAAAACCGTAATACCGGATAGTGATGAATTAGTTTTTGTTTCAGACAGAAATGCAAGTCTCATCAAGACAATACGTTATGTGTACCCGAAATCTCAACATGGTTATTGTATATACCATTTATCCCAGAACGTGAGAACAAAAGTTTCCAATGCCAACAAAGACATAGTTGCATCAAAATTCAGGAAAGTTGCTCAGATTTATGAAGTGGGTGAGTTTGAAAAAGAGTATGCTGATTTTTTGAGAAGATATCCTACTACAACCGCATATTTGGGGACTACTTGTGAAATAAAAAAAAGGGCAAAGTGTTATTTTTCAGGTGCAAGATACAACATAGACACCAGCAATGTTGTGGAATCTATGAATAGTATATTTAAAGATGCAAGGAAGTACTCCTTATTACCATTGATTGATGTGATTCTTGGAAAATTCGCTGAATGGTTTAACAAGCATAGGAAGGCTTCTGTTGGTGGATCAAGCTCGCATTAACTGGTACCTCTTTTAGAAAAAATATTGCATTTAACGTGTGCTGAGGCAAAGTTCTTAAACGTGACTGAGCTTAACAGCTTCTTACTTGAATATATTGTGATTGGGCAGGATGGGAGGTCTTATTCCGTGGACTTGTTATCGAGAACTTGCAGTTGCAATCGTTTTAATATAGACAAGTATCCTTGTGTTCATGCAGCAGCTGCCAACATTTATACCATGGAGAAGGAAGATAAAACTAGGGAATTCAAAATGCATGAATTATGCTCAAAATATTATTGGAGAGAACAATGGGTGTTAGCGTATTGTAAGACGATTCATCCGGTGCCACGTCAGTCTTCGTGGGATGTTCCAGCTGAGGTACTAGCATTAACAGCCTTACCTCCATATTATGAAAAAAAGAAAGGAAGAAAAAGAGAGAAGAGGTTTCTCTCGGTTGGAGAACGTCGACCAAAGAAGAAGAAGAAGGCAGGAAGTTGTGATACTGGTACTCATAGTCAAAACGATAGTGAAAGTGGTACGCAATGTCAGAGTGGTAGTCAAGCCTGGGATAGATGGTGTCAAGGTGGTACTCAATGTCAAAGCCATAGTGAAGGGTGGGGTAGGTGGTTTGAGAGTGCTGCTGAAAGTGGTACTGAAGGTTAATTCATGTATGTCTTTGTATGTGTTGCTATTTGTAATGCCTTCTTAGTATTTCGAATTTGGTTGTGAGACTATTTCAGTCATAAAGTACAACTTTCAGGAAAATACAACTTGGTATTACTCTCTCTCATAAAGTGCAACTAAGATATGTAGGTGCTATTTGTTATTACTCTCTCTCGTAAAGTGCAACTAAGATATGTAGGTGCAACTTGGTATTACTGTATTTAATAAAGTACAACTAAGCTTTATTTCATATCTTAAAAACATAAACATATATGTTTTACATAAACATAAACATCTGTCAAAGTTTCATATCATATAGCTTTAACCTTATTAATGAAAAAAAAAAAAAAATCTTTGTTTAATAATTGGATCATCTTCTTATTTACACATCATAACTCATATATGTTTAAGACCATTTTACATATTATGATGCCAATCAAACCGAAAATGTGTTTTAATTTTTAAATTTGCTTTCCACAAATGTAAATGTAATTTTAAAAGTATAAATACTCAGTATAACTAATTAATATTAGTATGGAATAATTTTTTCTATGGTATAACTAATAACAAATAAAAACTCATTAAAATACAATTATGTGGAGTGGTGTACAACTTGAAAATTGTGTACAACTGTTTGACATATATTCTTAAGACAAGTTATAAATGGCGGCGACACGTGTACAAGTGTTTTAAATGACAGCGGCCCGCCATCTGTTAATCTAAAACGTGGGTTTAATTGAATAACTTTCCCTTTCCTTTTCCATTTTACTCTATCCCAATTTTTAAAATAGATAAAATTACTCTTTTCCATTTTTACTTCTCTTCTTCTTCTCTCGAGTGGATCCTCTCTTGAGGGAGACGACGACTGGGTTCTGGGTTAAAAATTCTAGAGTTGAGTTTCGATTAATTTCGATCCATACTTCAATTTCGATTAAAAGTAACATCTACTTCATTCATTCATTCAAATTTCACGGATTCAATTGGGTTTAAGTCAATTCATTTAGGGTTTTTCATTCATTCAAACTTCATTTATTTAGGGTTTTTTAGAGTTTCAATTGGGTTTAAGTCAATTGAAATTTAGTTTCATTAGAGAGTTTTAATTGGATTTAGTTCGAGATTTAACTGTGAATGATTTTGATTTCTTTTCAATTAAGTTTAGCTAAGCATGGATAGATTATGTGAGATGGACCCATGGTACGATGAAACGAAGAGGTACAATAAGGAATCGGACATGCATACATTGATAGCTGATGGTGATTATGGCCTTCCTTTAAGCTGTCCATGTGGTGGAAGGATGATCGAGGAAACCTCAACTGAAGAGCCTATAGGAAAGAAATACTTGACTTGCAATGTGTTTAAAGTTAGATTACTGGCATTAATGTTAGAATATGTAATGATTTATTTGTCTTAATGTAATTGTAGAATGATGGCTTACATATTCGGAAATTTTGGAGTCTCGCTATCGAAGAAGAGGTGACTAAGTTAAGGAAGGAGTTTGATGAGAAATTCAAGGAGGACAGATCCGGACTCCATGAATTGTATATCAAGACATTGCGTATGGAGCTGGAAAATAATGCCGAAGAGATTGCGAATCTGAAGGAGTTGGTGGCTAAGCTAGTGGCTCGAATTGAGAAGCTTTTCGGTCCTATTCCTTGATGTGCAATTAATTCCTTGGGGACTTGTCTTTTTTTTTGTTTTTTTTTTGTTGTGTGAGACTCTTATTGTTTTGTAAGACTAATCTTTGATTTTTAAGACTTAACTTATCAGACTTAACTTATCTGTCGTTCACATCATTTTTATTTTAGTTGTTCATATTGTAGTTATACCTAGTTGGATCAGTTGTACAAAAAATTCAACAAACATAATAAGTTACTTGTACCAAGTCGTCCCAAGTCGTCCCTGAAGAAAACAATATCTAAATAAGTTCCACACCAAACACAAACATTATCAAAATAAGTTCAACACCAAACACAAACAATATCTAAATGAGTTCCACACCAAACACAAATAATACCAAGAACAAGATCATGTCTTATTCTTCTTCTTCTCATTAATCCATGGAGAAGAGTCGTACTTTGAAGGCTTTACCTTCCGCTTCCTCTTCTTACTACCCTTCTCGTTCTCATCATCTGAATTCACATCATTTTTCTTTTTCTTTTCCACTTTCTTTTTCTTATCACCTTTATTAGGTATAGTCTTCACCCTTTTACCATCCTCTCTAATCCTAACCTGGACGCAAGACCGCTTTGAAACTATACGTGGCCCTCTTTTTCTACTCTTCTGAACTGGTACAACTTGTACTTCTTTTTCACCAGCAACCTCTTCTTCTTCTTCTTCCTCTTCCTCAACGATCTCTTTCTCTTTAACTTTCTCTCCACCAGCAACAGCTTCTTCTTCTTTCTCTTCCTCACTGCTCTCTTTTTCTTTCTCTTTCTCTACCCCAGCATCTTCGTCTTCTTCTTTCTCTTCCTCACTGCTCTGTTTTTCTTTCTCTTTCTCTACCCCAGCATCTTCGTCTTCTTCTTTCTCTTTCTCACTGCTCTGTTTTTCTTTATCTTTCTCTCCACCACCCACAGCTTCTTCTTCTTTCTCTTCCTCAACTGCTTCTTTTTGTTTCTCTCCTCCAATAACCTCATCTGCGTTCTCATCATCCACCTCAATCGCATCTTCATCAATCACATTTCTTCCTGAAATATCAAAATAACCATCACCAATATCATTCTCATCATGCCATTCAGGATTCAATTCCTTCCTAACAAAGTTTTTAACTTCCTTAAACCCAGCTTCAACAGATTGTACTCTTTCATTTAGAACACCAAGCTGCTCATGGATAACTTTAAAGTTGTCATCCATTTTCTTAAAACCCTCTTCTGTATATTTTCTCAAACTCTGAACAACAAATACAAGGCCAGAAGATGCATCACTTGATGGAGCCTGAGATGGTGGAGATTCAATTGATGGAGCATGGCCTGATGGAGCCACATCTGAGTTGCGTGCAGCAACATCCAACTTAAACATCTTCTTAAATAATATCTTCTCCTTTTGAACGAGTAGACGCTCGTGCCAACCATCAACAACTGCATCAATCTCATCTCTGCCATCCTCTAAAGCATCCCTATCCATGATTCTAGACAAAAGAGCTTCCTCTCCAGCAGATGGTTCCAGGATACTATGAATATTCTGTCAATATAAACAAATAAAATTAATAAAATAAACCCAAGTTTTGAATAATTTAAGATAAAGTAAATTGAAATGATCCATCATATGTTTAATTTCTTTGACATTGTCTTCAAACGACAATGTACCCCACGGAAATGTTTTACACATTTCAAGATCAACAACAGCTTTGAGAAAGAAAGGATGAATTGAGGCTCCGTCTTTTCCTGACTTGGTCTTTCCTATTATTACGCTCGCCAAGAAGTAAAGAACAGCCATCCTCAACCTATCATCACAACGCTTCATCTTTTTTAACTGATCTTCCACTAACTTCAACGTCACTTTTGATCCTTTCCGAAAGTACTTATCAACAAAGCTCATATTTCCCATCTCTTCATAGTCGGTCGGAAGCTCATGGCAGTACAATCCGGAAATGAGTGCATGCTCTCTTAATGAGTACCGGATTGGAACTCCGTTCACAATAAACGAACACTCATTGTTTTTCTCCGTAACAACCGTGCGAAGTAACAACATCCACATACCTATTTCCTTATGGTTTTTGTCCTTTGGCATGTGGAAGAAGTGCTTGAACTGTGGGTGATCTACAAACCAGCTCTTCTCAGTAACTGACAGCCGTTTTAGATTAAGGATCGTCTCCACAGCCTTCGCTATATAGCACCTCGAGGATATCTTACACGACTTCTTATATTCAGTCGGTTCAAAGTATATCTTCAGAGGCTGCATTACTTCATGATCATCTTCCATATCCTGAAATCAAAGGCATCAATCAATAAGTCAATCTAACCTAGTTCTACATTTTTGTTCTACATCCTCACAATTATACCAAATATTACCAAGTTCTACTTATTTTTTCTCTCTTATGCCAAGTATCAAATTCCTTCCTAATGATCATTTCGTTCAGCACAAGAAACAATACTGTAAGGTGTACAAGACGAGGGAAAGATCCCAATTGGCCGATCAAAACGAATGACTATAAAACATTACCTCAGTCTCTTCTTCATCTTCTTCTTCTTCTTCACGGTTCCTTACTTCTTCTTCTTCTTCGTCGTTCCTTACTTCTTCTTCTTCTTCTTCTTCTTCTTCCTCGTTCCTTACTTCTTCTTCTTCGTTATTCCTTACTTCTTCTTCTTCTTCTTCTTCGTTCCTTACTTCTTCTTCTTCTTCGTTCCTTACTTCTTCTTCTTCTTCACGGGGTTGTTGTTGATTTTCTTCTGCTACTATTTCTTCTTCTCTGTTCATTTCTTCTTCTCGCTTTTGTTCTTCTTCTCGTTTCCTTTCTTCTTCTCGTGCGCGACGAAGACCTCTCGTTTTCACCATTGCTTTGTTTAGATTTGTTTCACTTTGATTTTCTCTCAGTTGTACGGAGTTATCCCAGAATTTTGTCCAACCGTTATGTTTTTCAGAATGCGCAATTTGGGGAATTGGGGGAAATGAATTTCGTAGGAGTTGAATCGAAATATTTAGGGATTTTACTAGTTGACCCGATAACCCGATTTGGGTGGGAATAGTGTTGGTAAAATTTTGTAATTAACCAATAAAGGGAAGGTCAAGAGAGTAATTGGCGATGGAATCATAATTAAAATTAAAATAAACTGATCCAAACCGATTTTGGTAATTCTAGAAGGGTAGTCGAGGTTAGTTTTCGACAATGAAGGACAATACAGAATTTAATCCCAGTCGATTGCTCTTGTCAATTCATCCATGGACGGATCCGCCCTAATAGTAATCTTCTTCTTCTCCTTATGGATTTATTCTTATCTACTCACTCGTAGTAGAATTTCTGATTAGATATTTTGTGTCTTAGGTTCCGAAAATCGCTGGAATTGAACGATAGTGATGCAGCCGTTCGAAAAGCCCGGTAAATTGATTTATTTATATATGTAGGGAAAATCTGGTGGTGTTGATGATAGTATAATCTCATGGGAATCATAATCAAATTGTTGCCCTATCATTAGGGATATTTCCGTTGAGGGATTTGACACTTGTTCGCTTCAAAACTATGCTCTGAAACTGGCGTTGAGAAAACACTTCGCTTCATGTGGAAAGGTCTTAGCTATTTCTGTTATCAAGAGGTTTGTGGCTTCTTCCCTCCAAATTTCATTTCATGTTGATGTTGAATGCTGCTAACTCTAAAAAACTTGTTACAGTGTTGCCTTTATGAAGGTCGAGGGAGCCAATGCCGAAGAAAAGGCATTGGCACTTAGTGGAACTGACGTGGGAGGATGGTATGCAATCGTCAAGGCTACGCCGTTTGCGAGGGAGAGCAAACCCTATGATCCTTGTGCTCCGAGAAACAAATCCGCCTGGTAAATTTTGATTATATTATCTCCTTATTATTCGGATGTTGGATGTGTTGTTGTCATGTTAATAATATTATCAAACTATTATTAGGTTGGACGTTAAGGGATATGACACTTGCCTTCCTAAGATTGATATCCAGATTGCGCTGTGTAAACATTTCTCTTCATGTGGAGAGGTCACAGATATTAAGGTTTTCCCTACTAGGTTTGTGGCTTGTTTTCTTCCTCCAATTTGTGTCTCAAGTTATTGAATTCTAATTAAAGGCTTTGTCTCTGTTGAATTTTACAGCCGTGCCTTCATTACTATTGAAGGAGAAAGATGTGAAGAGAAGGCGCTGGAACTAAGTGGACGTGATGTGGGAGGAATGAATCTTGTAGTTGATCCTGTTGTGCAGCGACGGCAACACGTAACAAGAAAATGGATCTCCTGGAAGTTTATTAGAAATATGCCCCCATGTACCTAAATTTGCTCCCATGTACATAAATTTGCTCTTGATTCTTGTTAACAAATTCAAACCACTCATTTGTTTCCTTGTTTATATAGCTCCTTTGCGTGAGCAGTTTCTGGAGGAATACAAGATGTTGAAGGAGGAGCAGGAGAAGGAGAAGGAGCAGGAGCAGGAGAAGGAAAAGAGTAAGGAGATGACTCTCTATTAGATGGAAACTTAATTAGAGACACAATGATATTTAGAGGAATTATATAGTTAGACATCTGATTTTTTTGTTGTTTTGCCGGCAGGATAAGATGGAATTTTTTTTTTTTTTTTGGTCATAATTTTTAAAACAATTTGGGCTTAAATTTGGTCTTACAATTGAATGGGATTTGTAGATTAGTGTGGGATATAAGAGATTAGTTGTTTGGAGATATGGGGGTTTGAGATGATGGCTCCTAATTATATGATTGTTCAATTCAGACCCCTATTGTTCAATTCAGACTCCTAGCCGGGTTTCAACTAAACAAAGCCGGACATCGATTAACCCAATTTCACAATTTCTAAATGGTTAAGAAAAAATTCAAATCCCTAATGAGTACAAAAGAAAGCAAAATGTTTTATCCTACGGCAAAGATTCTTAAAATCGCTAAACCCGAGAAGGAATCCTAGATTACCAATTCCTAATTAACCACCGGTACAAATTTACTGCTAAACCAGCTAATCGTCAAAAAAACCAGGTAGTTTGTTTTATGACTATACAGTTTTACAGATATTGTACAATGTCCTTCATACTTGAGCTCTGTCGTGTTTTCAATTCTCTGGCTTCACACTGCTCTTCATTATCTCTGGCAGCTACGGTAATGTTCCCGGAGCAGTATCAGTGACGGAAGCAATGTTGTTAGTCTCAGGTGTAGGAGTGATTTGTGGCTGAGAATGTAGCTGATGTTGTGGTGGTTGAGGATGATGAGACTGGTACATATCCGGCTGCAGCGCTGAACCCGTGCTGGGGCCTTCATTCGGCGCAAAATTGTGAGAAGAAATCTGGCTGTTGTTGTGCCCGTTTGTTTGGGGCGGCTGATGGCTTAACTTCATTGTCTTGTGGACAAAATTATCGTCATGGAGCTCAAACGGAGTGCTGCAAATAGTGAATAGAGAGTTGTGTCAGTAATCAATTTCATGGAGAAATTTGGCTGAGAAAGAGATCAAATTTGGTGATTTTAAAAAAACTTTTACCTTGTGAGATTTCCACTTGTACAGTTGCATGAGGGTGAGTCTGGTGCAGAAAGACAAGAACAATCATGCAATGACCAAACACGAACGATGAAAAGAAGGCGTTTTTTCAATCCTACGTTAGTTAAGTTACCTGGACAAGGATAAACGGAAGAGCAACACCGCCACTGGGGGCATTCCCTGAGCTATACAAGTGCTCGTTTCTCTGTATCAGATTCTCAAGGCCTATGTCCATGTGACCACTGGTTTCCATTATACCGTATCAGTGCTTGTTTTTTTCTCTAACTATTAACTTATTCGAAATACACCTTCATCCGCCATATAGAAGATAAAACATAAATAATTCGACGAACAAAATAAAGACTGACAATACATTCACAAGTATCAAGCAATCCACAAAGTAAGTTATTTTACCTGAAGACTACTTCTGCTCTGATCTTTTCTCCCTCTCACTTCGCAAGACGTGCCAACCTTAATAAAGAACGAAATTCTTGGAATCGCCTCTGTGAAATGGTAGATACTTATGAATGATTTGGTTGTTTCTAAAACTATGAATGGTGATTTGGCTCAGTGAGATTTGGGTATATAATTTTCCTCTTTTCAGAGTGAAATCAAAGCATCTAAGGATTCAAATTGAATCATTCAATGAATGATATTTGTATATGGGAAAATGTCAAAATGTCCAATATACATTTTGTTATCAAAGTGTCAAAACCAAAAATTTATACCTGAAACAAATCATATAAACTGATTGATATAGATTATAGTCATATTCGGTTTTTAATCTAATTAAATTTCCTCTTACACCAAAATAAACCCATAAACCAAAAAAAATCCGACACGGAAAGACTATTTAAGATACAGCACTTATCAATCTGTCGATCTGGGTTTTGCAAGCTTTATAGGGTTTAAGCGAAATGGCTCTCTGAGCTTCATTTGTTGTTAGACAACTTTGTCAACGCTTCTACTAACTCAAGGTACCTTCTTCTCTCTTTGTTATGCCTTGAAGAAATAAAAGAAATTGATTTGACTCCGCCCGTAATTTCTGGGGTTTGTGGCCATAGATCTCCTAGATGCATAGAAACTGTTTGCGGAAATGCCTCAGAGATGGTTTATTTGAATTCTACGACGGTTAATTTCATAGATCTCGTCCCCAATTTGGTTTCGAGGATTTGTGCAAAGTTTTTAGATTTCCTTCTCTTTTGGTTGTATTACCCTCAAAAATCCTATGAAATTGTGGATCCAATTTCGTAGTCTCTTTAGTTTTAAGGTTTCAGAAGTAAAACAGATTTGAACATTCATGAAATTTCCCAACTTCACTTGATGAGCTCAATATAGATCCTACTGTTTGAGGCATTTCATTATTTATGCTTTGATATTTCACGCCCAAAGTATCAAATTCAACTACTAATCCAATAACATGAACTGTTTTTTTCAGTCCTTGGTAATTGGTGGTTTTGTTGATTCAATTTTGTAATTTGGAACTGAGCTTAGGCTTCATCATTTCCTTTCTTCAATGTATAAGCTCTACTGTACACTCTTCTGTATGAGATCTAAGTTCGTCTTGTAGCTTTATATCTTTCCTTATTTTTTCGCTTTGTTCTGCTTCAGATTTTGTCAGAAGCTGGTTTGTGGTTTGAGATGGCGACAGAGCAGAGCGGATTAGAAGATCAGGAGAGCCAGCCAAACCAAGTGGCTCCTACTTTTGTAGGAGCAATTGAAGAACAATACAAGAAACTCAAAGATCACGCAGAAGCTTATCCATATGTTTGGGGTTCTTATACTGTTGTCTACGGCGGTCTTTTCCTTTGGACAGCTTATAGGTGGAGGAAGCTGAGGAGAACAGAGGATCGAGTTCGTGCTCTTCAGGCAAAACTTCGGAAACTCGTTGAAAATGAACAATCAGCTGTAACAGCTTCTAAATCTGCTCAATCAATCGACAAGTCTTCTTCAGTTTCTGACAAGACAACACCTTAATTTGGTAGTTTAGAATCAAAACTATCGTCTCTGTTAGGCTTTTGACGAGGTTAGTTTCTTCCAACCGAATCAATATTCCCGGGTTTCATCTGTTTCGTTCACAATACTTTTGTTATTTATCAGCATAAAATTCATGTACATGAATGAAAAAGAGAAAACGCTAAAAAGTTATGTTAAGCGTTCTTGTTCTAGCAAACAGGCTGTAACAGGTCAATGCCTTAACCCCCAATTATTTATTTGCGTTTACTTTTGCGTTTCATTTGTTAAATTCTTTCCTCCAACCAAATTAATGCTGGGTTATTTTGTTAAAACTTTTATGTGTTTATGTGTATATAGTAGTATCATTCTTAAACAAAGGACAAAATGTGTTTGCATGAATGAAAAGGACAAGAAAACGCTGAAATGTTGAAACGCTAAAAAGCCATGTTAAGCGTTGTTGTCCTAACAGTCGGAGTTTCTGGTGCACTGTAACTCTCCAGCTGAACTTGTGAGTTCTTTAACGGTTTTAGCGTTTGCGACTTTGAAACTTTGAGCTGGGCCGTAATTGGGTCGGGCTTTTCCAGCACCTTTGTGTAGGCCAAAACAAGCTCCGTTCTCGAAGTAATCATTCACCGAGTAGAATTTCCATTGCATTTGGTCTCCTCGGCTAAGTTTCTTCCAAGTTATCTACAAGAAGTTCAAATTCAAATGAGATAAATAAAGATTGCGTTTTGTGTTTTTGCGTTTTGCGATTACAACTTGAAACGTACCTCTTTGTTTCCAGATTTTGGTGCGACGAAATAGTTTGATTCACTCTTCACACGAGGGCTCATGCTTCCTCCAATTGCATATTGAGTCCATCCTTGGTAACAGTTATTGGCAACATGAGCGTATCCACTCTGCACATTTCACATAGTTCATCAAAGTTAGAAATCGAAATAATATTTAATGGATTACTCTGAGATCCTTCGTGAAAAAGACTTTAATACCATGGCATTCTCTGGTTGCAATTAGGACCAAAGTGGTTAAACACAACAGTGACTCTCATGTCTTGGTCTCTTATATAGCCCGCGTTTTAGACCACTGGACCTCATGCAGAAGCTGGAGGTGTAGTTTGCGATGCTGATGGAAATGCTTTGAACTTCTCTCGAGGAAAGCATCTTGAGCACAAAACAGGGATCGTGGTCAGCACTGAGAAGCTCATGCCACAGCTCTTGAAGGCCATCAGAGAATCCATGGAAGAGGAAATGCTTAGACACAACTGAAACTGTAATGTAATGTACTATCTGGAATAGTAACTAGTGTATATCACACACAGCGCATATTGTCAGATTTTGAAGATGTTTGTGCTCTATCAAACAAGTTGTATGCTTTTAAATAATGATACAGATTTCAATAAAGATTTGAATTCACAATGTAGGTAATAGCTTACATTTTATTACACAAAGCATTCAATTAGAGTCTACCTAAAGAGGAACATCTGATGGGTAATCTTGTGGGTGACTTTTCATCGTCTGCCTCACCAGAAGTTCTTGTTCCCTGAGGTTAGAAGGAGGAACATCATAGACATCTGAGAACATGTTCTTCAGATTCGGTTTCTCAGTCTTCTCTGCAACCCGAATCGCTTCTAACATCTGTTTACAAGGAACAAAAAAGGATCAGATGAATCAGAGCATATAAAAATCCAAAGTGCTTCTTAAAACAATTCTCATGATCAAGGTTTTTTGGTTACCTCTTTCTTGATTCTGCTTCTCAGATCCAATTCCATTTCATCGCTCCACCATCCATTACTTCCAATCCATTTCCTAAACCTAGACAGTGGGTTTCTAGCTTTGTTCCACCACTCTATCTCATCTGTAGAGCGGTACCTAGTGGAATCATCTGATGTTGAATGGTGTCCGACGCGGTATGTTAACGCCTAACATACATAAAAAGAAAGAAGAAGATGTGAACATATTTTGTGTTTTGATGTTGCATCTAATATATACAACATAATCACATCACAGTTACCTCAATCAAGATCGGCCTCTGTTCTTTAACTGCCATTTCACGAGCAGCATGTATCGCACTGTACATTGCAAGTGCGTCATTTCCATCCACCCGTATACTTCGAATTCCATAAGCATGGCCTTTTACAACTACACCATCACCTGTTGACCCTTGTGTTAGCAAAAGTATTGGCAAATCCCAAAGACAAATTAAATGAATGTGAATAATCCAAAGGAAAAGAAAAGGAGTTACTTCGGAACTGATCTGTGGTGGGAGTACTAATAGCCCATCCGTTGTTCCGGCAGATAAATAAAACAGGAGCTTCCATAACTGCTGCAAAATTCAAAGCAGCATGACAATCTCCCTAACAAAAACATAGTTTTGATTAGTCAACAGAGCATTTTCAGTTTCAGTAATCATAGTGATGCATAAAATCTGCAAGGCTCGAGAATAATGCAATCAAAGATACTAAATTCGTAATTTATTGTGTTTTTTATTCACCTCACTCGAGCCACCATCGCCAAAATATGTGACTGCACATGCATTCTTCCTGTCCATCTTTAAGGAATAAGCAGCACCAACCGCGTTTGGTAACTGCGTACTGGAGACAACATATACCAGCAAGACAACCATACAGCATAAGCAAGAGAAACTATAAGAACATAAAGAATTTGAGAAGAAGAGGATCTCAGTCTATACGCAATTGTGGCTGAAACGGTAAAATAATTGAGCTTGTTAGAGCCATAGTGGATAGGCATCTGCCTGCCTTTTCCATAATCAGATTTGTTCCCAAAACACTGGTTTGCAAATTCTTGAAGCGTGAAACCACGCCATAATAGAACACCATGCTCTCTGTACTGCAAGTACAACAAAACAAGAAGACTCTTAATGTATCAAACTTTCATCTAGCAATATGTAAATACGGTCAATTTAGGACATTGTAGCAACATGATATATATATATATGCCACTGATCATAAATGAATGATTAAAAAAACCTGAGGAAAGATAACATCTTCAGGGGAAAGAGCTGCAGCTGATGCAATATTAATGGCCTCTTCACCGATAGCAGTAGCGTAAAAGGAAAGTCTCCCTTGTCTTTGAGCTTCGTAAAATACGTTATCCATTATTTGAAGAGTAACCATATTGCTATATATCTTCACTGCAACTTCCTCGCTAACCTAAAGAAGCAGAAAAAATTTTCGTAAAAAGGAGAAGTTTGATTCTTTATTCTTGTTTTTTGTCTACCTGAACAAATTGGCTGTTGGTGATTAGTTGACCATTGTCATCAAGAACACGGTAGCAAGGAATACGCTCTTTACTGGATTCTGATATGAATTGAATCTCAGGTGTGACAGCTATTTTGCCTCCAGGAAAATCCATCACCTGCACATTCAAGGTCCATACATATTTTTTGAGAATGAATGTGAAAACTTAGCAAATTTATATGATCTATCAATTAGTGTTCTAATTCATAACCTCACAACAGAAATATAAAGTATCTACGAAAGATTTTCTAAAATAGAGTGATTTAGTGGATCCAGCAAAATTCTCAAAGTAGATTCAATATGCCTATATCAGTGATGAAACAGTAACTATCAACTTTTACTCAAGAGTGTTGAATCATCTTTGAGTTAGAAAAAAAAAGATCAATTTTGTAACAATGCATGAACCTGATTGTTGGCATCTTCGTGCTCACCAATACTCGAGAGCTCCTCTATCATGGTGTTACAGAAACGACTAATTGGAGGACCAAACGTTATGTGTTGGCCGAGATGCCGAGTCACGTGGCTCCGAGAACCGAAACCGAGGTTATGTCTGAAAACGTTGAGTAAATTCGATTTCGATGAAGAAGATCTCAAAAGCAGAGCCATTTTTGTTTCTAGGATTTGATCGAAGAAAGACTTTGTAAGGAGAAAAAATCGATTGAGAGAGACACGAACAAGGTGATGTAGACTGTAGTTGTTGAGTTATCTGTCGGTACTGACTGATTCCATATTTTTTATCAAATGGAATCTTACAAGGGAATCATTATCAAGTGGCGACCGTGTCTCCACATAAGAGACTCAAAGAGGTCAGACAAATATGGGCCAAAGTATTAAATAATTAAGCCCGTTAGACTATTTAATGGCCCACTAAATTAATTGGTTACAAGATACTCTCACTTTAACTTCACTTCAAGTTGTGAATGCCTACTTCTACGACCCCTTAAATACGCCTATGATTTGTATATATATATAGCTCATCGTATCTTCACAATGTTTCAAGTTTGGTTCTAAACTCAGTTTACAAATGAAAATCATTTCCAAAATCCAATAGTTAGGAACAGAGCACGAGTCAGAATGAAAGCAAAGATACAACAAGAGATAAGAAACATCTCCTGAGAACAAGCCAGCTTATATTTACAACATGGATCTCAAGTTATGCTCGAAGCTGAACAGCTGAGAAAAAGGAAGAGACAAAGTAAAGATAATATGATCTTCCTGCTTCTACGATGTCAAAGATAAACGAGAGAAAGATAGAGAGGCCGGTGGGATGGGAGCTAAGCCAAGCCAGACAAGCCGAGACGATCAGCAACATTGTACATAACCAGCTTATCCCAAACAGGGCCAAAAAGTTGTTCTCCTCCTATCGAGAACGTCAATGCCCACGCTAAAAGAATAGCTGTAAAGACACTGAAGCCAATTGCTGACCGAACAACATCTGCATCAGCTCAAGATTTCAAAGGTGTATGTGAGGAAAATGTAAATGTTTCATATCATATCTAAAAAAAAGGACAATAAGATACAAAAGTTGAAATCTTCTTAAATCAGAAGCAAAGACATAACTCGAAACAACAATTGTCATCAATTTCTTTCTGAAATTACATTAACCAATAGCAAATCAAATCCAGTCGTGACGAGAGAAAAATATAATAATAATAGAACACCTATAACTTTTCAATGACCTTACAAGCCACATGAACTTTTCTGTTTATTATCTTTACTACAAGAATGCAGAAAATTTCTGCTTCCAATGAATTCAATGGACATCTATACACACTAAATGTCAAAATTTATAAGATTTAACCTGAACAGGGCAATATAAGGTAGTTTGAGTGTTCGTACTCGCAAATCGATAACAAAATTCAAAGCCATTACAATATTGAAAGAATAAAGACCAGCAAGATTAAACGATTCCACAAAATCTAATTCCAGATCAAAATATCCCAATCTACTATGGAGGATAAACCCAAATTCTCGGGATAGGAAGATCGGAACAAAATCGAAAAGGTATCTGAAAACTTACAGTTGCGGAGTTGAGGGAAAGCGCGACGGTGACGGAGAACTGGCCAGAAGTAGAAACAATTGACAGCCCAAAGCCACGGTAAGAGAGCGAAACCAAACTTGTAGAATCGACGAGCGTAATCCAACGCTGATTCCTCCGTTAGTCCCAGTGGACCATCGATCGTTGGCCAAATGTGCGCCGAAGCGATCATATTCGACAACGGATTCGGAGTTGGATCAGGATTGGGATTCCGATTGCGTATAGGGTTCAGATTGGGGTCGTCGCTCCGTGAAGCCTCCATTTTATTCAGCCACTATCGAAAATTGGATAAACTCACTAACAAAAAAAAAAAAGTAAACTGAAGATGTAGAACCAATTCTTACTTGGACTTCTTAGATCACAACGAAGTTACGACGTCGTTTCGGTGTAACAGTTGATACTATACACAATTCCCCACAAAACTTGTAAATCTTCTTATTTTGAATGAAAAATCTGTGTACATCTGGATCTCTTGATCCTAAAAAGTAAAATATAAACAAAATCTACAACCTTCAAAGAAATTCCACAATGTATAAAATTTAAATATATACACTGTTAATGTCTCCATGATGAATTGATGAAAATGTGGTACTTCTAGCTTAACAATTTGAATACACAAATTGTAACTTTTTGCATCAACAAGAGCTTTGCGAATAAACAAAATTCCAGTTGTTATGGATTTGAAGCTGTAATGGTCTTCATAGACTTGAGTGACTTGGAACTGATCCAAGTTAATATCTTCTCTAGTGCAAGACTTGGTGTATTACAATCCTACATGAGATGGCTTAGCTAACCTTAGATACAAGAATCAAGTATCACCTTATCCGGCGGCTATATGAATCAAACCTCGAGCTACTGAACAAAGAACCATGATGAAGCTCCAATCTCTGAACTTTTATTTGTCAATCATTAGATCAAGACACCAGTCTCACTAGAGATTTCTTCATCTTCTTCAATAAACTCAAGTGATTCACCGTAATACTCATGAGCATCTTGCCTAACAATAGCTGATAAACCCATTTCGCCATTAGATTCAAGACCTTGGACTAAAATCCTAAAGGAGGATCTATCAGGCTCATACCCAATAGATTGCATAAAGGCATAGCAATCCATGACAAGATCAAACAGCTTATGATTCAGTAGAATCGTCAAGAGAGTGTTGAAGCTTTCAATGTCAGCCATTAAACTCGTTTCTGATTTCATAGCAGAGTAAAGATACTTAAGCTCTTCGATCAAACTATTATCCGCCATTACAGTGATCATATCTACGTATAATCTCACCTGAGGCTTGTACCAATACTCTTTTCGAATCTCCTCAAAAACCTAAAAACGATTCCAAAATTGAGATAGAACACATTCAAAACATGATGGTGAAAGAGGAAGAGAGAGCGAGAGAGACGAACCTTGAGAGTTAGGGAGCACTCGTTTTGGCGTAGAAGTTCTCTGAGAACGGCGACCATATCAAATTTCAAGAGCCGACGGAATTTGGAATCGATTACACGATCAAGCAGAGCTGATGAGGAAGAGGAAGCAGATGAAGAAGGAGGAGGATGAGGAAGAGGATTAGCTCGCTTCAGGGCTTGAACCGCTTGAATTGCTTCGATACTGAGCATTCGACCTCTCTGCAATGGTTTCCTGTTCTTGCTACGGTCTCTCATCTTTATCACCATAGCTCGCCGGAGAGTCGGAATCCGGCCACCGATATCACCTTGTAACCTAAATCCCAGACGGAGAATCTCCTCTCCGCAACTTCGCAGTCCAATCCCTTCCATATTCGCCGTTAGGCTCTGTCTCTGTGTGTGTTGTGTGTCAAAAAGAGAAGAAAAATGAATGACAATGGAAACTACAGTTATACCCTTTTGGCTTAGCTTGATTTATGAACCCTCAACCGGTTATCTGACTTTCAATCCCGGATTGTTGGATTAAAAATCTAATAACTGTGTAATGTTGTAAACTAGAGAGAATTATGGGGGAATTTCGTGTGTTGTATTATCGATAATGAGGTTCCAATAGAACCTTTATATAAGAATCAATACAAGAGATAAAAGATAAATCCTATTCGAAATAGGAAAAGTATAAACCGTCTTAAGTCTCATCGGATATGGATCTGATGGGTCAGAACTAGAGTTTGACAATCCACAATGATTTATAACACTCCCCCTTGGATGTCATAACTCTAAGAGTTTGTAATACGCTTTGGATGTTGCCTCATTAAAACATTATTCAGAACACCAGGTTGGGACAAAACCGAGGTAAGGAAAAAAGTACAACACGACATTACTCCCCGTTCGAACATCATCGAATGTCTTTCAATCTTCGCATTCCACTCTGATGTATTAGCTTCTTGAATAGCGAGGTTGGTAGAGACGTTGTAAGTAGATCTGCTGAATTTTCACTTTAACGAACTTGTAGGACTTGTACTTCTCCATCCTTTTTGTAGATCATGCGTGAAGAAGAATTTTGGCAAAATATGTTTCGTCCCTCGTCTCCCTTAATATATCCATCTTTGAGTTGTGCTATGCATGCTGCATTATCCTCGTACAATATAGTTGGTTCCTCCTTTCCTTCGGTCATTCCACAATCCACTTTAATATGTTGAGTCATTGATCTCAACCAAACACATTCACGGCTAGCTTCATGCATCGCCAAGATTTCTGCATGGTTGGACGATGTAGCAACAAGAGTTTGCTTCATGGATCGCCAAGATATAGTCGTACTACCGTGAGTAAAAACATATCCCGTTTGGGATTTAGCATTGTGTGGATCCGAGAGGTAACCTGCATCCGCAAAACCAATCAAACCATCTTTGTTATGCTTAGTATAAAATAATCTCAAATCTTTCGTTCCTTGTAGGTAACGAAGTATATGTTTAATCCTGCCAATTTGGGTCGGACATGAGCTAAATCTTGATAATAAATTCACGGTAAAACATATATCTGGCCTAGTGTGGCTCGCCAAATACATCAAAGCTCCTATGGCACTTAGATATGGCACTTCGGGACCAAGGACGTCTTCATCATCCTTCTTTGGACCAAATGGATCTTTATCCAAGTCAAGGGATCTCACAACCAATGGGGCTAGACAATGGGTGAGATTGGTCCATGTTAAATCTCTTGAGTACTTTCTCTGTATATGCCATTTGATGCACAAGGATTCCATTATTCATGTACTCAAGTTGTAACCCCAAACAAAATCTTGTTTTTCCTAAATCTTTCACCTCGAATTCTTTCTTTAGATATTCGACTGTTTGGGAAATTTTCTCAGAGGTTCCTAGGATATTCAGGTCGTCTACATACACCGCGATGATTGCAAACCCCTTAGTAAATTTCTTTATGAATACACACGGATTTATGGGATTGTTCTTATAGCCCTCTTTGACTAGATATCCACTTAGTTTATTATACCACATTCGACCTGATTGTTTCAATCCATAAAGACTTTTGTTCAACTTTATACAATGTTGTTCTCGAGAACTTTCTTTATCTTTGAGCTCAATTCCCTCTGGGACTTTCATATATATTTCATTATCCAGTGGACCATATAAGTATGCGGTTACAACATCCATTAACCGCATATCCAAATTTTCTCTTATGGCCAGACTTATTAGGAATCTAAATGTTGTAGCATCCACCACAGGGGAGTATGTCTCTTCATAATCTATTCCTGGTTTTTGCGTGAATCCTTGTGCAACAAGCCGTGCTTTATGTCTCACGATTTTATTATTTTTATTCCTTTTCCTCACAAAGACCCATTTGTATCCAACTGGTTTAATATCAAAAGGTGTCCGGATTATATGACCAAATACATTCCTCTTCCTTAATGAATTTAACTCCACATTTATAGATTCTTTCCATTTAATCCAATCTTTTCTCTGAGTGCACTCTAATATTGACGTGGGTTCTAGATCCTCGCTTATATCCATAATGTCAAGTGCTACCTTGATGCAAATATTTTATCAATGTCGACATTTTTTCTATTCTATTGTTTTCCAGACATGACATAATTTATTGAGATCTCATTATTGTCAAGAACTTCAAGACCTTGAAGCTCAGCGTCCCGAGTATCAATGTTTGGTTCCTTTGGTTCATTCATGTCTAGGGTTCCAATAACCTCGGATTCTTCCATTGCACTTTTCTTTGATTTCCGAGTGTTCTTATCCTGGGAACCTAATGGTCTACCTCTCTTTAAGCGCGGTTTAGATTCTGTACCAACTTGATTGTGTCCCTCTTGGACATCAATTCTTATTGGTGCATTAACAGCTGGTATATATGACTTTGTTACTCTCTTCGGTCAAAGAAATGAATCTGGTAATTGATTAGCTAGCTTTTGTAAATGTATAATCTTTTGGACTTCTATTTCACATTCTTTAGTCCGAAGATCTTGCCATGTTAAGGATGTTTGATTCCATGTAATTTTCTTTACCAATCTGTTATTATGTCCTCCTAATGTTGGATAGTTGGATTCGTCAAAGTGACAATCCGCATACCTGGCCTTAAATAGATCACCCGTGGTTGGCTCAAGGTACTTAACTATGGTGGGAGAATCATATCCAACATATATCTCCATCCTCCTTTGAGGTCTCATCTTACTTCTCTGTGGTGGAGCAATTGGTACATATATGGCACATCTAAATGTCTTAAGATGGAATATGTCTGGCTCATGACCCGTTAGCAATTGTGATGGGGAATATTTGTGTTCACTAGATGGCCTGATGCGAATTAGTTCAGCTGCATGTAAAACTGCATGTCCCCAAGCTGAGACCGGG
The DNA here is from genome assembly GCA_028015245.1 of Cardamine occulta. Classification (NCBI taxonomy): domain Eukaryota; kingdom Viridiplantae; phylum Streptophyta; class Magnoliopsida; order Brassicales; family Brassicaceae; genus Cardamine; species Cardamine occulta. The sequence continues at coordinate 3,108,466 of CM051385.1, forward strand.
AGTTTTGATCTCATTAGTAATGGCCTCGCAATTAGTTGAATGCGTTTGATAAATGATTCGGCCAATCCATTTTGTGTATGTATATGTGCCACAGAATGTTCTACACTTGCCCCCATGGACATACAATAATTATTAAACGCTTGAGACGTGAATTCACAGCATTATCTAGACGTATAGTCTTTCAAGAAAAATCTGGAAAGTGTGCTCTTAGACGAATTATTTGAGCAAGTAATCTCGCAAATGCCAAATTTCAAGTTGATAATAGACATACGTGTGACCATCTCGTGGATGCATCAATAAGTACCATAAAATATCTAAACGTCCCACAAGGTGGGTGAATTGGTCCACAGATGTCACCTTGTATTCTTTCCAGAAAATTCAATGTTTCTTTATTCACTTTTACTGGTGATGGCCTGACTATGAGTTTCCCTAGTGAACATGCTTCACACGTGAGATTCTTTGGGATAAATCTTCTTTCTTTCAATGTGTGCCCATTTGTATTTAATAACAATTTTCGCATCATGTTAGAACCAGGATGGCCAAGCCGGTTATGCCATAGAGTGAAATTTTCGGAAAACACTTTGTTTACCGTGGCATTTGCTTCTATCATATTTATCTTAGCACAATAAAGGCCTGTAGATATGGCAGGTATTGTTTTTAGGATTTTCTTATGGCCATTGGCGAGTTCAAATATCATAAGGAATTCTTTATTCCCTTCGCCCTTAGTTTCAATATGCAAATCATTCATTCGAATGTCTTTAAAACTCAATAGGCTCCTTTTTGAGCTCGGTGAGTATAGTGCATCACTTATTTCTAGATGTGTACCCTTAGGTAATAATATGTTTGCTTGACCATATCCTTCTATTAAATTAGCCATACCATTATGGTACATATATTGGCACTTTTGAGTGTGAGATTTATGAAATATCTTTTGTCTCTTAGAATCGTGTGGCTTGATCCACTATCCACCACGAAAATATCCTTGTCATCACTCATTCTTCAAAATCAATAATCATATTTTAGAGACTTAAAACAATATCCTTTCATTAAATCAAATAAATCCAAAATAATAGCAATAACAAATAAATTCAAGAACATAAATCCAAGCAAATAAAAACACCAAAACCAAACATAGAAACTAAATGTCGAGATCAACTTTATTCTTTTAGACAATCTGAAGTCTCATATTGTATTAGATCATCTTGCTCATGATCAAAATCATTTTCATGATCTTGATGGACCAAATTTGCTTCTGGATTCTTCCCTTTAATACTCTCTTGATAGAGGTCAATCAAATACTTGGGAGTTCTACATGTTTTGGCCCAATGATTCCCCGTTCCATACCGATGGCATCCATGCTTGTTGGTCGAGTTTTGTGGCTGAGAAAAATTGCCACGGCCTCTTCCATGGCCTTGATTAAAGTTGGGTTGATACCCTCGGCCTCTGCCTTGTCCTCGACCATAGGGACTGTAGCTGCGGCCACGTCCTCCTTGCCATCTTCCACGTCCACGGCCTCGGCCTCTACCTCGACCATTAAACTCTTTATGGACATGATTTGTTTCTTTCTTTTCTTCAACGACCGTAAAAACTTCAGGGAGTGGGGTTGATCCGGGAGGTCTCATTTCACTATTTCTCATCAATAACTCATTGTTTTGCTCAGCTAGCAATAAACAAGAGATCAAACTTGCATATGTCTCGAAACCCTTTCCACGATATTGTTGTTGTAACAATACGTTACTTGTGTGGAATGTAGAGTATGTCTTTTCAAGCATCTCTTCTTCAGTTATTTTTTCACCACACAACTTCAATTTAGAGACAATCTTAAATAGGACCGAGTTATACTCACTACGGATTTAAAATCCTGGAACCTTAGATTCCTCCATTCATACATTGCCTTTGGTAACATCACCATTCTATGGTGATCATATCTTGTTTTCAACTCGTTCCAAAGGTCAAGAGGATTTTCAATTGTCAAGTATTGATCTTTGAGACTCTCAGCAAGATGATGGCGAATTATCATAATTGCCATGTATCGATTTCTTTCATTCTCATTATTATTCTCAACGATACATTCGCCAAGTCCTTTAGACTTTAGAGTGATCTTAACATCCAATGCCCATTGTAGATAGTTATCTCCTGAGAGAGTAAGGGCAGCAAATTCCAAGTTTTGGATATTTGACATCTGAAATTATGCATCATATTCTCTTAAGTATCACAAAATTTTAATATTCATGCATGGTGTAAAACAATTTACGTGATAATATTCTAGCAACCTAGCATGCTCAAAATACAAGTTCAAATTATCATGCAAGGTTTTCATGCAGCTTAAATATTTATATATTGATCAGATTTTAATTTGTGACAATTATTATCATGCAACCGATTTAACAAAATAGCAAGGTTATGTAAAATAAATTCATGCGATAATAATCTAGCAAAATTATATGATCGAATTTTCATGCAAGATCTTAACATATCTATGTGCTTTGATTTTAATTTATGATAATCAGTCATGCAATCAAATTTATCAATCAAACAAACAATCATATGTGGATCAATTAGGGTTTATACATATATGTGCAATATCCATATTAATTAGGGTTTCATAATTATTTAACCAAATTCATAACCTCATCGTGAATATCAACAAACAAATAATAATTAATCACACAAGAATATCCGTGTCTTGCGACACTCCAAAGAATCATACAATTAATATTGAACATGAAAAACCGAACATGCTATATAATTAGGGTTTTTATCGAACAGCCGGATCATACATCCGAACACATGACTTCGGTTAGCGAACAACCGAGCATCGGAACATATATCCGAATATAGATCATCTTTTAGTGTTTTGGAGATTTCCTAATTTAATTAGGGTTTACCGATTTCATGGTTATATATGTTCTAGGGTTTTAGAACTTACCTTAGAGATTCGGTTTGAAGTGAAAATCACGAACCAGATATCTTCCTCAAGAAATACACTCAATCAATCTTTTCACAACTCCGTTACCATGTATTGGGGGAACCGAGTCTCAGAGTGAAGTAAGATTGACTGGTTTCAAGATATCTTCTTTGCTTTGCTTTGATCCAGTTGCTTTGTGATCGGCGGCGAGATTAGAGTTTTAGATGCGGCGGCTGCTAGTTAGGGTTTTAGAGACTATCGTGCTGATAACGTGTTGTAAAGTAGAGAGAATTATGGGGGAATTTCGTGTGTTGTATTATCGATAATGAGGTTCCAATAGAACCTTTATATAGGAATCAATACAAGAGATAAAAGGTAAATCCTATTCGGAATAGGAAAAGTATAAACCGTTTTAAGTCTCATCGGATATGGGTCTGATGGGGCAGAACTAGAGTTTGACAATCCACAATGATTTATAACATGTAACATTATTAATTCAAGTCACACAACACATTCGACACTCCAATATAGTTCATGTATATGATAAAAAGACATAATCAGAAAATGTAAATTTACATGTCGCATTCAAGAACCAATCCCGACTGGATTTTAAAACATTTGCAAAAGACAAGTCAGAAACAGCAGGAAATTGAAACACCATCATTAACTTAAACGAATTCTGAATCCATAAAAGTACATCTCCAGTGTTAGAAAGTGTAAGTTACTGTATTATTAGCTATATCATCGACCAGTTTTGCTTTTCGTGAATGGGGTATGATCCTCAGAGTCAGAGTCTTTAGACGTTTGCCTATATGGAGCTAAAGATGTTGCATCACCCAAGCCTTTGGAAAGGCAAACATATTTGACAACAAGCTGTTTATAATTATTTAGCAAGCCTTCAACATCTCCTATCCTCGAATCACCAACACTGGCAAATACGTAAGGATATTCTTTAAAGATTTTGCTTGTCTCACTACGATCATTTAAAAGAGTGGCAACACCCTTATCTTCCAAATCCGAAATGGATTCAGCTTTCTTTTTTGGTATTTCACTGTTCGGATTCAGTGTTTCACTGGTATTAGAAAGACTATCGGACGATTTTGATTTCACAAGTGTGTTTTCCCTCTTAGGATTATGAGCAGTGGGTTCATCACGAGTGGGTGGTGCAGGGCCGTCATCAGTTTGATAAGACTGGCTTACCAGACCAAAAAGATGTGTCCGTGCAGATTCCATTTTATGTTCAAAGTCAGTTTCATCCATTGAAATGGATTTTGCATTAATAGTTGAGATGAAAGACTATGCAGAGAGTATGTTTGTGAAGTAGTAGGCAGCTTCACCAACCAGTTTAAATTGACGCCTACATCTTTCTATATACAACAAGTTTGAGTGAAACTGTGAAGGGTTAGCCTGGAAAAAACAAAGATAACCATCATTAGTAAATGCAGTTTTGCACAATCCAAGCATAAGAGTGTGAAATTGTTCAATCCTTGGCAACATACCTTAATGGTAACATATATGAGAACAGGAAAAAATTCGTCGGCTCCAGGTGCTTTCTCATTAGAGGCAATTGAAGCATTTAGCAATAAGTTATTTATCACTTTGCAGTAGCCAAGGATACACATAAGCTTATCACGAGGAGATTTGTACATATTTATCTTCTGGGGCTTTTTTTGAGTCACAAGTAAGAACCATTATTACCTCAAACAAAAAATAGGCTAAATACAGTGTTTTAGAGGTAGATGACGTGACTTTACCAGCCATGATGATTGGCTTTGAAAAGTTGGTTGTATATCTAAGTGTTGAGGAGAAATGAATTGTTGAAGCAATGACATCTTGTGAAAGAGTTTCTCATCAGATATAACATCCTCGGTGTTTGATGCAAAAACCCGTGTAACTAACTTTGCCATGACATACTTCTCCAGGCCCTGTGTATAAATATATGCATGATTAAGGCAGGAAATATATATATATATCAAGTGAAAGGAAGAAGAATATTAACTGTGATAATATATTCTTACATCTCCTGCAGAGTCCAACTCCAGCTCGGAACAACCGGACCAAAGTGGATGAGCCCTGAAAGCAGACTCCATCTTGGAAAAGAACTCCTGAACTACTTCACAATCTTTTCAGGGTCTGCTGCAGTGTTCAACAACGAAATAATGAAACTGCAACATGTAAAAAACTTGCACAATTCAAAAACTGTAGAGACCAACAAATTGATAAACTATGCAACATCAGTGGAATAAGATTGCAAGAAATATGCTCCAAGTTTATAGCAAATCATCTAACTAACTAGATCATGATATAGTCTCATAACTAACAAAAATACGGGAATTTTGTAAGAAGAGTGCTTAATGTGAAATCAGTAAGAATCGAGCCCACATGTATCATAGAGAGCAAACAGACCTAAACACACACATACACTTTAAGCTAAAGCTAAGAGCAAAGAACTGAAGCGAGAGAGAAAACCTTCTAATTGATTCGTGGAAATCTTCGGCGGAGGGTTTACGCATTCGCTCCATGAAAACATGCAGACCCGACAAGACGTCTGTATTCTCCATCACCCGATACCGTACGATCCAAGTCAATCAAAAAATTTATCTCCCAACGATTGAGACACTTGGGAAAGAGAATGTTGATTTACGTGTCAACTAGAAGTTGAAGTGATGAGACCTTGAATAAACTCTTTTAAAAGCATTGATTTACGAAACCGATTATGTTAAGGAGAAGCAAAAAAATTGGGCCGATAAATAGGCTTCCACATAAAGCCCATTCAATCCCAAAATCAAACCTACACTTGACTCTTTTAGTCCTAAATCTGGTAGGATTCTACTTCTCAGTATTACTTTACTTTTGTGTGTGTTCTTCAACTTCAAACTTCTTTAATATTTAATCATCAATTTACTGATCAGTTAGAGAAGCAATAAGCCATAACAAAACAAAGACAAGTAGCAAGAATGTTGAGAATATTTGGAGATACGAGAATCCATGGAAGAAGTTTTCAATGTTGATAGGGAGAAGATGTAACATATAATTCAAAGACGAGATGAAAAAAGTTCCAGAGATAAATAAACAAAGGTGCTCCTCTTTATCTTCCGTCTGATATGCTTCTTCTGTTGATTTCTGAAGACAGAGAGAGACCTAGGCAGAAGAAGATTCTTCGTTTTTTACATGTCTGGTTCATGTCCCATGAAAGCAGAAAAGTCATTAGCAGCAGAGAAGCCAAAGTGGCCTTGATGATTCGGATATGAGCTTCTCGAGTCATTGAGATTCCCAGTTGGAGGATCTAATGGAGCTGTGAGATCTTGTAGCTCCAAGTATAGCTCCGAGTTTTCAACTAGGTCGTAAGAGGGTACTGCTCTTGGCACGTTGTTATGCATGTTGCTCAAGTCTGGTAATCCGTTGAAAATGCCTTCTTCTTCAAAGCAAACCGGAGCTGAGACACCGGGATCATGTCTTACCTGTAGAATGATAAACTATGAGACACAAAACAGCAAGAATTGATTTGGAGGAACAAGATCGAAAATATAGCAAAGAAGCCGAAGAAAAACAATGCCAAAAACCTACCTCATTATTATTGAAACCAAAGAATTCTTCGTCATCGTCAAAGAGATCCAACAATGAATATAAGTCATCATTGTTGGTGAGGGGGCCCTGAAGGGGCTCTTCTGCCAGAGGTGCAGCAGACATAGGAGTGTTAGCTGCATCACTCAGATGTGGAAGCTTGCTGGTAGTAGTAGTTATAGTTGGTAGGACATCAGAGACGCATGATACTGTTATCATGCCACAAAAAAAATCCTTATTAGAGGTATCTACAGTTGTCACAGCCAGACTGGTTTCTTCATTAGGCCCATGAAGGTTTGTGGGATTGCTGGTAGCAGGAACATCAGTACGTTCTTCCTCATCACTCCAGTCCTCTTCCCTAAACGGAGCCCCATATTGAGCTCCATTTCTAGGTCCTGGTCCATCTTTCTTGAACAGAACACAGACCACATAAGTATCCTGCAGTCCAAAACATAGTTGTAATTAACCAAAGAGACGGTACTATTAGCTTACATGACATGGATTATCACTCTAAATAAGCATGAAGCAAGAAACAAGTGGAAGAAGGGAAAAGTTGAAATTACCTGAGGAACATTCTTCTGCGTCAATACCTTGTCTTCAAGCCTGTATTCATGCATAACCCAATCAGTCCGCTCCCCACGAGGCGACTTACCAAAGTGATAAACCAAAGTTTTAATCTTTCCCACAATTTCAGAATTGCATTGAACGGGTCTCTCCTTCCCAGTGGTCTTCCAGTAACCACACTCAGTTGCACGGTTAGCTCTAACTCCACTCGCATACTTCTTTTCCCTCGGGCAAAAGAAATGCCACTTGAGATCCCCACTTTTGATATAGGACATATCTGTGAAGACAAAGCCTCCAAAGGTTAGCAAAGTTACATAGACATCAGAAGACATGACAGAACAAGAGAGTTTTAAAATGGATACCAGGTAAATCAGGAGGTTCAAACTTATAAATGTCAACTTCAGCAATGGCATCGACAAGGAGCTTTTTCCCCAGTACTTTCCTCTTCAAGTAATATCTCACGAGTTCAACATCAGTTGGATGAAACCGAAATCCAGGAGCGAGCTGAGTTTTCCCCATTGGCAAATCCAAAGGGGAAAACTTGCACTATGCTCCGTAAACTCCTCAGCAGTAAGGTAGGAGTTTCGCACAGAAAACTTAGTCTTCAAGTTCACAGTAAACAGAACCAGTAAAAGCGCTTTGTAATCAAACTAAGTAGAAAAAAAGCAGAGATTCCAGAAAGAAGAGAAAAGAGAAGAGAGAAACAGAAAGAGAGAACTAGACGGGTGAAGAAGGTCAAGTCCAATGCCTAAACAAGATAATCTGAAAACACCACAGCCTCCCCCTGCTCATATAACCACAGTCGCACCAAAGAAAAGATGGATTCTTCTTGCAGAGATCAACAGACATCAGGTGCGCAATGTAAAGCCTGTTATTGAGACATTGAAACCAAAAAGAAGAAAAAACTTTGAACTACAAGACCAACTAGAAACGAAAATAGACAGCAGAAGTCAATATGAAACTCAATCAACTTAGTATAAAATCATCATTCTTTTCACTGTTAAAGACAGAATTTTTCAAAGAGATGAAAGACGCGTTTCTAGCTTAAACTATGAAAAAACCCTAAAAATGAATACAGATTTAAATCAGATCCAGAAATCACAGGAATGAAATTGGGGGAGACAGAAACAACCCGTTTTCATGAACTAATGAAGAAAACGATCGGAAAATCAGAGAGGAAACAGAATCGGAGAAAGTCGTACCCGGAGAAAGGGAAAAAGTCAGACGGTGGAAAGGACGATCGGCGTAAGGGGGAGGCGAGCGAGAGAAATATAGAGAAAGTGGCGTGAAGGATAAGCCAGAACTGCGAAAAGGACTATGGTCTAGGGTTTATATATAGAACGGAGCTCCAGACCTCACGCGTTTACTGAGAGACTGGTAGGCCCATTTTCAATCTAAGCCTACTAAAAGGTGTAAAACTGTAAATGATTCAAATTATAATATGTGAACAAAAAAAAACGAAAACAAAAAGTGAAATAAAAAAATTTTACTTTAAAGTTTTATTAATCTAACTCATAACTCGAATAAAAAATTATGTGTTTGTGAGTTATAAAAGAAAAAAGAGATTAAAAATTCAGCCAATTTGTCTGTTAAAAATTGTTTAAATTACTCTTACAAGATTCTTTTTCTCTGGACTGGTAAATTTTTTTAACCAATGTCGAAAGTTATCGTTGAAATGAATACTACTTCAAAACAAGTGACTGTTAATGAAAACTGGTTTAAGGTCATAAAAATACAAGAAGAACAAAAATGGTCGAGTGAAGATGAAGAAAGATATACATTATACAAATAGTATCACAACTTCTCGGATGATTTTTTATTTTCAGCTACATTACAAATACATACACAGAAAAAAAAAACAATTGTTTCATCTAGCAGTATGGGAAAATTAGTAAAAAGATGTGTGAGAAAAGGGTATGAATAAACTTTTGGCTTTGTCTGCTCCTTTATAGATAGAAGTCTTATGGATATAAGAATCAAACATCTGCAAAAACTATCTAATATACAAAAGTGTGTTTGGTACAATGTCTCTGTCTCCATTTCGTGTAATTGATTTCTTCTTCTTTCCTCTCTGAAAACTCCATAGAGTGTTCTTTGAAGCTCGAAGGTATCTGATACTAAAGTTGTGAAAAAGGGTTCTTCACATGCAATGAACATGGAGAACAACACAACCATAGTATCTGTATAGTCTCTGATCAGGTTGATTCAATGATGAGATCAAACTTTTGGAAATAGTTAACATCATAATATTCCATTCAAGACCCTTTGGTAGTAATCGTATTGTCGAGTTCGCCAAGCATCTAAGCTGCTGCTGATTAGAGAGAGCACTAAAGAGACGCATTGCTGGTTATGAGAGAAAAAAAAAAAGAAACAGTTGTGATTGGAAACATAATCCTATGAGGTGCTGAAACTGGTAGAATCAACGGGAGACATGTAATTTACCTCTTCGGTTAAACTTAGATGGAACCTTTTTCTTAGATTCTGAATGGTGCGTGGACCACCTTTGAAGCAAGGAAACCCCGAATCCTGATTTTACAAAAAGACGCAAGTTATTCAGCCGGGAAATGATTTCAAGATGCTTTTGGTCAGAAAGCTATCAATAAGCAAATATGGACTTGGATCATGGTACCTGTAACATTTCGACTAGAAGAATAATCTGTTCTGCATGCTTTCTACACGTTAGGAATCCTTGGATGCATAATACCTAAACAGTTGACCATTGGTGGTACTTAAATAGCTAGATATTGAGAAAAATAGAGCCTTTAAGTGAGTTGGAAGGGAGCAAAGGAAAGAGCCTCACTGATACCTTGAAATAGTCAAAGAACTCGCTTGGAACCCCCTCGGCATCAGAATCCATGACCTTCATGAGCAAGTGTTTTCAAGTATATAATAAAACTAAAGTAATTTTCATTGCTTCAAAGAAGCGAGAAGATATTATAAGAACATGCATCTTACCTCAAGATGTTCCCGGGTTAGCTTAAATGGGGCACTCTCAAAGTTCACTCCACCAGGAGAATTTGAAAGCATAAAGCCGAAATCAATGTGTATAATGTGACCTTCCTCATCCATCAGAAGGTTTCCATTATGACGATCTTTTACCTATACGAGAAGAGAATCAAACAGTCGACATCACGAGCCATAAAACTAAAAGCAAGCCATCATGGAACTTATGAACACCATCAGAGAGCCAAAGTCATAGATTCCTTTTGTTCTTGTTTCAGAGCATTTATATCATATGCCTACACATGAATACACAATCCTGAGAGACGCAGTTATTAAAGACAATCTACCTGCAGAAGATAGCAGACCAAAGAATATCCAGCCATGCTCTCAACAAAATTCCTCTGCAAATGAAGAAAATTTGGAAAATTATACACGGAGTCACATCTCACACAATTTGGCTGTTATAGACACACTTCTAATTGATCCATGGAGAAGACTTTAATGCAGCCTATTTTAATATGTAAACCAAATTTGTAAAATTTATGAAAACCCTGCTGCAGAAAAGGGATATAAAAAATATTATAAGACCTATCAAGCTCTATATTTCTCATTCTCAGAAAACGCTCCATTATGAGATAACGAAGTTGGTCCTCCATCGCAAAATTTTGTGGAAAGAACATTTTATGTATATTCCACACCTCTCATATTTAAGAGATTGAAAAGTTAATAAAGTTCCTAGAACAAAACAGCCAACTTGCAGGTGGACTTGAACCATCAAAACCATAAAATGTACCTGAAGAGTACATTACCTGAGCAAGCTTAAAACTTGGAGAGTTCTCTTTAAACTTGGCATCAAAAAAATCACGCAGGCTCGTGATGTTAGGGTATCTACTTTTAATAGAATGAATGGAAGCCTGCAGGAGAGGAAGGTGATACTATAGCTTGCACTTTCCAAGATAAAAAAACAAGATCAATTGCAGGATACCGAATAAATTAGCATTATTACCGTATCTGTAATGGTTTCTATAAGGGCAGTGTATGAAGATGTAACCAAGACCTCATAAGGACGTAACCAGAGGGGAAGACCTGCTTCCTGGAATATGTCTAGCACATGAACAAGGCCGTTAGTATTTACTATATAAGCCAGAAATATGTGTATATATATACATACACATATGCTTATATAAAATGACAGGATCGAGATTAAAAGAGAATGATATAAAAGCATAGCTTGAGAAGCCAAGCCCAAGAACTATGAAATTAACAGGCATATGGTAGATAAACAAAATATCACCAACCAAAAAAATGAGATATGAGTTGAACCGCAAGATGTTCCTGCCGACAGTCATCACCGCTCTTCACAATGATCTGCAAAGATCAAGAGCCAGTTAACATCAAGAGGCAGAAAAAGAATTGGAAAAATATGTCAAACAACAAAGCATGACACAGTTTTGTAGAGTTTTTTAACTAGTTAAGCAATCCGAAATTCTTGGACAACAACTTTCAATGTCGACAAGTATAAACCAACTTTTACATGCAGCTGGAAAGAAATTGAAAACAGAAGCGTATCAAAAGCAGAGCCCCTCAGTGAGTTATCAAAGACTCAAAGCATCAGTAATTGCTTGATATCTAATTTTTGCAGTTTCACACGAGAAAGAAGCTATATGCAAAGGACAGAATGAGTGTTAAAACAACTTTACAGGTATCTTCACTTATTGATAAAATTGCTCAATAACTTTAAGCAGAGCTTACTATTAATATTTAGGATACATGCAACCATCTTTCTGACAAGAAATACTAGAAACCTTCGAATAGAGAAATGTAGTCTATAACAAAACGCCAACGGAAGATAAGGGGAACTGATTTATCCAGTACTTACAGAACGCAAGTCCCAACCCGGTAGGTTGCCATATATGGAATTTTTACGAATTCTTAGTCGCTTCCCCTCCCAAAATTCACCAGATAAGGCATCTCCTGCTTTTAGCATTCCACCATTGGCCTGGTGAGCCACAAAAAAGATTCAACATCTAGAAGACAAAAAAATTAAAGGAATATCTTAATGCTATAATCAACATGCAATCACCATCGGCTGTGCATCTGATGAATCCTGACCAGCCCCTTTGAGAGGAAGACCTGGAGGTGTCTCTCCCTTCGCTGCCGCAGCCTGAACAAGGGAGTTAATTAAGGAATAATGACATCGAGCAGGATAACACGCACTTTTACAGCTGACATTTGGTATGTTAGTAGTCACAAACTAAGTGAAGCAGAAACACTACTCGATGAGTGTCAGAGCATTTTTCAGCAACTCAGAAGAGAAATGGAACGATAGGTAAATTCACTAGAGAAAAAAACAGGTACTTTCCTTCTACAAGTTATCGATCAAGAAACACTCACCCTAACTTCCTCGTAAGCAATAATACTTGGAACACGGCGATGTTCCTTTCGACATGAGGCTCCTGGATCAGCAAGGCTTTCCATTCTAAGACCTGGATCAGCCGTCAACACCACCCTAACCCACTCAAGATCACTGTCCAGATCAGTCCTCAGGACACCAGTCACACCACTATGCTTCTCCACCGCGAGACTTGCATTCACTAGTTTTACCTCAGACTTATGAGTCATTGCTTGATCAATTGCTTGAACAGTTGACAGCGACATACGGTCTGCACTGTTACGGTAAACCTCCTGAGCAGTAGATAGTGGATAAGCCCATGGAGGTGGCTTTTGAAAGAATGCATCCCCATTTGCCAATGGAATGCCTCCTTTAGAAAGCTTAAGGGAATTAGCTGCGTCTTTAGCACCACTACAAAAGTTTCAGAAGACATTAAGAACAAGGAGAGAGGGGGTTATCATGAAACCCTTATAATTAGAACTTAGAAGGATAAGAAAGTAAATTCTGACTTTTATATGTACCTGGGTGCTTCTGCTTTCAAAACTTCCACACATATCATATAAGGCACCTTTTCCCTGGAATTCAAAAGAACAGACTCGTCTTCAGGAATATTAACGACACGATAAACTCCTCTCCCCATTGGAAAACAGATTCCTGGAATTTTATTGAAAATATTATCAATATCTGATGAATCAATTACCGCAATAGAAACATGAACAGAGCATAAGGTAACCGTTCTATCATGTGTAAGACATAACTGTACAAGCAAGTCCTAAGATCCAATTTAATAAAATACCTCCAGCAATTTCAGCCTCAGCTAAATGGGAATTGATCTCTGCAATGGACTAAAACAAACAAAAGAAACATGAAATCTTAGTTAAAAATAAAGGAGAATGTTAATATCTGCAATTTACACATCAATATAGAAAGGTAGGAATTAAAAGAACACCTCACGAAGAGCAGTCTTCCGATCTTCGATGGGAAAAATATCTACCAAATCATATGACGTTTCACATAATGCATGTACAAACTCCAAAGACTCGTGGTAAGCCCCTTTCCTGACCTGTGCTGTGGTATTGTTTGGAATTGGGGGCTTTTTAGATGGAGTATCATTCTGCAGTTTAGGTGAACCAAGACACTTCTGCAAAGGTCAGAAAATTAATGGCAGCCTGAGAAAATCCAGGACATATAATGAATGGCAAGCATACCAACGTTTCCACCAACTAAAATTCACTGAAATAAGATAAATTTGACATTACTTGATAGCAGTAGGCTCTTGACTTATTTTCCATCATATACTACCATCCTATTTGTGAGGGTGAACTACAACAGTCTAATATGTAAAGCTGATATCTCATATAATATCCTTTTTTTTGTGCAACCTCTCATAAAGCTGATATGTAAAGCTATATGTAAAGCTGATATCTCATATAATATCCTATAAAGAAATCTTGGCAGATGAATGAATCAGGAGATATGGGTTGAAAGAAAAAGAAAAAAATGTCTAAGCACTACAAATGAACCCAAATTTGAAATATTGCGGAGAAACAAACGATCAAGTCATATGAGGACAAACCTCCATATATTTCTTTGAACCTAAAAGTTCAGAATCTTCAACAGAGCGGTCACGATCTCTAAACAATTTCCGGAAAAAGTTTTCTGTCCCAGGACTGCTTTCAATTAAGCCGTCATTACTGCTATTTTCATTTGCTGAAGTAGTTTCTGTGTCTTCTGGATGTCTATGAAACAATCTTCTGAACAGTGAGAATTCGGAAGATTCGTCATCCTCGCTTTCATTCCCATCCTCAGCTTTGCCAATGTCTTGTTTGTCTTCAAACTTCTCCTTGAAGAATTTTTTGAAAAATCCCTTCCTTTCATTATCTTCACCAGATTTTTCGTCAGTATGCACAGTTTCAGCTGTCGCATTTCTCTCCTTACCATCTCTTTTCTCATCAATTTTTTCTTTGAAAAGTTTCTTAAGAAACCCGTCTTTATCCTCATCATCTACTGTGTTAGAAACTTTATCATCCTCATTCTTGGTCTCACGAAATAGTTTCTTGAAAAAACCTTCTGAATTTGCATTTGGCTCCTCATCTTCATTTTTATTCTCCCGTAATAACTTCCAGAAGAAACTTTCCGAGTTTGCACCCAATTCTTCTTCATCGCCTTTATTATCTCGTAACAATCTCTTAAAGAATCCATCCGAACTCGATGTCAATTCCTCGTCATCTCCTTTACTACTCAATAGCCTCTTGAAGAACCCCTCAGAATTGTTTGGTAACTCCTCCTCTTCTGATTTGTTCTCTTTCAATAGTCGCTTAAAGAAACCCTCTGAGTTTGACACTTGTTCATCGTCCTCACCTCTGTTGTCCCTCAAGAGTTTCTTGAAGAATCCTTCCTTTTCACTTTCCTCGTCTTCTTTGTCCGCTGACTTCCTAAACAATAAAGCATCTCTAACTTTAGGACTTGGGATTAGCCTCTTAAAAATCTTATTGTCGTCCGCAGATAACTGACTACCATCATCCTGCAAATTGCTCCCTGTGGAAGGTGAGAATAGCAAAGACTTCTGTGTGGGAGGAGATAAATTCAATGAGAAGAGCTTCTGCTTTGATGACAAAAATTTATTCAGGACCAGATTCTTTCTCCCTGGAGTTGAGGGCTCGTTCTGTGGCCGCATAAGAGGTGACCACTCACCCATCAGAGTAGCTGCAATTTGGCACCTCTCTTGAATCCTGCTAATGCCTTCATTATCATCAGAATCCTCAAGTTCGGCCAACAAAAACCAATGCACTTTCAGTGCTATTTTAAGTGATTTAGCACAGATATCTATCACAAACTTATCAAGAGAGGGACTTGGTTTGTGCACCATCATGTAGCAAATCTGGAACAGATAACTCTCAATACCAGATAAAGGAAGTGTATACATCCTATTGCATAAGTAATCCCTCACACCCGAATGCTGGTGCTTGTACAAATAACTGACTGCAATCCACTCACAGAAGAAGGACGAATCAAAAAACCGGATAAGCCACCCATTTGAACCAGACTCACTGATGAGGTTACAGGGGGAGGTAATCTCACGGGGAGACTCAGCTGAATGACCTCGGACCAGTGAAAGAAACTGTGCCATCTGCATTTTTTGATGATCAGCCTAACATAATCTTAATAACGCTAAAACCCAATTCTCCTAAACTAAAATCAAAACTAGAAAGAATGCCCAATCGAGGGAATTGGGACTTCACAATGCCACGAACCACAAGCTTTTCCTAACTAGCAAACCTAAATGTCGAAAAATCCACAGCACAAACGATTAGATTCGTCGTCTCCTAGTCAATAAAAACAATTTCAGGGAGAAGATGAAGAGAGAACCCACTAGTTAGCTTCTCGTAAGCAGCCGATTATTCGTCCTCGCAAAGAGTTTGCCAAGCTTAAATTTTTCAAATTGGGGGTGGAAGGTAGCCGAGTTCAATCGCCGTCGTCTCTGCCGGCAGCGGTTGCCGTTGTCTCAGCCGTTTGTCCAAGGCTTCTAATGGCATACAACAAGATGAGAGAGAATAATGTTGACAGTATTTTAAATTAAAATTTTATAATTTTTTTGTCGAATGATGGGATCTAACGTGCGCTGGAAAACCACGCCAGCTGAATCTTTCGTAGAAATTTCGTTTGGTTTTCCCTCCATTTATTCTGTCCCTATCATTCAGTATTCACGTGGATATTTATTTGAATTTTGAATTTTGAATTTAAATACCCCAAAATTTGGTCAAGGCTGAACAAAATCTTTTAACTCGGATTAATAAATTTGGTCTAATATAAAATTTCATGAGTGAAATAGTGTGGCTGTCATGTTAAGGTCGGAGTTTAAACTTGATAATGTATCAAAAAAAACATAGTAGACCACTAAACTTTTCTTGATTCGAAAGATTAATCATTGATTCTACAAACATTTATAATTAATAATGTAAATTAACTAACAAGAAGGCAGATCAGGAGGAGGCTTGACCATTCGAGATGATGTCGTCGGTCCATCTTTCACTATGAACACTGTGTTCATTCCCCATGTGGCATGTCTCTCTATATGGCAATGCAACAACCACACCCCTACATAAATTATTAAAACAAACCTCATGAAATTCATTTTTAATCTCTACTGAGATTTGCTAAATCTTCAACGCAATGTTCTACTTTAAACTTATAAATTTTTGGACAATTTTTTAATTTTTATATATAACTAATGAAAGAAAAATATCAATCGTTTTTACATGAAAACGTAACAAAGTGTAGAGTGTGCACTGACCTGGATTATTAGCTATGAATCTGACGGCGGTCCAGCCGTTACGGGGAACTCCAACGGTGGTCTCCTCCGGTGGATCAACTAGGTTATACCTCAACGGATCTTTCCGGAGATCGAAATTCCCAAAACCCGAACCCACCACATAGAAGCTATACCCATGGAGATGGATCGGGTGATTCTCTGAGGCCAACACGTTCGTCCCCTGTAGAACCAGCTCGACGCATGTATTATAATCTAGAACCACCACTTTTGTTCCGAACCTCGTCGGAAACGGAAGATTCTCATCGGTGTAATTGAATTCCGTCGGCGGATTTCTCGGGAAATCCTCCTGGAAAACGCCTCCGATGCGGTGATAGTAAGCTCGGAGAATGTCGATCGATGGGTTTACGAAGCTAATGTTGTTAAGGCTCGACGAGAATCTCTTCCCGAACGGGCCGTTACAGGGTTTATCGTCGGTGCAATTCATCAAGTTCACGGAGATCGCGTAGAGAAGACGAGTGTCGATTTTAACCGGGACGTTAACCGGACGGTCACCGGATCGATAGCTTCTGAATTGTTTAGTGAACCGGGTGGTTGCCTCGGTACGGTTGTAAGGAGGCAGATAGGGTAAAACCGGTTGACTTTGGTTTAAAGAAACACCTTCGTATTGTAAGATGGCTGTGGTGGTGGTTTTGTCAAAACCGGCACCAAAGGCGGAGGCGTATGCTCGAGCCGCCACAAAGTAACGCCCGGAAAGCTGGTTTGCATGGAGGACGACGTCCATGGATTGGCCTGGAGTGATCATTAAGTAATCTGATTCGAAATGTTTTAAGTAGAGACCGTCTTTGGCGACAACGGTTAAGGTGTGGTTTGCAATTGCAAAGAATAGTTCTTCGTCCATCACGGCGTTGACTATCCGGAGAAGATATTGGCGGCCATGCACCACCGTTATTGTGAATGTATCTGTTTCGTAATTATAAAGAAAAATATGAATTTTTGATTTGATAAAACGATTTGAGTTTGTGTTGATTACTTGGAAGAGACTTACCCGGTTTAGAGCATGGGTATAGATAACCGGGTTGACCGTTTATGGTAAATGCGTCAGAGATGGCCGGTTCACCTCCGGTTTTATTAGCGTTTGTTGGTATATCCATTATGTTTTTCTTCTTCCACCATTCACCTGTCAATTGTCACGTAACGTTACACCATAACAATATGAACATTTTGAATATCGTAACGCAATCGCGCATCCACAAAACGGTAAAAATGTAATAAATCTCGTCAGCAACGTAGAAATGTACCTAAAATGAGAAGGATTTCGCGGTGAGGCTTAGGAAAAGGATAAGATGAGCCACGTTTGGGGTAAATAATAAACGCTCCATGGACGGTGGCACGTGCCCATTGGCTATGAGCGTGCCAACAAATTGTTCCTTCTTCGACCGCAAGATCAATTCTATATACTTAGCTCTCTCCTGGTCGGATCGGACATTGAGTCACATATTCGGGTCCGTCCGACCATGGGTTCCTGATTTGTCTTGCTCCGTGCCTAAAATGTTAAACATGTTTCTCTACATCATATAATTAAACATTAGGCAATATGACATCAAAGTGGGATACAAACAGAATGTTTACCAGTGGAGGGTAATACTGTAGTTTGCATTGTTGATGACATTGACGATGAGCTTATCTCCACGGTAGGCTTTTAACGTCGGTCCGGGAAACTCTCCGTTCACCGTCAATATCTTTTTGGTATTACAAAGTCTTGTGTACGCTTTTGAATTTATCTGTATATATGTTGGTATATTCAATATTAAAATCCGAATTTCCTCTCTTACATTTTGTAAAATATTTAGTTTAGACAATACCGTGAAAGTGTGATGATGAATCTTGGCTTCTGCTATTTGGAATGTAAGAAGAACGAAGAAGAAGACTACAGTCACCAGTGTGTTAATGACTGTGTTTGAAATGTTGAGCTTGAACTCCATGGTTTTTCTTCTGAACATAAAATCTCCAACAAGATGTAATAAATCTTAGTTTTTGATTATATGGTGTCCGTAATTTTTATTTTTCATTTCTTCTTCTGATATCTTGTATTTAATTTGCACTGTTAATAGACACGTTTATTGTCTTGACTAACAGTGATATACTATCTATCTTTCTCTTAAATGTATTGTATTTTCTTTACATTTTTGGCAGATGCATGCATGTTCAAATGTTAATTTTTTGTCGAAGAAGAAGATGTTCAAATGTATATTCCTATTTTAAAACCCCCCAAAAAATATTCCTATAAACTAGTCATTATATTCTAAATAACAAAGACCCAATAAAGAATGATATCTGAAAGGTTTTACACATTGACTCAGAAATCTTATACCATAACAGCCTACTAGGCATTTTGTATGTATATAACAGGGAATACATAAATGTAATATCTTTGAACTTAACCGAATGAAACCAACCATTTATGGCCGGTTTCTCTCGAGGATTACTTTGTCTAATCTCCGCCATTTGATTTGTGTTCGAGACTCGACCGCTGAAAAGTTTTGATATTTAAGAAGTTTTCTTATTTGTGTGACTGTGTATATTCCAAATGAGATTGTCAAGCTAAATTGTTATAACAATTAATTAATACTATATAAGAAGAAAAAGACCAAATTTTAATTAATTAATGGCAATTAACTTTCAAATTCCCCTACATTTATTGTTATAACGCCAACGAAAACATGATTCAACCAAGAAGTCCAAAGGTTCAAACTTCATGAAAGCATTAACAAATCAGAAATTTCACATACCAAATAATAAATAAATAAAATTTCAATTGTAAAAAAGAAAAATATTTTCAGATGACATGTTAACGCAAAGACAAATATGAGGATTAAACAAATAAAAATGTGATTAAGAATGAAATCAACAAAGAGAAAGACAAATCAAAATACCTGGCGCAGCAGGAGGAGTAGTAGACACTGCAACCAAAACAAACAAACAAAAATCTCTGTTAACAGATAATCAGATAACTGCGAAAGAAACAAAACAACAATCTGACTTATCTTAAGGATCAAAACGGTTCCTAATCATTTTTTTTTTTCTAACTACAGGGGAGAGGAAAGCGAAATCAGAAGGAAAATAAAACCCTTTGGAATAAAAATAATGATTGAGAAACTAAAAACCACTTCAAAAAATCCATAAAGATCAGGGATCTACAAAAAAAAAAAAAAAACAGAGAGGGGAAGAGAAAACTGACATTCACAAGATGAGACCGGAGGAGCATTAAGTTTACAAACGGCGGGAAGAGTAGAGGCCTTAGTGACGTTGAGATTGATTCCCATGGAGCGACTCTTCTTCAACCCTTCGCATAAACATTCTGCGTTGGTATCAAGAATTATCTTGAGACCGGAGCAGCAGCTACCTTGAGGTTTATACTCTCTACTCCCGTTCGTCACAAAGGATCAGGGTGGCGCAATCGACGGCTGGTGCCGAGTTTCCATCAACAAAAGGAGAGGAGACAGATAGAACGACGAGGAGAAGAGAAATCGCGGCCATTGTTTGATTCTCTGTGATCACTGGTTTGGAGAATAAGAGGAGAAAATGAGAATGTGGTTGAATCAGTGAAATGGCTGTGTTTAAATAGGATAGTGTTTTTGCCTTTACGTTATGTAGACGACGTCGTTTTGTATTCGTCGTCACGCGTTTAGTCTCAAAGATCTTTTAGGTCCATTTAAAAAAAAAAATCTTATCCTTTATTAATAGCTTTTTATCATCGGAATTAACTTTTTTACCAAAATCATTTGCTTTGTTAGAAGAATACAGAAGAAAAAATAATTAGGAAAGAGAGAAATTAAAACTGTAATTCACGCTTTCCTTAGAGTGGAGGATTTTGTAGTATTCAAACTTTTGCCAATATGCCATATTAGTCGTGTATTCGTGTCAGTGCTGTACATCATTTATATTCCATAGATTTTCTTTTTAACTATCTTCGGTTTTTATGTTTTAAGACTAAATTTTAAATATAATTAACAAGTTTTGTCATTTTGCATTTAGTTTGGAGATTGCACCATTCATGTCAATTTAAATTCCAAATTCGCAAGTTGGACGTAACTCCTGCTGCTCTGTAACATTTCCAGTTAGGACGTTAAAAAAAAAAAATCGATTTCAAAAAAATCTTCAATTTGGACCATCCCCACTATATTATTCAGTGGCTCAATTTCTCACTGTATTGGGGAGATTGGTTCTAACTTCAAGTATTGAAACTATATGCGTGTGATTGTTACCAAGATAGTCATTGAAAGTTAAAAAAAAAGGCTCTTTTTTCTTTCTTTTATCAATGTCAAACTCAAAACTATGACTTCTTCTAATAAGAAAGAACGAAACAAAATTGACGTAACAAAATTGTTAAAAGAATATCACATATTCTCGATATCTTGCAAGATAGAATCAATATCAGGAGTCAAAACTGCATGCTTGTACACATCTCCAACCAGACAGCAGTTCTTCTGCTCTGTGTTAACCACCATCACATCTTGTGCAAACTCACTCTTCAACCCTGGGCTTACCTACCATCGAGCCAAAATCAGAATTAGACTTTTACTACGTTTATAATGGTTTCACTTTTTCTATATCCAAAAAAAAACATGAACCTAAACCTGAACTGAACACCCCTGCTAGATATCGGTCTAGTGTTTTACCCGGTAAAAACCGTTTTGCAGGATCTATGGTAATCAAATGCTAATAAAAGGAAAAACAAAAATGGGGTTTAAGAAATCACTCACATCATAAAGTACTTCACCGAGTTTCATCTTCACAGCACCACTTTTGTAGACTAGAAGTTTGCCCATGAAACCTTCTGGCAAGGCTTTTAAATCAACAGTCTTCTCACCTGAGCCTTTGATATTTGGCTTTGTTTCACGGTTATCTGTTGTTGTTGATTCAAAAGGAACAGACGGTAACCTCATAAAAAGCATTTTCTGTTCTCCACTATCTTCCTGCCAACAAGTAATACACAATATGTAACTATGGAGTTTCTAGAGTTTGCGTGCGACTTTTGGTTCTCAAACTTTTATTTGTAATGTCACTAACCATTAGACCGAGATTCGCGGCTGTGTTAAGTGAATCTTCATGATTTCCTGAAGCCTGCATAAATTCCTCCACATCAAGAGCCTCTGCAATAATGAGCAGCATCTCAACCATTTAGGCCAATGGTAATCCAGAATCTGTTTTCACAAAATGTTTTCTCTTTCTTCTCAAGCAAATATATATACCTGGATCGCCTGCGTAGGGTCTCCTCATTGGAAGTGTGATCGGGTAATAACTGTAATAATCCTGTGAGATAATCCAAAAACTAATTATGCGTCAACATTATAGGTATATGAGTTCAAGATATAACTTTTGAGACGGGTTAATGTTGTACCAACCCATGGTTCTTTATACTCTATCTCCTGAGTCGAGCTTGAGCCATAAGCACCAGCTGCACAAGAAAAAGCATGTATCATCAAACAGGGGTTTGATTATAATAGCCAATGTCCTTTTAAGAAATCGTACTTGATGCATTGAGGTACTTATTTGATCTCGTTGAAGTTACCACTCCCCCCATCCAAGCAACTTGAGAAGCAGGAACTGTAAAGTTCATGCCAAAAACTCAATCAATGTGTATGGAAGTGATGTGTTTATAACCAAGTAACGTAGCAAACAATGAAGTTATAGTAAGGTAGAGTCACGTTTCCAAGTTAAAGATAGTACCTTTCTTGTCCCCTCTTGGCTTGCGCAATGATCTTTCCTAAAACAAACAAATTCAAAATCCAAGAAAACTGAGAGAAAGTAAGAAGAAACAAGAGTAAACGCGATTTCACTCATCGATATAAACTTACTTGAACTCTGCGTAGCAATTCCATAGCTTGTGCACTACCACTATCATTATCAACCAATTCACTGCATTCAGAATTCGAAAATTCAAAATTACAAGCAAGTTGACCAAAGAAAAAGTCTTTTCATGTTAATCAGATCAGTGTTTAAGTGATTACGGTTTAACTTCAGGTTTTGGCACGCGTTTTGGGGGAGCTTTTGGGGCAAATTTCATCTGCGCAAATTAAAATTTTAGCAGAGACAATACTTTATCTAACATTATACGGTAAAGATGATATTGAACATAAACCTTCCGCGCTGGTGGTTTCTGCTCCATTGCAATTGAATTCAAACACTTCGACCACACAAAAGAAAAACCCCAGAAGAACATTAAGTTACAAGTATATTCAAATATTTATTTGAAATCTTCAAACTCATAGAAATCAACAAATTCAGATAATTAGGAACTAGAAGCTGACCTACGATTCAAAGACTGGTCGGCGATCGTTGAGTTCACTGACGGCGAGCAATGAGCTTGAGATTGACGATGATCACCGATTAAGAGATACACATAAATTAGGGCCTTTTGATGTGCCAAAACGGCAACGTTTAAATCTAACCAGGTGGGAATAAGTAAACCGGTTATTTAAAACAGACGATATAAGTTTCAACCGCTATGCTAATGTGCGCGATTTTTTTTATATATAACTGAGCTTGAGGCCCATTAATACAGCCCATCTCGTATACGTCGGCGAGTTTTATGCTTTCGTCTTATTTCTCCTCGACGCCGCTTCTCACCGTCTGGAAAGCTACAAAACGTCGTTGTTCTCGTCTCCTTACGCTGCTCCAATGGCAGAGAGTTCGTCGAGGAATAACCTTAAACGATCCTTCTTAGAAGATGAAGACTCCAATAAGCAACCCCCGTAAGTTTTCAAACCTTTCTGAAACCCTAATCGCCACCTAATGATGACGATACCCTGTCTGTTATTTTCGTTTCCGATTGAGTGATTCAGTTTTAGGGCTACAAAAAAATTGAATCAGTAGTTCCAATAGCTTCCCTCTGATTCTCTCCTCACCTGAATTTTGTTAGAGTTAGGCCTTGAACCTAAAATTGAATTAGTCTTTTCGTTTAAGGAACATATCATTGTCTTGAAGTATTAATCGGTTTTGATATCTGTCTGTCAGTTACAGTGCCTTCGTTTTGTATACAAACTTGAGTGTGGAGCTTAAGATTAGTTTGTGTGCATACGCTAAAATGTGGATTACGGACAAGTAGTTTGGTGTATCTTTTAATGGAGGATTCTCTCTGGCAGCCAAAAGCGAGTACGGTTTCCAAAGGGGAAGAAATCTAAACCTGACCAGCTCTTAGAGGAAGAAGCTGTAGCTCGCCGCGAAGCCAGTATTGCTGCTAAGGAGCGTGCAAAGATTCGCAATCAGAACACTGCTGAGCTCTTTATCGAAGATGAAAATGACGATATTGATGAGTCTGGGGAGACTTATGAGGTAGGATTTCTACTATTCCTTTTTATGTTTGTGACTGTTCCTGAATGACTTATGATGTTTTGTGTTTGCCAAAAGAGCCATGCTGATGCGACTATCTCATTGTAGGATGATGGGAACCGCACAGAAGATGGGATCCAAATCGAAGCTTTTAGTCTGGACAGAGAGAAAGAAGAAGGCTACTTTGATGCTGATGGGAACTTTGTAGAATATGTTAGAGAAAAGGAAGTCAAGGTGTGAAGTACACATCTTTCATTGTAAAGTTTAGCTCCAAGATATTTTGTGGTTCTCTTACATTACACTTGTATTCTTTCAGGATGCATGGCTTGATAGTATTGCAACTGATCCAATGTATATGGGACGATCTGCTGCGAAGGATACTGAGAAGGATGAAGATAATGAGAACGAAAAAGCAGTGGATGAACTTTCTCAAGAAGACATTGGAGTCATGAAGAGGCGTATTGCTAATGCCCTTGAACCAGGAGAAACTGTGAGACTCATTCTAGGTTTTATCAAGTGATTGTTTCAAAACATGGAACATGGTTTGGATAGCGTTGGTGATTATTCATCCTTTAAACATCTAAGATAACTCGAGTTTATGTTACAGGTCCTGCGAGCTTTAAGGAGGTTGAAAGGGAACTCGAATAATCGCAAGGAGAAGATGACATCTGAGACAAAGCTTATCTTTGATCAGCTTACTGAGGATGCGGACAGGCTCATCCAGAATGGCGATTACAGTTAAGTCTTGTATACTTAAGCTACAGAAAATATGATATCCTCCATTTGCTAATATTAGGTCCTCTTTCTGTGTATTCAAGATGTTTATCATGAGGAGCAAGAAGTTTTTGAACGTGAAGCAGGTTAGAGCTTCTAATGCTTTTTAATCTCCATTGTTGCTGCAGCTAAAATTCCTTGGCTTTGTGATATTTTCTTTTTCACTACACTACTGAACAATAGGCTTTACTACTTTATAGTTTTCAGTTTTCACATGTTTCTTCTCTATGTTGGTATCTTTATGTAGAGGGATATGAGAGGCTAGCTCAAGCGAGAGGAAGTGATATGTTTGGCGATGATGAAGATGCTCCTGATCCTTCCTCTGGTTTACCTTCTGGCCCCACCTCCGGCACTCAGCTCAATGCTAACTCCACAACTGCTGAAAGTAAGAGCTTAATCTTGTTTCAACCGTTTCTAAGAAGATTTGTTGTCGATAAAATTTCCCCCTTACCCGGTTTTTTCTACAGCTGGCGCTTTGCAATATGGGTACACAAATGGATCTGATTATGTGTTTGACGAATCTTCAGGGTATGTGTACACACTCCTCTCCCTCTCTTACTGTATCAGTCAGCTTTTTGGCTGAATGAAGTCTTGTTACTCATATAGTATTATGTTTATGAGCTATGTATCTGAAAGTAATTTTAAGTTATATAACACTAAATGTTTATGCAGGTACTACTACAGCAGCAGCCTTGGTTACTACTATGACCCTAACACTGGACTTTACTGCTCTGCAACAACTGGAAAATGGTATTTTACTTGCCACGAGTTTGGAACTTGAACAAACCGATTAATAATCTCTTTATCCATGTGCTTTCGTCTTGTAATCATCATTGTCAAGAGAAAGATTTTTAAGTGTTGAATCGGATTCTCACTTGCTAAGTTATGCGTGCAGGTACAAGTACGACGATGAGACGAAGGAATATGAAGAGGTGGTTTCTGGAGTTGCTACTGGGGAAGTTTAATGTCTTTGTTCTGTACTTTTAACTAACGTAAGGTCTTAAAAGTTTTCCCTTGTTAGACACGTTTCTTTCTTATTTTGAAAAAAACTCGCACATAATATATGATCATATATAAAAGTATTTGGATTTATTAATTTTCTCATTGTTTTAGTATCATAACTGAGAAGATAAAGAGATCAAAGTAATTTGGTCATAACCAAGAACAGAGTTGCCTTCATCTCAAGAAGTTTCTTAACAACAAATGAGTATGACCCAAAAGAAATTTTGATTCAAATCTCATCTGACAGTAGGCACTAGAAGATGGATATGGTGCACACAAAATTCAAACCACCATATATTCTACAAACATTCAAACGCTAGAAAAACAAATCATAAATCTCTTAAAACATTATTCCGAGAAAGAGTACCACAGATATAGAGATGTTGCAGAGGGAAGGAGGAAGAGAGAAAGCTCTTACGGAAGGTGATGTTAAGGACGAGAAGAGAGTATGTCCGTCTGTGTCGTTGGTTTCCGGCCGAAATCCGAAGTCCGACATTGTTTCCCGGCGATAAAAAAAAAGGACCGGGAAGAAGATTGAAAAAACTTAGGATTTGAGTAGTCTTTGCAAAAAAAAACTTAATTATTAATCTGCCCTTATTATTGTCTTGAAATAGAAAACCAACCATCACATCATTGAAATTGACTGATTAGTCCTCTAAACCAAACGGATTAATCGATTAAGCTCAAGAACCCAATCTAACCGGTTCATACTGGTTAAGCCGGTAGAATTCTTCAACTTCATAGTTTGTATCGCACGAGTCACCTTTATAGCAGACCGGTTCAGCAGTAACTGGTAAAGCAGTGATCGAGTCTTGAGATCATCGGAAATGAAGAAACAAGCCATCCCGTCGAGAAATCTCCTTTTTTGCTCCTGAGAAATTTTGATCGGATGCGAAACTCTTCTACTTCGATTCTTCTCTTTTGATCGATCCTGCGAATTTTTCAGAGGTTTTTTGAAAACTCTATATGCATATTATATGTTGAATCGGCGTCTCAAAGACTCAAAGTTCGTCGTCTGATCCGTTTAATTTCAGCTTTGATTTCAATCGAAGGTTCTGAAAATGGCGGAGGGAAGCAGCTTGGAAGGTTCGGAAAAGGAAGAGATCGATGGCTCAGGTGGTGGCCTTGAAGATTTGGCATCCATGGACTCTATCGAGTCTCGATGGGTTACTCAAGATGATGATGATTCCGAGATCGGCGTTGAGGATGATGACGTATTTGACGAAACTGGACTGGAATCTGAGGACGAAGAGATACCGGAGCATCGCCTGATCCGTACTGGTCCACGTGTCGACTCCTTCGACGTGGAAGCACTTGAAGTTCCCGGTGCTCCCAGGAATTATTACGAGGTGATTCATGGTTTCGTATTTGTGCATTTCACATCAACACATAGCCATGATGAATTTATTCTTTAACAAATAGTCTCGGTTTTGCCAGAGCTTGGATACGAACTAAAAATGACCACTGAGTAGGGAAATGCCATAAGAGCTTAACTGGAAATAATTTTAGCAATAACTGGAGAAACAGGAGTCAGAAATGCTTAGCTGATCTAGATGGGCACATGAATAACCATATCGGGGGATGTTGTTTTGATCTGTTTTCCTTAGTGATGGTTGTGACTCTATGTTTTCTGATTCCAAAGGTTAATTGTGGCTACTACTTTTCTGTGCAAGTTCTGCAGATAAAAAACGATAGTAAAACCAAAAAAATTTAGAATGATGGATGGTCTAAGATCTATGACTTGTTTTTATAAGCCCAGTACTTTTCTCTGTATAGTTAAGTTAACCAAACTTCTATTTGTGTGTTTTCACTTTGCTAGGACTTGACCGTCGGGAGGAGAGTGTTGCTTGCATTCCAGACACTAGGGGTTGTCTTTGGAGATGTAGGAACTAGTCCATTGTATACGTTCAGTGTAATGTTCAGTAAATCACCTGTCCAAGAAAAAGCAGATGTCATTGGAGCATTGTCACTAGTGTTATACACCTTACTTTTGGTCCCCCTTATTAAATATGTTCTTGTTGTTCTATGGGCAAATGATGATGGTGAAGGTATGCCTAAAGCTATTCTGATCTCCTAATTATAGTCTTGCTTTGAATCTTTTCTGTACATATGGTGCCAACTCCTTTGATTACTTATGGTATTTCAGGTGGGACCTTTGCATTATACTCATTAATCTCTCGTCATGCCAAGATTAGTCTTATCCCAAATCAACTTCGCTCAGATGCCCGAATTTCAAGTTTTAGACTGAAGGTGCCTTGCCCTGAGCTTGAGAGGTCATTGAAATTAAAAGAAAAACTCGAGAATTCATTATTTCTGAAGAAACTTCTCCTCGTGCTAGTTCTTGCTGGAACTTCCATGGTGATTGCCGATGGGGTTGTTACTCCTGCAATGTCAGGTTCTATAACCTCTTCTTAGTATGTTCATAGGCATGATTCTGTTTTACTGAACATGGGGTTGCTACTACCATATGGACTTATCTGAACTTCTTGATTTGCATAATGCAGTAATGTCAGCTGTTGGTGGACTTAAGGTCGGAGTTGATGTAGTTGAGCAAGGTAATGCAGATAATAGTGCACTAAAATTTAAGCTGTTGGTTGTTTATCTTTGTCATTGTATCTTTCGCTATTGTTCAGCTTTCTCCTGTTTCTTCTTTGCAGATCAAGTGGTGATGATTTCGGTTGCATTTCTGGTGATTTTGTTTAGCCTACAAAAATATGGGACGAGTAAGATGGGACTAGTAGTAGGTCCTGCCTTACTTATATGGTTCTGTTGTCTTGCTGGTATCGGCATTTACAACCTGATGAAATACGATAGCAGTGTTTTCAGAGCATTCAACCCTGTTCACATCTATTACTTCTTCAAGAGGAACTCTATAAATGCGTGGTATGCACTTGGAGGTTGCATTCTCTGTGCTACAGGTAATTTTCTCAATTTTGCTGGACGGCTAAAGTTCATCAGAAAATGAACTAGATTACTCTTGTAGCAAAGGCTAACAGAACCGAGTAAGCCTTTTTATGCTCAACTCTTCGCCTGATATTGTGATGCTTCCTTTGTTGATTGTTCATGTTATATAATTTCGTGTCTTTCAGGCTCAGAGGCATTATTTGCAGACCTTTGCTACTTTTCTGTTCGATCAGTCCAGGTAGAATGGCCTTTGGCCGCTGATGTTAACCTTTCTTTTTGTATGCCATTTTTGCTAAGTTTCTGCAACTTTAATTTATTTCGTAGTGATTTTCTGCAGCTTACATTTGTGTGTCTCGTCTTGCCATGCCTCATGTTGGGCTATATGGGACAAGCTGCATATCTGATGGAGAATCATGCAGATGCTAGTCAAGCTTTCTTTTCATCTGTTCCAGGTAAAGTTCAGCTGCTTGCTTCAGTCAGTAGTATCTATGCCTCTTTGGCAAACAAAACCACTTTGATGCCACTGCCAAGGCGCTCTCGTTGTGTGGGTTAGTAACTTATATTTAAAATCAGTATAACTTATTAATGCATCAGACTGTTCTACAGGTGCTGCATTCTGGCCGGTCCTTTTCATAGCCAACGTTGCAGCTCTGATTGCCAGTCGCACAATGACGACTGCAACATTTTCATGTATTAAACAGTCAACAGCTCTGGGTTGTTTCCCTCGTCTCAAAATTATTCACACTTCTCGGAAATTTATGGGTCAGATTTATATACCTGTCCTAAACTGGTTCCTGCTTGCCATTTGCTTGGTCGTCGTTTGCTCAATCTCAAGCATTGATGAGATTGGAAATGCATATGGTAATAGTTGTTTTCTCTGTTTTCCTTTTCTGGCTTTCATGGTCCGATATGCTTCCCCGGTCCGATATGCTTCCCCCTATGAATTTTGTTTCAATTTTTCAGGGATGGCTGAGCTTGGAGTGATGATGACAACAACAATCCTAGTGACGTTAATCATGCTTCTTATATGGCAAATAAACATCTTAATCGTGATTGCCTTTCTGGTACTTTTCCTGGGAGTGGAATTAATGTTTTTCTCATCAGTTATAGCGAGTGTTGGGGATGGAAGCTGGATAATATTGGTTTTTGCCATAATCATGTTTGGTATAATGTATATTTGGAACTATGGAAGTAAGCTCAGGTATGAAACAGAAGTCGAACAAAAGCTGTCAATGGATTTGATGAGAGAACTCGGGTGCAACCTGGGTACAATAAGAGCTCCCGGTATCGGTTTGCTGTACAATGAGTTAGTAAAGGGAGTGCCGGCAATATTTGGCCATTTTCTGACTACACTTCCTGCAATCCATTCCATGGTCATTTTTGTCTGCATAAAATACGTCCCGGTTCCAGTTGTACCCCAGAATGAGAGGTTCCTCTTCAGACGCGTCTGCGCCAAAAGCTATCACTTATTCCGTTGCATTGCCAGGTCGGTGTTTTTTTCCCCCTTTCACTGCTCAAATTTTCGTGGTTTATAACATTAGGTAGGGCTTTACATAGAGATTCTTACTCAAGTCTGTAGATCTGAAATTTCCTTCACTCTTTTTGTATTACATAGAGAAATAGGTCTTAAGAGCCACTGTTGGTTCCAATTTGACCCACAGGAACATATATATCCTCTTTTATTCTGTTCCATTTCGTTGCTGAAAAAACGACTATAAACACTGTCTGTGATATATGTGGTGAAGGTATGGTTATAAGGATGCTAGGAAGGAGAACCACCAAGCATTTGAGCAGCTACTGATCGAGAGCCTCGAGAAGTTCATCCGAAGAGAAGCTCAAGAGCGTTCCTTGGAGAGCGACGGGAATGGTGATTCAGACTCAGAGGAAGATTTTGCAAGTTCTAGAGTCGTTATTGGCCCCAATGGAAGCATGTACTCAATGGGCGTTCCCCTTCTCTCTGAGTACAGAGACTTAAACAAACCGATCATGGAAACGAACACATCGTCTTATCACACAAATCACCGTCCCTTTGACGAATCATCTGAGTCCTCTGTATCTGAAGCCGAGCAAAGCCTGGAGAGAGAGTTATCGTTCATACACAAAGCGAAAGAATCAGGGATGGTGTATTTACTGGGGCATGGCGACATAAGAGCAAGAAAAGATTCATGGTTCATCAAGAAGTTAGTGATAAATTACTTCTACACATTCCTGAGGAAAAACTGCAGGAGAGGGATCGCAAATTTGAGTGTGCCTCAGTCGCATCTGATGCAGGTCGGTATGACATACATGGTCTGAGCTTCTTCTTTCTTCTTTTAAATGTAGTTTCCGTCATGTCCATAAATTTCAAAATTGGTATGTTGTGTCAATGTTTTTTAGCATTGTTGTGAAGAATCTGAGTATTTTACTAACTCCAATCTATAGAGCATCTAGTAGAGGAAAAAGCTGAGCCTATGTTGATTTCAGGAAATTTATGGTTCCCGGTATATTACATTGTCATGTCTAATATTTAAAATGTTACATTGATGACGATGAGATGCTCCCATGGCTTCATCGACTTTCATGTACGATGGATTTGAGAAACTTTGAATCTCCACCGTCCGATCCCGCCGCGGCGAGCGAGAAAGAGAGGGAAAAGGCATTTGCCAACAGTTTTGAAAAAGAAAAAAGAGCTTTTAATAATAGAAATACAAGGACTGATGGCTTGATGATGGACTGATGGGACAGACAAATCTAATGTGTACACGTGTCAAAAATTTATTGGAGACATGGCACTATTTCACTGGTTTATAAACAAAGCGATTTCCTTCGGTTTTCCTCGGTCTCATAAGAGATTAAAAAAAGGAAACGGAGAAAAGAAAATTTATCAAAAATCGCTTTCGCATTCACACCTGGATATAGCCCGAAACGAAGGAAACATATTATAAGCTTCTCTCAGTTCATGCATACTCCGATCGGTTAGGGTTCGTTGATTCTCTTCGGGATTACGGAAGCTAGAGATCTCTTGGTGGATTTTGGGGTTTATCTTCTATGGCGGATCGCGGGTCTTTTGCCTTTATAAGTCCTCGATTAGGTCTCTTTCTCTTTTCTTAATTTCCTTATCCAGTGTTTATGTCCTTCCGTCGTTTGGTTCCTTTGCTAGCTTCGATTCGGCTTTGTGTTGCCATCGTTTGTTCTTCTAGCTGCGACATTTGGTAGGCGAAGGAATCGAGCTGCTGTCCTCCCATTACAGAAGAACTTGGCTCACTTCACTTTCTTACTAGTGTTGTTCGGCATGTTTGTCGAGTTTTTGTTTAACCTTTTTAGTCTGCTTGATCTGAAATTGCTAGGAAATATAGTAATTTGCCCATTTTAAATACATAATTGAAATTTCTGCGTTATTTTTGAATTGCTCTGTTGCTTTGGGGTACATATTTTGTTAGCGTAGCGTAATAGTCTTAACGGCGTTTAATTTGGGAAAATTTACTCAGTAATATATGTTCAACCTCAATGAATTCGCAGATATGGAACAGTTGCTGTCAGAAGCCCAACACAGGTGGCTTAGGCCTGCTGAGATTTGTGAAATTCTTCAGAACTATCAGAAGTTTCATATAGCATCAGAGTCTCCCAGCCGACCAGCCAGTATGTTTGTGGCCGAGTTCCTTCCTTTTTGGTTGCAATATATCTTTAGGTTATTGGGTGCATGAATAGTCGATGATCGCGATAATAAATAGTCACTTTGTCTTCTATTATTGAAAACTACTAGGATTAGGATGGATTTCATGCGTTGCAGTAAATATTTTTACACGTTCCACATGTGCTTGCTTAAATTTATACTTGTACCCGCTCTGTTCATCGTATTTTTTGTTTCTAGGAGAAGTAGACTTTTATATATTGCGTATAGTAGCAAAAAATCTACAACTTTCAAATATTCCTTATTCCTGTAAACTGACATCATCTGCCCACCCTTATAGGTGGTTCGCTCTTTCTTTTTGATAGGAAGGTGCTGAGATATTTTAGAAAAGATGGACATAACTGGAGGAAGAAGAAGGATGGGAAAACGATAAAAGAAGCTCATGAGAAGCTCAAGGTTAGGATTTTTTTATTCATAGCAGCTTAATAGTTTAGTGTTTTTCAATTATGGAACCTGTTACTTGGTTTTACTCCTGGCTTTGGAATAAATTAGTTGATACTGCAATCTATATAAATTTTTGAGGGTAAAATTATTAAAGTGTATGTAGGTAGGAAGCATTGATGTGCTACATTGTTACTATGCACATGGAGAAGGCAACGAGAATTTCCAGAGACGTTGCTACTGGATGCTTGAACAGTGAGTCCGAGTTTGTTCATGTTTCAGTTTTTCTTGTTCTGTTGTGTATAATGACCCTTTAAGATCAAACAGAAAAGGGTTTGTTTAAGATCACAATTTTGAAGGTGCTGTTATAGAGAAACCTCATCTCATTGGGTTTCAGACTAGAATAAGGCAGTAGACCTACATGGTATAGTCGCTACTTTGTCTTTGTTTTCCTTTGGTTCTCTGAGAAGCCTTCATGGGTTAAGTGTGGAATATCAAAATACCAACTGGGTCACTATTTTCTTGCAATCTTTAAAATTCACTTGTATGGGTTGGCTTTGCTTCTTGATACATAGTGTGTTCTCAGTTTTGTACTTATATACTCTGTTTTATGCTGTATTGTTTCAGAGACTTGATGCATATTGTTTTCGTCCACTACTTGGAGGTTAAGGTATAGCTCTTACTGTCTGCGCTGTTACAAGTATTAATATAATTTCTCATCATTTAACATTATAATTTTCTTTTTAGTTTACTTTTCTATTGGTCAGTTTTCTTAAGTTCATTTTATATTGTAAATTATACAGGGTAACCGGACAAGTATTGGAATGAAAGAAAGCAATTCAAATTCTGTTAATGGCACAGCTTCAGTGAATATTGATTCAACAGCAAGCCCAACCAGTACATTGTCATCATTATGTGAAGATGCTGATTCTGGTATTTGTTTTTTCTATCATTGTGTATGATTGGTATTTTTTGTTCAAAGATATAGTTCTTTCTATGGAAGAATCATCAATGTTCATCCTACTTTGTGAGGTGTGGTGATTTACATATTTGTAAACATCACATGCTCTTGGTTATGCATGTAATTTTCAACACCACCTTATATCAGTTTTGGCGCAGGGGATAGTCACCAAGCAAGTTCCGTCTTACGAGCATCTCGTGAACCTCAAGCTGGTACTCCTTACCTTAAATTCTAACTATACAAGCTCTGTTTTGGGTACTCAGCTCTCTTTCTGGTTTATAGTCTGCACTTTTGTTAAGAGTGCCTTTGTTTTCCTGTCTAGGAATTCGCAATGGTTGGACATCAGCTCCTGGCATGCGTAATGTTTCACAGGTTCACGGGAACAGAGTCAGAGAAAGTGATTCCCAGAGATTAGTTGATGTCCGAGCTTGGGATGCCGTTGGGAATTCAGTGACAAGATACCATGATCGACCTTGTTTTAATAATTTGTTGACTCAGCTGCAGCCTTCTAATAGCAAATCAATGCTGGTGGAAGAAAATACAGACAAAGGTGGGCTGTTAAAGGCAGAGCGTCTTGGAAATCCTCTTCATACCCAATTAAATTGGCAGGTAGTGTACCCATGCATATTATAATTATTCATGCAAGAGCTATGTGTAGATCTTATTAGTGAAAGTATAGAGAAAGTGTCCATGGATGTTAAGAAATGTATAAAAGGGGGAGATATACTGTGAAGAAAAAGCATAGAAATGCATGATGGTGTCATAGTGTCATAGCATATTAAACCTCGGAGCTATATCAAATTTATGTATGTTTAACATGTCCATATTAGCAATTTTCTCAGGGTAATTATTTCTGTCATTGACACATTGTAAAGGTAGTTGGTTGAAGATAAATTTGTCTGTCGGTACCTTTTCTGAAAGAAAAGTTATTTATTCATGAAGATTAGTTTTAATGTGCTCTGATTTCGAGATACTCATATTTGTAGATTCTATTTCAGGATGACCTACCATTGCAAAAATGGCCCGTGGATCTGGTTTCACATTCTGGAATGACTGATGACATTGATCTTGTGTTATTTGAGCAAAGTGCACAAGATCATTTTGAGACATTTTCTAGCCTCCTTGGCAGTGAAAATCAGCAACCTTTTGGGAGTAGTTATCAAGCTCCTCCAAGCATGGAATCTGAATATATATCTGTAAAGAAATCATTGTTAAGAAAAGAAGATAGTTTGAAAAAAGTCGATAGTTTTTCAAGGTGGGCTAGTAAAGAACTTGGCGAGATGGAGGATTTGCAGATGCAATCTTCACTTGGAGATATTGCTTGGACCACTGTTGAATGTGAAACTGCAGCAACTGGGCCCT
The DNA here is from genome assembly GCA_028015245.1 of Cardamine occulta. NCBI lineage: Eukaryota > Viridiplantae > Streptophyta > Magnoliopsida > Brassicales > Brassicaceae > Cardamine > Cardamine occulta. The sequence goes on from CM051385.1 coordinate 3,143,496, forward strand.
CATTGAGCCCTTCTCTCTCTGAGGATCAGCGTTTCACCATAGTTGACTTTTGGCCAAAATGTGCACAAACAGACGCAGAAGTTGAGGTAACTAACTGTTCATATTTGGGAAAATGGTTTGGTGGTGTACCATTCTGTTCAGACGTTTTGTTATTCCATCTTCCAAATGATTTTTGAGGTTAAAACTTTGAAGCAGTTGCAAAATATATTTTGCTATATTCTGGTTAATATTCCAACCTTTTCAGCTGGGTGGTAGAGTTGAAAGTCCCTTGTTGATTTTCGTGCAGCAGTTTCATTCTGCTGATTCTGCTTTTCGTTTTTGTTTTTAGCAATGCTTTTCCGTTGTGTTGATCTCTTTTAGCTCTCGGGTTTTCAGCTGTTTTTACTTGTTTTGTTGTGGGAACTAATTTCTTTCGCATGTATCACTCTATCTACAGGTCATGGTTATTGGGACATTTCTGCTTAGTCCGCAAGAAGTAACAAAATATAACTGGTCATGTATGTTTGGTGAAGTAGAGGTTCCTGCTGAGATTCTAGTCGACGGCGTTCTTTGCTGTCATGCTCCACCGCATACAGCTGGTCAAGTGCCCTTTTATGTTACATGTTTCAACAGATTTTCTTGCAGTGAAGTACGAGAATTTGATTTCCTTTCTGGTTCTATCCAAGAATTTGATGCGGCTGATATTTATGGTACCTATACAAATGAAGCATCACTTCAGTTGCAGTTTGAGAAGCTGCTTTCTCACAGAGCTTCTGTTCACGAACACCATATATTTCAAGATGTTGGGGAGAAACGAAAAAAAATCAGTAAAATTATGTTGCTAAAGGAGGAAAAGGAGTATCTTCTTCCAGGGACATATGAAAGACATTCAACAGAACGGATTTTTAGGGAACAGTTTGAAGAAGAACTATATATATGGCTCATCCACAAAGTGACTGAAGAGGGTAAAGGCCCAAACATACTGGATGAAGATGGACAGGGTGTTTTACACTTTGTTGCAGCGCTTGGGTACGATTGGGCTATTAAACCTATTTTAGCAGCAGGAGTTAACATTAACTTCCGTGATGCAAATGGGTGGTCCGCCCTTCACTGGGCTGCGTTTAGTGGCAGGTGAAGACCTCTGTCTCACCTTTCTTCAGTTTTATTTGAACAGTGTTACCTCATTCTTTGTATTGGATTTGGAAGTTCACACTTTATGATTTGAGGTTTTGCATTTCTTTTAAGATGCTCAGTTTGATGCATCTCTGACGCTATTAATTGGTGTTGGTCCACACCATATTAAACTAACTCTGTTTCTTGTTAACTTCAGGGAGGAAACTGTCGCTGTACTTGTGTCTCTAGGTTCTGATGCTGGGGCATTGACAGATCCATCTCCAGAGCTTCCTTTGGGTAAAACAGCTGCTGACTTGGCTTACATAAATGGACACAGGGGAATTTCGGGATTTCTTGCGGAGTCTTCCTTGACTAGTTATCTTGAGAAGCTAACAATGGACTCAAAGGAAAACAACTATGCCAACTCTTCTGGAGCAAAAGCTGTTCAAACAGTCTCTGAGCGAACAGCTGCTCCTATGAGCTATGGCGATGTACCAGAAACACTTTCCTTGAAGGATTCGCTTACCGCAGTCCGTAATGCTACACAAGCAGCTGATCGTCTTCATCAAGTATTCAGGATGCAATCATTCCAGCGGAAGCAGCTGTCTGAATTTGTCGATGATGATGAAATTGATATCTCCGACAAGTTAGCTGTTTCTTTTGCAGCTTATAAAACTAAGAATCGAGGACACAGCGATGTCTCTGTTCACTCTGCTGCTATCCATATCCAAAAAAATTATCGTGGTTGGAAGAAGAGAAGAGAGTTTCTTTTAATCCGACAAAGAGTCGTTAAAATTCAGGTTTGCCTTTCATTGGCTTTTTTCTTTCCTCAAGTCTTTATCAGTTTTTCTTATTGCTGGAATGTTATTACATTTACCTTTAGGCTCACGTGAGAGGACATCAAGTTCGGAAACAATACCGGACAATCATTTGGTCTGTGGGATTGCTGGAGAAAATCATTTTGCGTTGGAGACGTAAAGGTAGTGGCTTAAGAGGGTTTAAACGCAATGCAATCGCCAAAACCGTGGAACCAGAACCGCCTGTACCAGCTATACGTCCTACGATTCCACAAGAAGATGACTATGATTTTCTTAAAGAGGGAAGAAAACAAACCGAGGAAAGGCTTGAAAAAGCTCTCACTCGAGTTAAATCGATGGTTCAGTACCCAGAAGCACGGGATCAATACCGTAGAGTCCTAACCGTAGTCGAGGGCTTCCGTGAAAACGAGGTATCCAAGACCCGTAGCATAAAACATCAATTTATCATATTATGTCGAACGTTCTTTTGATGATTAATTGTTGTGCAGGCGTCATCAAGTACATCGATGAACAATAGAGAGGAACTAGCCAACTATGAAGAAGACGATTTGATTGACATTGACTCTCTTTTGGACGATGACACATTGATGTCCCTTTCTCCTTGAATTACATTTCTTCTTTTACTTTCTAACTTTATTTGTTCTCTGTAAATACCATAGTTGACAACTTGATATTACCTTTTCATTTATTTACTTTTGGATTGGAATAGAATATTCAGTCTTTCCTTTCGTTGTTTAGGTTTTCTATTTTAACATGTTCATTCTTGAACCCTTTATACAATATATATATATATATATATATTTTTTTTTTTCTTTTTGTTGGTGTATATATACATCATATGGCTTTTCAGTTTTTCTTGGCTTATACATACAGTCAACTCTATGGTATTTGTATCCATCTTTGAATATTTTTCTGTTCGTCATTTTTTTCTACAATTCAAACATCATTTTATTATAGATTAAATTCAATTAGTGGGAATGTGGCATGATACAGATATAAATTACTAAATACAAAATCCGGATCGACATTTCATTTATCCAAATTTGGATTGGTATGCGCATGACTGAAGTAAAAAAATTTGATTGATGCGCATGACTGAAGTAAAAAAATATAATATGGAAACTTAACAAATTCGTTACAGCAATATATGAAATATTTTTGTTTTACATATTGTCAAGCAAAAATTCAATTTCAATTTTTTTTTTTTTTTTTTTTTGAGGTTTTGGGTGGCTTGACTCGCTTTAAAACTAATTTTCCACAAGTGGAAAAATTCATGAAGAGAAAAGGGCAAAAGAAAGATTTAAAATCATAAAAATAAATCAAATTGTACACGTTATTAAAAACAAATTGAAACGATGATTAAAAAAAGGGATTACAATTCAAATTCCTTTTATAAAAAAACTAATTAAAACTCCTTTCTTGGCTTCTTCTTTTATCAATTTGTAGACCAAGTAAGACTCCAAAAGAAGAAGATTCGCCTTAGTCACCCACCGACTCGAGTTCACGGCTCACCGAGTCATCACTCGTAATTATAAGGTTAAAACAAAAGGTTAACACGCGCACGATAGCATTTAGTGTTCTTCCTAAAATTATCTCTCGTCTTCCCCTTTCTCTCTTAAACCCTTCTAAAATCCTAAAACCCTTGTCTCTCTTTCTTTCTCGTTCCTTCTGTTAGATCACGTTATGTCGAATACACTGACTTTAATTCAAAGCAATGCGTCGAATCCAAAGGTATGGGTAGTGATCGGCGTGACGGTGGCTGGGATCGTGATTCTGGCGGAGACTCGGAAGCGACGGATTAAAGCTCTTAGAGAAGAAGACTTTGGTGCTTTCATAGATCGTTTCGAACTTCTTCCTTTTCCTCCACCGCCTCCTCCTGCTGCTAGACAATCTCTCTCTGGTCTTACGTTCTCCATATCCGACGCGTATGTATCAAAGATCAAATCGAATGATGCTTTTTTTGCTTTTCTTCTTTATATAATGATGATCTCGCTTAAAAGCTTAAAACTTTGTGGTTCGATTGAAATTTTGACTTGCTTAGACGAAGTCATATTTATTTTGGGGTTATGGGTTTCTGACAGGTTCGATGTTAAGGATTATATCACAGGATTTGGTAGTCCACAATGGAAGAAGACTCACGAGGCTGCTGAGAAAACTGCTGTTGTTGTGACTACGCTCTTGAAAAATGGAGCTACTTGTGTTGGCAAGACAATTATGGATGAGCTGGGTTTTGGGTATTTCTCCTTTTTTTTTTTTTGTAAAATGAATTTTCAGTAATTGATTTGAAATCATTTGGGTTTTGAATGTGATTTTTATAGGATTATTGGAGAAAACAAGCACTATGGCACTCCTATTAATCCATTGATGCAATATAATGTTCCTGGAGGATGTTCCAGTGGCTCTGCAGTTTCTGTTGGGGCTGAACTCGTTGACTTTGCACTTGGTATTGTTAATCTGTTAACAATTGTGCTTGTTGGTCTACTTATGGCTACCAATTGCATTTCTTTGTGGTAATCACAAAATGCTTGATTTGCAGGGATCGATACCACTGGTGGTGTTAGAATCCCAGCATCATTTTGTGGTATTCTCGGCTTCCGACCATCTCAGGGAACTGTTTCTTCAGTTGGAGTTTTGCCCAATTCTCAGAGCCTAGAGACTGTTGGTACATTACATTCTTTTTCCCTTTTTTTTTTTAAAAAAAAAGACAATGTTTCTAAACTATTACATTCATCTATTGGAAGTTTTTAGTGTATTTATAACGAATCATACAGAGATTGAGTCCTTGTACTTGTCAAATTCCTTTATTTTTGTAGTTTCAGTGGTAATGTTATTCTAGCAGTTTGCCTTCCTGATTATTTTTCTTTTGATTTGTTCTGTAGGATGGTTTGCTCGTGACCCATCCGTTTTGTGTCAAGTTGGGCATGCCTTACTAAATCTGAGTGCGGTAGCACATAAAAGGCAAAGATCGTTAATCTTTGCTGATGATTTATTTGAACTCTCTGACATTCCTAAGCAAAAGTCGGTGCATGTCGTGAGAAAGGCAATTGAAAATCTATCTGGCTGTAAGTTTGCATTTGTATTGCCTCCGTCTCTTAACACTCCTCCAGATTCATATCTTACGTCTCTTGAACACTGGCTCGTGCAGACCAAACTCCAAAACATATAAACATTGGTCAATATGTCGCTTCAAATGTACCAAGTCTTGCGGAATTCTGTGAGCAATCTGTAAAATCGCAAAATTCAGCATCAACTTTGAAGGCTCTGTCATATGTGATGTTATCAATCCAAAGGTATTTAAGAAGGCTGCTCTTTTTGGAAATTCACTCATTTCTGTCTTCTTGAAATTTTCACCTCATCAATACTATTTTCCCTCTCTCGTTCCTTTTCAACTTGTAAAAGAAAAGGTTGTTGTTCTCTTTTTGCTGGGTAACTAGTTTTCTTCTAAAATTCTGCTATAGCACTTATTGAAAAAAATAAAGTTTTTTCTTTCAACCAGGCATGAGTTCAAAACAAATCATGAAGAATGGTCGCAAACATGCAAATCGTTATTAGGGCCAAGATTCTCCAATGATGTTGTTACAGCTCTGAAGAGCAAAAACGAGAGCATCAAATCTCTCTACAGAGTGAAAACTGAGATGCGGGCCACCATTCAGAAACTTCTAAAGGTAACCCTTTGATTTTCAGGCATTTAAATTTCTCAAAGCCGTAACAACAGGGTCTGGAGAACATGTTGCCACTGAAAGACAGAAATTGAAGAGATTGTATATATTTCATTTTTGGGGTTTTCTACTCTACTTTTCTAGTCCTATAGTGTTATGATGAACCATATTTGGTATCTTATTACTAGGAAGATGGAATTCTGGTGATCCCCACCGTTTCTGATCCCCCACCAAAGCTTAACACAAAGAACAAAAACTCTTTGAATGAGTTTCTTGATCGAAATTATGCACTCTCCAGCATTACTAGCATGTCTGGATGCTGTCAGGTATATTCCCATTTTCTCTTTCTCTCTTTCAATGGTTGGAGAACATTCTTGTTCTGTTTTTGTTACTCTTGAGTCTTTGGTCATAACACAAATATATACATATTCTACAGGTTACGATTCCTTTAGGGAAACATGGTGACCGTCCAATATCTGTGTCGTTTCTTACTTACTATGGAGGTGATAAGTTCCTTCTCGATACAATTCTCGATGTATATGCATCCCTTCAAGACCAAGCCGAAATTGCGTCCAACTTAGCTCCAGTGACTGACTGCAATGGTAATATGGAGGCGTCTGAAGTTATGAAGGAAATGGTAAAACTCTCTTTTGTGCTTTCTTCTGAACAAGAAAAAAAAAATTTCTAGTTTATTTGACAAATAGTTCATTTGGTTCTGATCCATATGCTGTTGGAGTTGGAATTATCTATTTTGAAATAAAGTTACGTTGGATAAATGTAATTCCAGGGGAATGCTGCATACAAGGGGCGACAATGGAATAAGGCAGTAAATTTTTATACTGAAGCTATAAAACTGAATGCAGCAAATGCTACTTATTTTTGCAATAGAGCTGCAGCTTTCTTGGAACTTCGCCGGTAATTGTTCTCTTCATATCTTTCATTCTGATCTAAAGATAATTTATTATGCTTTTCTGACCTGAGAGTTTGTTTATAGCTTCCAACAAGCTGAAGAAGATTGTACCGAGGCCATGTTGATCGATAAGAAGGTGAGAACTTAATTACCTAAGGCTAACCTTTTCTTATTTCTCCATCCTGCATAGTTTATACACTTGAGCTGGATCAAAACTCTGCAGTTTTTATTTTTTTTGGATTTGGTGACATAATAATTTTGAAACGCTTAGGAGCCATATTAATAACACAATGAATCAATACGATAGATAGACACAAGGTATTATTAAGACTTGAAAGAAGTTGGAAGCTTTAATTCTTATAGTTATTGTTTCTACAGAATGTGAAGGCATACTTGAGACGAGGGACTGCTAGAGAATCACTTGTACGGTACAAGGAAGCTGCTGCAGGTAATGATTTAACTACTCTCATGAGATTGTAATTTTAAGGTTATTCAAATTTGCTCTTTCTGTTGGAGCCTAATATTTGGTTTATCATCTCCCTGCAGATTTCAGGCACGCATTGGTCCTTGAACCACAGAACAAGACGGCAAAGATTGCTGAGAAGCGACTCCGAAAACATTTTAGTAATTAAAAAAAATCTTAAAAGGATTTTATTTATCGGTTTCTTGTTCACCAAACTATGTTATGCTTCTCTAAAACCCTAAAAAGAAAGGTTTTGATTATTCATTTCCTGATTGAATCAATAGATTAATAATTTAGTGGTTTTGTTACATTTGTACAGATTTGGATTGAGACTTTTACCTCTAATAATTACTTGATATGATCTATGGGGTCTATTTGGCTTCTGTGTTTTTAAAACGGTACTTTATACAATTACAATATACCCCAAGTCCGTTACTGTAATTTCGTAAATTACACGGACGGACAATAACTCACGTTTACAATCAAAATCTCGGCAAATAACTGAAATCTGTTTTTTTTTTTACGCTCTTTCATCGTGACGCTTTTTTTTTTTCTCTCTGTTTCATTTTTAAATTCTTCGGGGGAAAACAAATGTTTGATCATCTGAAATTGTTGCGATGCTTCAGCTTCACGGCGTCGCGTGATTGGTTATTCCGGCAATCATTCGAAAACGCCGGTCGACGTTCCGTCACCACCGATCTCTCCCACAGCAATTCAATCGCATCAACAGCTATGCATTGTTGGATCCCTAAATACCCAAATCGATCAAAACCTAATCTCCTTCTCGTCCACGGATTCGGGGCCAACGCCATGTGGCAATACGGCGAACATCTCCGAGCTTTCACCGGCCGATTCAACGTATACGTTCCCGATCTCCTCTTCTTCGGATTATCGTCCACATCGGAATCAAACCGAACCGAATCGTTCCAGGCTCGATGTCTGATGAAGTTAATGGAAGCGCACGGAGTCCAGAGAATGAACATCGTCGGGATTAGCTACGGTGGATTCGTTGGGTACAGTTTAGCGGCGCAATTTCCAGAGAAAGTAGAGAAGCTGGTGCTATGCTGCGCCGGAGTTTGCTTGGAGGAGAAAGACATGGAGGATGGATTGTTTAAGGTTCCGAATCTAGAAGAAGCCACCGGAATTTTGATTCCTCAGACGCCGGAAAAGCTTAAGGAACTCATTAGATTCTCTTTCGTTAAGCCAATTAAAGGTGTTCCATCGTTTTTTCTCTGGGATTTTATCGATGTAAGTTGTTTTTTTTTTTAATTTCTTAATTTGTTGATTAATTTATGGATTTTTGAGAAATTTGTTAATGTTTATTGAATTTTAAATGTGAAGGTAATGTGTACGGAGTTTGTAGAGGAGAAGAGAGATTTGATCAAATCAATACTCAAAGATCGAAGACTTTCAGATCTTCCTAAGATCAAACAGGTGCAACTACAAATTTTAGTTGTATTTTTTAGAATTGTGTAGTTGTTGTAATGCACTCCAATTAATAACCTGTAAATTTGTGTGTTTTCTTTTTTGATCAAACTAGAAATCGTTAATCATATGGGGAGAAGAAGATCAAATATTTCCATTGGAACTGGGTTACAGATTGAAAAGGTAAACAACTTTTAAACAAAAAAAAATCTGTGATACAACACATAATACGATGCATTAAAAAAAATATTGGTGAAACAGACATATAGGAGAAAATGCAGAGATAGTGGTGATCAAGAAGGCAGGACATGCTGTGAATTTGGAGAAGTCCAAGGAGTTCCTCAAGCATTTAAAATCTTTTCTCATTGAATCTTTGTAAATTACTGTTTATTATTTCATTTTCTCAACACAAGAAAATAACAACCAATTTTCCGTTAATGCACTTGAAAGGGAGATCATTCTTTGTTGTTTAATAGATGCGCGTCTATTAGGGGATTACGTTGTCTCAGAAACAAGAATTTTTTATCCACGGCTGACTTTCATGATCCATATCAGATAGAGCCACGGTTAATGACCCAATTATTACTTTTAAAGAACATGATTATAAAATTAAAGAACATGAGTATAAATTTGAATGAATCACCACGCTAAACAAAATATAAAAAATCCTTAGAGTTTTTCTGATATCCAAGACTAGAAGGAAATGTTAAAAAAAAAAAAAAAAAAAAAAAAAAAAAAAAAAAAAAAACTAGAAAGAAAATCTTTCTCGTCTAATTCTGAATTTGCAAAATATATATATATATATATCCAATAACAATTAAAAGGCCTAAATATATATATATATATATATATATATCCAATAACAATTAAAAGGCCTAAACTATATTAAATGGGCTTTGTTTTTGATTGATGGACTTTGAGAAAAAACAAACTCTTTAGGAATTCAGGATACTGAAAAAAAGTTTCGGTTTGGTTTTAGACATACAGTATACTATATATAAGTATTTGTCAAATATACTACTATATATTTAAAAGTAATTATATAAGATAGAAACCAATAACGAGAAATTCTAAATAGTGTAATAGCAACGAACTATACCTTTGATAAATGTTTTCGTCTATTCGGTCTGATTTTGGTTTGGAAAAGAAAAAAACTACTGATAAGACAATAGGGGAAAAAAGTTCGATTTAGTTCAGTTCAGTTTAATTGCATAGGACTAGCGACAAGTGATCATTATATATTTAATTTTTTTTTTTTGTCGTCAGATCATTATATATTTAATTAAGCTCCCAGGTCTTATAAGTTAATCAATATCCATACAGTTTTTATCATAGTCCTGCTGCCCTATCCACTATCGTCTAATTTTGTTGTATAGTACTATATGTGAAGCTCGAATTATATTGGCAAGATTCCAAGAATATGGACTCCTATGCCAAGCCAAGAGAACTGGGACCAATCTGTGTATAGAAAGAAATTGGTTAGTCAACATGAGAAGCTGGTCGGTCGGTCGGCGGCAGTATAAGACCAACGTACCTAGCTCACAATAATTGATTAATAAAGCCAATTTATCCTAAAATTATACTAAATTACTAATTGGATAATTAGAATTTGTCTGTTCAAACAATAGAGATTTATACCATTCTATTTTTTAACTAATGTTTTTGTAATATTATACTAATGTTAATATGACTTATCTCATCTACTTAGTGTCACTTCTATATGACTGAGATATCTAATATCATGATTATCTATATTAATCAACTGTTGATGATGCCTTGCTGGTGAAATTATGTAATTAAGAAAATAGGATTTAACATAAGGTAGTAGTGGCTGCTTGTGCGGACTACTAATTATTGAAGCTCTTGTGGGTTTGATAAAACTGCCGGCACACATCGGATACAGACAAGTACTTTGCGACGTTTGACATTAATCATCACAGGACAACAAGTTTATTCAATTTAAGACACTGACCATTACGGCCTTACCTATATATTTTGTTTAGTAGTATATGCGAAAGACCATATATATGTCAGTGATTGACTCATCTATTACAAAAACAACGACGATAAATTCTTCAATATATGTTTTTTTAAAAACAATAATTTTGTATATAATTTTTACAAATAGCATGCTATATTTTATGATATGTTATTTTATTTACAGTTTTATTATCATGTGTTTTTTTTTGTAAATTATGGCCAATATAATCATCTAAGGAAATAACTTTTTTTATTTATATAAACTTGCTAATTTTAATTGGACTTACATTACTTTCTATAGTCTTTTTCAGCATCTCTTCTCAAACAGAAAGTTTAATTATTGTAGCTGTTGAAGGAGAGTCGTTATCATTTATAAGTGTGTGGTGGTAGTTGTCATATTAATTGGTCATTGCAATAAAACTATAATGATTTTTATTTTAAGCGTTTCAAAAATAAAGATAAAATATTATATTTTTAATGTGAAATGTATTTTCAAAAACCTTTCAACGCATTTTGAAACTACTGACTTCAATCATGCTTTTATTTTTGTTTCATATATACATGATCCAACTTTACATTCTTTACAGCCACCCATAAGAAGAAGAAGAAGAAGAAGACGACCAGGGAGTAGAGAAAGCTATCTCTAAGCTCCTGTGTTTTTTTTTTCCTATGTACTTGGTGTTTTTAACTTGGGATACAATACAACCTCTCTCTTTTTTACTTTTCTTAAGTGTACTCGGGTTTTTCTTTTGTTTTTGTCTGGTTGTTAAACTCAATAATCATCATCTCCGTTTCTTGATTAAAAAAAAAAATCTTTACATTCTTTGACCAAGAATTAAAAAAAAAAAAAGGGGAAGGCAATGATAGAAGAGGGCATGCATGCAACAATTGCCCATAAGACTATTACGTTAGCCCTCAAGGTCAAAAGTTAGGATATGGAGGGGAATGGGTGTTTCAACATTGTATTCGACTTCGCTAGCTAACTATAATTGACTTCGCCGACATATATATACATCATATTATGTAATATATGGCCCCCTTTCAAAACTTCATATCTTTTTCGTCAAGTAGATATGTATACAATCAAATATTAATTGTAAAGCATATTATAGCATATTAATGACAAAAACTAAAATAAATTATATAAAACCATTTTTTAAAAAAATAAGGAAGAGATGTTCATTCATTGGATTTATCTCATTTCTGTGATATTCCTGTTATTAATGCTAAAATTTGAAAGACGTTTTTAGTTGAAAAATTCTCGTTCCCGTTCTACTTCTATCCATAATTTTTATATAACTTCAAACGAATACTATTTAATTTCAACTTAAAATAGGACAAGATATTTCATTTCAGATTACCATGCCAATCCCGTTGATCTTGCAATTGTATGGTTCCACTCCGACTTTCCATTGACAAGAATATTACACAAGTTTTAAAAAGAATCGATTATACACACGCGTTGAGACGGAACACATATTAAGAGATACAAATATATATATAAATCACATGAAAATTTTCAAAAAGATAAATATATATCACCACCAAAGACGCATCTTATTGATGATAAGTAGGAGTTGTTAGGCAAATGTAAGTATTTAACTTCCGGATTCAGATCACCAAAGACATTGTTTGCTTATTTTGTTTACCAGATTCAGTCTTCAGTGCTCAGAGGTTAATTAGAATTTCGTTATTTTGTTTAAATTTTTAGAATGAAATCCTCCGTTCTTCTGAATTTTGGTTTGTACGTTTCCAATATGGATAGCTATTAGAATTAATGGGTCAGTAGGTTAGGTCATATGTAGCTGCCGATTGATTTGTGATTTTGTTCTTTTAAGTTAGGCCATATAGTATTTTTATACATGAGCTCGTCCATTATGTATAGTTACATATGTGCATATGTAAGTGTAACTCGTCGCTTTCACTAGACATCAAAACATAAGTGTCACATTACATGCCAACGAAGCATTGCATGGCGTTGAAATGATTTCAAATTTTCGCCGCCTTTTAATTCATTTTTAGCCCTACGAATCACATTGGGCCATTGGTAATTACATATGTGCATATCCACACGCACGCTCACACCAAAAAGACATGATCTGTTATGGCTTGATGACAATATTTAGCTTTCGAATAAACCGATTAAGTGATAATATCACTCTATTGGTTCCACAAATTAATTACAATGACCAAAACATTTTAGCTTAATGATGTGAGTTTTTTTTTTTTAATGACGTGAGTTAGCATCCTCTTGATGATTAAAATTCGGCATAAATAACATTTATCATCTATCATCTTACTAAAATAAATCACGTATTGTATTATTAAATTTTGGTTTTCTTTAACATATGAATTTTTTTTTCAAAAGATCTACTACAGTTGTAACTACAATGATTTCTCTTTAGTATTTGTTTTTTTTTTGTTGCGTCAATATTTGTTTTGGTTTTCTTACTGAGTCAAAAATAATTGTACGGCAAAATGTATTTTTGTAAAAAATGGTGATATTTAGAGGATTCGGTGACATCCATCTGGGTGTCTTTCCGAAAAGTATTTTTTTAAATAATATTATATTTATTAATATTTTATTGTTTTAATGAATCACGCCACAGACACGTGATGATTTCGGAGAAGAGACAATGTCTTCACAGAGACACAAAGAGTAAGTGTCTTCCCGAATTTATTGTATTAAATGCTAAACACACACTTTTTTGTGCAATAGGGGTATTCTTAGTAGATTTTGTTTCTATGCCTGAAATTCACGTGTTAAAAGAGCCATACAAAGACAGAGCATTTCCAGCGGAGAGAATTTCATATAGATATTTTAATTAAAATAAATAAAAATTTTGAAAAAAGGAGAGAAGATAGTTGGTTCACACTTTTTCAAATATTAAAATTTTAATTATATAAAAAATTATTACTTTATTTTTAGAGATTCTACAAAATTTCGAATGGATATAGTAGACGGAATGGACAAAACTATTAACGAACTAAACTATCTCATTTTAGAAGCGGATTACAACCTACTATGGTTTTACTTTGTTTATTTGTAAAAATAGAAAACAGTTGATCTGCAGTGATTTTTTTAAAAAATTTTCTATCTACATTATTGTACAGTAAAATTTATAATAAAAAAATAGCCGTTTAATTTATATATAGTTGTCTACCCCGCTGTATCTATGAGTTTATAAGTAATGTAGATGCTCTAAAATTGTAGATTCTCAAAGATTTACAGAGAAGAGTAGTTCTGACAAGGTGACGTAAAATAGGAGCATTATTCAAGTTTTAAGACGTACCGGGAAACTCATCTTCTTCGTATCTCGTGCTTTGACGTAAGAAAATCCAACGGCTCTACTTTTTACTCCAGTTTAAAATCTACTAGTACATAATTATCCAATTGACATCGAAACCCACTTATATTTGTTGTTAATAATGTTTTAAAATAGGATGCGCATCATTCGATGTCCATGATTGTATAAATATTACATATAGAAACTCGCAACGTTCTAGAATTTAGAAAATTTAAAGAAAAAGAATAGTGAGGATATAAAAAAAGGCTAATAAAGATGAAAAGGGTTTTCAAATTTTAAAAAGGAAAGGCTAAAGAAAAGGAAGAAGAAGAGTGGACCAAGCAGATGTAAGGCAATAATTGACGTAGGAGAGTGCGTGGTTCGTACGCCTTACCCTTGCTTCTGCTCAAACACTTTATTTCTTCTATACATACACCCATCTTATAACTCATGTATTTATGTACAATACACAGTTTTTGAATGGTTTGATCAACGAATCACAATTTCTATGTGGATTTTGTTGGTGTTATTTTATTTTATTTTGCTTAATGCATTGGTTGAGTTGGTCATCCAAACACCCATGTTTTTGTCAATGATGATAAAATGGTGCGTTCGATGACGTATAAAATGCACTGTCCTCCAAAATTCATAATTTCAAAGCCATGTTTCCTCTTATAATTATTTATTTAAATGACAGGATAAATAAATTTATTGAATTGCACTTTTCAATTACTTCGGACGGGTACTGTTCAATGTAAATAGTATCAACTTTTATCCGGACATGCACGGAAGTGTTTATCCCTGTCGCATAATATTTATATATTTTTTTTAAAATACTGAAAATAATTTAATACACGTTTTTGAAAAACTACCACGTCACCCTAGAAGAACCTTACTACAGGCTGTCAAAACCCTTGCCTAACCAATTACATATATCCACGTGTCATACGTTGACATGGACGCTATTTGCATTTTACAGCTGTTCCCCGGTATAAATAAGCCTTCAATGGTTTCATAAACTCAAATTCAAAACAAAACAAAACCTCTCTGCCATCTCTGTCCTCTCCAAATGGCCTATGTTCACCGTTTTGCCACTCTTCTCGTTCTCCTCTCCGCCACCTTCGGTCTCTCCGCCGCCGCGTTGGTCGAGAAGCACCACGACGGCATTCCCTTGAAAGGAAGCATCACTCTCAATCTCATTTGGTACGGGAAATTCACCCCAATCCAACGGTCCGTAATCGTTGATTTCTTCCGCTCTATAAATTCCGCCGCCGCCTCAAAAAGCCCCACCGTCGCGTTATGGTGGAAGACGACAGAGAAGTACAAAAACGGCGCCACATCAATCCTCGTCGGTAAACAGCTCCTCCTCGAGAATTACCCTATCGGAAAATCTCTTAAAAGCCCTTATCTACGTGCTCTTTCAACCAAACTTAACGGCGGTGGTGCTAGTTCAATAACCGTCGTATTAACGGCGAAAGACGTCGTAGTTGAGGGATTCTGTATGAATCGGTGCGGTACACACGGGTCTAAGGCCCGTTCCGTCAACAGTGGAGCTTACGTCTGGGTCGGAAACTCTGAAACACAGTGCCCTGGTTACTGCGCGTGGCCGTTTCATCAGCCAATTTACGGACCTCAGTCTCCGCCGTTAGTTTCGCCAAACGGCGACGTTGGAGTTGACGGAATGATTATAAACCTGGCGACTCTTCTCGTTAACACCGTCACGACTCCGTCTCAAGAAGTCGTCTCGGCTTGTACTGGAATATTCGGTTCGGGTGCTTACCCGGGTTACGCGGGTCGGGTCCTCGTAGACAAGACAAGTGGAGCGAGTTACAACGCTTTGGGTCTCGCCGGGAGAAAATATCTTTTACCAGCGATGTGGGACCCGCAAACTTCGACGTGTAAGACTTTGGTTTGATCTAGATTGTCATGAACAAGACACGTGGCAAGAGTCAATGGTGATAGCTAAATTAAAGAAAGTTTGTAGATATTTATCGCGTCTGGTTCGGAGTTGGGGAATGGGATGTGTTTGTTTTGTCGTTTTGTTATGCCCTGTAAATTCGATCTTGGAAATATGTGAAAGATAGATTCATATATCTGATAATAAAATCTTAGTTGTTGTTGTTTCCCTTGAAATCTTTTAAACTTATCTTAATAACTTCTTTCAACCAAAGGAATCAAACGTTTTAGATAAGCGGAAAACGGATTAAGAATTTAATTATGCTGAGTTGATACTGTAAAAAAAAAACAAAAAAGGAGAGAATAATCTAACGGATGATGGAGAATAAAGGAGTGATGTTGGGACTTGGGGGGGATAAGTAAACATATATCACTTTTTCACTTTGAATTAAAGCTATAGCTTATAGGTATTGGCGTATTGCTTAGTAAACAATTGTATTTCTCGTGGGACGGAAAAAATCATTTTATTTTTATTATCCAGTTTCCTACCAATCTCACTTTATTAGTAACTTAAATTAAAGTATCCAATAAATTCTTAACTATGATCAGTGGGTTTGGTTGGTGCTCAGTGCTTCGAAAAAGCTTGCCAAATCAATGGTTCCTACAAATGAGAGTGAAAACAGTAAGCTATCAGATAAGTCGATTCAGTCAC
Organism: Cardamine occulta; assembly: GCA_028015245.1. NCBI lineage: Eukaryota > Viridiplantae > Streptophyta > Magnoliopsida > Brassicales > Brassicaceae > Cardamine > Cardamine occulta. The sequence goes on from CM051385.1 coordinate 3,159,738, forward strand.
AGTGTTTTAAAGGTTTTGTTGGAGATTCCACCTATTTTTATTATTTCAATAAGGACCCCATGCGTAAAGAGTTGGTAACATACTAACATTGACCCCCATAAACCCAAGGAATCCAAGCAACTTGATTCATATACAAAAATATCCTTATCTCATGCTTTACTTCGTGAAACTTCAAACATTTCCTTCCCAACTTAAAAATAGAGACTTCAACTAGATTCTCTCTAAAAATAGTTAGTTTACAAAAGAAAAACGTCACGACACCGAATGATCTAGAGAAAACATTATTAAAACAAACACATGAAACAAGAGTTAGCCTTCTACTCCCAAAGCCCACCCAAGGGCCTCCCAATTAGCAAACCAAACATTCAACGTCTTAAACCAAGCCCAGCTCTTTTATTTATGCCAACGTAATAGAAAGCAGATGAACAAAAAAAAAATACCGATACACTTTTTAATTTAAATCGAAGCACTCTATAAAAGAAACTGAAATAAAATTGTATCAAACCGAATTTTGTAAACAGTAAAATTAAGAAAAAAATCTTTATAAACAAGGGAAAGAACTCTACAAAAGAAATACAAAAAAAAAAGGAAATTGGAACTAAAATAAAACCTCATATATACAGTGTGGGATTTGTAAAAACTAAAAAGTTCAGACTCTTCAAATAAATCGATCGTTATAGAAAGAAAATAAAAATAAAGTTCTTATAGAGTTTATTTTCTTATAAGATAAAGCTCTTCTCACACGAAAAAAAGTTCTTCTTACAACGGCCATAAATTCACAGCTGTCGGATTTCACTCGTTTCTTTTTCCTTAATCAACGATATAGATTTAACGCGCTCATTCGATTGTGGACCCTACTTTTCACCTATATATAACAGCTAAATCCGTAGTTTTCCTCACCAACAGATCAAACTCAATCGCGAACAGCTGTTTCAAAATTTATTTCTTGAAAACGCTATGGCAATCTCAAAAATCCTAGGTTTTCTGGTTCTCTTCGTTCTCCTGATCTCTTCCGTGGTGGCTCAGTCCCCTGCTCCAGCTCCTTTCAGCAGTGGAGGGAGGCGTATTATCTCCCATTCTCCGTCGAAAACGCCGACTCCGGAATCCTCCGTTGCGCCTCAAGCGAGTTCTCCTTCCATCGATACTCCAGCAGTAAATCCGTCTTCGATCTCTTCGCCGGCGGAAGCTCCTGGTCCAGCACAGAGCAACGCCGTTTCCAACAGATACACAGTTTTTGGTGGATCCGTGGCCGTTATGCTATACGCTGCCGTTTTGGCTATGTAGGCTTCATCGACGGGAACAAGCTTCTCCAATGCAGCCAGCATTACTATTAATTAATTTATTGTTCCAGTTTCTCTCCTTGAGGTTAAATCAGTAGCAAGATTAGTACTGATATTCCGAATCTCCATTGATGTACCCTTCTCATTTATATATTTCATAATTGATTTTATTCTTTTCAAAATTAGTGTCATTCCAAAAAATGAAAGCTAGATAATTAACTTTAGGAAATTCTAAATATCGCAATAAGATTACAAGTAAATGAAATTCGAATTGCCTCATCGCTAGAAGTGATTTAGCATTTGACACAAAACTAAAACTCAAGTGTTTGGAAGTAACTTAGTTTTTTTTTTTTTTTTTTTTGAAGTAACTTAGTAAGTGATCGTTTTTAGATCTTTTGGTCGGACACACGAAGTGAGAATCCATGGCGACTCGCTCGCTCTTCCATAGTCTTAGATGGTGAGTCTCCACCTTTTTTCTCTCTTCGTTTCCAACTATATAATTTCGTTTTTTTTAAAAAATTTCCCAAGCAAATTGATTCACGGTTCTTCTAGTATTTTCTCACAAAAATTTATAGTCGATTGAGAAATGGTGTTGTCGGAAGCATTTACATTCGGAACGCAGAATCGTCAGCATTCTCCAAGTCGTACAGTGCTGACACAGCAATCGGAGGCTCTTTTGTGGAGGAATCGTTAGAATCGGAGAAAGACGATCTGAGGAGCCTGATTTTCAGATTGAGACTTCCGAAGCGGAGCGCGACTACTGTTCTCGAGAAATGGGTTGGCGAAGGGAATCAGATTACAGTCAACGAACTTCGAGAGATCTCCAAAGAGCTTAGGAGAACTCGGCGTTACAAGCATGCTCTCGAGGTACTACAACTTCTGATTCGGTTTTCAAATTCATTGGAATTCGTGGCTCCTAGTTTCTAGATTGCTCACTCTGTGTCCTTGGCGTGGAAATATCTGTGAATCTGCATTGAGAAAGATTGTTGTTGTCTGCTTCAATTACGATTCTTGAACTTCATTATTGTCTATCTTAGTTATGTGTGTTGCTGTGCATTCTTCTGGGAGCTTATTCAAGTCTTATTAACCAGGTTACAGAATGGATGGTTCAGAATGAAGAATCTAAGATCTCAGATGCTGATTACGCGTCACGCATAGATCTGATTTCGAAAGTTTTCGGGATCGATGCAGCTGAACGCTACTTTGAAGGTTTGAATATAGCTTCAAAGACACCTGAAACTTATACTTCTCTACTTCATGCTTATGCTGGCTGCAAACTAACCGAACGATCCGAGGCCTTGTTCAAGAGAATCATTGAGACTGATAGTATCACTTTTGGTGCCATCACATACAATGAGATGATGACTTTATACATGTCAGTTGGGCTAGTTGAGAAAGTGCCTGAGCTTACTGAAGTGCTAAAGTTCAAAAAGGTTTCTCCGGATATTTTCACTTACAACCTGTGGCTAAGTTCATGTGCTGCAACTTTCAATATAGATGAGCTCAGAAAGATTCTTGAAGAGATGAGGCATGATGCTAGTTCCAACGAGGGTTGGGCTCGATATACTGATCTTACTAGCATCTATATAAAGAGTAGTAGACTAACTAATGCAGAGTCCACCTCACCTGTCGAAGCTGAGAAATCTGTTTCGCAAAGAGAATGGATCACATATGACTTCCTTATGATTCTGCACACTGGATTAGGAAACAAGGATATGATAGATCAGATTTGGAAGTCTTTGAGAAACACCAACCAGAAATTGAGCAGTAGAAGCTACATTTGTGTTCTTTCATCTTATCTAATGCTTGGTCATTTGAGAGAAGCCGGGGATGTTATCGATCAGTGGAAGGAGTCTAAGACGACAGAGTTTGATGCTTCCGCTTGTTCGAGGATCGTGAATGCTTTTCGAGAGGCCGGGTTAGAGGAAAAAGCCAGAGACTTTCACTTGCTCGTGGTGCAGAAGAAATGCAGCTTGGAAAACGAGGTGTCATAAGATTAGGGTCTCTGAGAAATAAGTTGTGAAATTTTTATGCTATTGACAAGAATCATATCAAGCTCATTAATCATCATTCATGGTAGATGAATAAAATAGAAGTTTCTTACTCTTCAGTCTTCACTGTGAACCTTTTAAAATTTTGTCTTAATGATATCGTATTTTTTCATATGAATGAAAGAAATATTAAGCTATTTGCCCAACTTGTCTTTTCGATTACAAAACTTGTTTTTAGTACAGAAAAATGATAGTCTGAAAGGTTAGGCATGTAAGAAGCAGAGCAAAAGAAGGTTCCATACTTCCATTATTAACACTGATAAGTTTATAAATGAACATGATACACAAACATGCTTGGACCTACGAGAGAAACAACAGAAGCAAATAACATTGTAGTAGTACATGTCCCATTGAATAGCCTAAGAGCCAGAGATTTTAAACAGAAGAAAAAAATAATAATGATAAGATATGGGATTGATAGCAACAGAAGAGTAATAATGAGACAGAAGGGAGTGGGGACAGATTTTCACCTAATGAGAAAGTAGGGAGATTTCAATTTCCACAAGTCACAACTACTCCTTAATTTTTCAATTTTTGCCTTTTAGAAATTTTCTTCATCCACACCCACCAGGCCACCACCTTCACAGAGATATTATTACTTAGGAAGAAAAAAAAAGAGAAATTATTGACGATCAATGGCACCAAGACTTTGCTTTTTTTTCTTCTTCTTTCACTTTTCTTCCACTTCAAGCACAGAAGAAAGTGACTTTCTTTTTGTTCTTTTTCTGAGAGCATGCCAAATCCAAAAGCAAATCACTATTGATCCAGCTAGATGAACAGTGGATACGGTCCCACTAGGGTCACCAGGCGTGTTCTAATTGTTTCAAACCCACGTTAATCAAAAATGAGACAATCTTCATCAGTCCTTTACCTCATTGATTATCTTTTGTCCCTTGTCTTCTCTTTAACCAACCAAACATGCTTATCTACAGAGGAAAAGGGATTTTAGGTTTTTTCACCAATGCTTGTTTAAACCCTTCTTTGATGAGTTTAAGTTTCGCTTCAGTAACTTGAGGTAATCAATGGCTTCGTCTAGTAGTAAAAGAGCTTCTTTTCCCTTTGCCCCTGGAACTACGCTCTCCAGGATTCTCAGAGCAGTGCGGATCTTGTCTTTTCTTGACTGCTCATCGCTCAGACCAGAACCTGTTTCTTCTTTGCTTGAGATGTTGGATTCAGCAAGTTTTTCATCTGATAAGCCTTTGAGTTTAGTGAAACTCTTGGTGACCACAAAGGATGGTGATGAGTCTTTGAATGAATGGTCCAGTAGTTTCTGCCTTTTAAGACGTGGACCATCATCACTGCTTTCAGTTTCATCCAACTCTTCTGTTGTTTTGTTACACGCTTGTTGTTCAACTGTGAATGGAGAGTGACCAGTGCTCATTACTTCATCATCACTCTCCCAACCATCATTATCAATATCATCATCATCAGAATACAGCAGGGCGTTGATTTCGTCAGTGTCTTCGTGCATTTCTGACTCTTCTTTGCCATTAACATGATCTTCATGGAGCAATATCTTTTCTGGAATGGCATGATCTTTACTGAACCCTTTCTCTGGATTTAGGGAAGTGAGAATTTTCCCTGGCTCTGCAGCTATAGAAGAAGGAAACCGCAGAGGAAATCCACATTGTAACAAGCGAGTCTGATTTCCGGACTGATCGAATACTAGAAATCTTTTCTGAGAAGACTTGAGTGCTCCCTCTGGAGCAGCAGCACAGCTAGACCGTCCATTCAAACATGAAACATGGAACGGTGGCTGAAAATGGCGAAACTGATGCTCAGCTGCATATACTTTACCGAGTTCCGGAAAAGGAATTCCAGGACGAGAATACCCAGTCTCAGTAGCTGTGTCCTGGACGCAAGCTTGAGGATTTAAGCCTAATGGCAACCATTTCTGCAGCCTGTTATCAAGAGGCATGCTCTTGCAGTTTAAGCCAAGGTAACTGTACAGGAATACAACACTGCACGAAAAAGTAAAGGGAACAATCATTTTACATGGCTATGAAATGAGATCACTACTATTGCAAAAAAAACAACTCAAGAAAGCTATAGTCCACAAAAAGAACCAACATTATGTAAAGTTGAAAAAGGAAATATTCAGGTAGCATACCGATTGTGGAAGATGTTGATCAAATGTGTTGGATACAATACTTGTTGATACTTTCTTGAAACAATGGAGACAAAACGAAAAAATATGCCAGCTCGAAAATACAAACACAAACTCTACAAACCAACTACGTCACTGGTTTGAGTATATGTCTAAAGTATTCAGCCTGAAAGTGGAACAAAGACAGTAGTGTTAAAGAAAAAAACAAGACTATGAGCTGAAGTGTGACAAAAGAGCATGATTTCATTTTTCTGCAACAAACCTGACAATTATCCATCGGTTGAAAGCAAGCAATAACTCTCACTACAATTGTTGGTTTGTTAGAATCTCCGTTGTTCTCGTACTTCAATGTTCGAAATCTTGTCTGACCAGCTGATTGACTTACCATAATAAATTTTCCAAACTCTTGAATGAAAAACCACAGAAGAGAGCAAGCTACTTGAAGAAGAAGGAGAGAGAGTATTGATCTTGAGAAGAAAGAAAAAAGAGAAAGAAGACTTGGGAAAGGGTTTTAAACGAATCGTTTAACTGATCCTATATAGTTCACAATGGAAAACGTAGAAACGTTGGGATCCCATTATTAAAAAGATTAAACAAAGGCTGAGGAATTAGAAGATGAAGAAGATTAAAGATGGGTTTTCAAGGAAGAGAACAACTTTACAGAATAACACGGCAATAGAGATTCAAGGGCACAACTTTGCAGTAGACATCAACAGAACTTGTAAACCAACTCATGCTGTTTTTTTCTCCTTCTATGCAACTTTTAGATTTTGATCATTCACTGCTTTGTAATCCACACACACACAGATAAAATCTGTTAAAAAAAAAATGGCAAACCAAAGAAATCAGATGTCACAACAATGAAACTTGATGAAAGATAAAGAGATCATAAACAGCTAAAGAAGCTTAGCATGTTGCAGCATTTATGCGTCAGCTTTATCAAATTTTCGCTAAATTAAGAACTAAAGCCTCAGAATTTAAGAACGTAACTAGGAAATATAGACGAAATCACCGTTTAAGTAACGATTTAAACTCATTTTGCATCAAATTCGCAGTGGTTTCCTAATTTTCTCACCAAATTTTGCCGAGAAGAAAAAAAAAAAACAGAGAGCACTGCGACAAATAATAAGATGATTAAAATGATGAAATGAATCCATTAGCTTACAGAGGCGAAACAAAGGAAGATTTCTGCGTCGAGATCCAGAGACAGCGAAGAGATATAGGAGACAAATTCACGCAAACTTGAACGGATAAGAGAAGAGAAAAGCGAAATTTTCACGCCTAAGTAAAAATAAGTGGGCGTGAAGACTGAAGTGTGACATTGCTTTATACAGGTCCTTATTCCTTGTGACGATTTTACCCTTTTCCGACACTTTAATTACCGTCAATAATGGATTCAAGAAACAAACACCATTTCACATTAACAATGTTTTTATTCGGATTTTGTTTGATTCAAGTTTTTTTTATATATATATAAAACGTTAATTTATATAATTTGATTCAAGTTTTTTATTTCACTTCTGTTTTTCTTCAATAAAAGTTCAACCGGATTATACTTTGGTTTTAGTTCATATTACAATCAAACATATATTTTATGAAAGTAGATTTTAAAATTAATTCGGTTCAATTATAATTTAATTTAGATTTTGATATTATAATAAACCTAAAGGTTTACACTATTGGCGCAGCCATGTCATAAGCTGAATTTAAATTTGGCAGCGTGTGAATTGTACATGTCCGAATAAGAATATTTACTGAACTATATAAAATATGTTTGGTTTTAGTTTCATCGGTTTAATGTAAGATCGAGTCAGTATATTTGAAAGTATATATATAGTAAACAATTATAAATTGGAATACGACTTGACCATCTTCAGAACGACACTCTCATGTCATCTTGATCGTCTAATCGTTTAGCATATTCTACTTTACAAGGGGATCGAATAACTCACTCCAATCTGACTTAGATGTATCGATCCTTGATTCTTTTTCTTAGAAATTATTGTTAATATTTTGATGGAGACAATGGGAGTAGGGGACGAGGGGTCCGAACGTGTATATATGTAATTATGCTGTATATAACGGCAAACCCTCACGATCCATTATTTCAACTTTCAAGCCACAAATTATAATTAAGTAATATTACAAACGAAATGATATCTTAGTTGGTCGTTAAAGTAGCCCGTTTGTTAGTCTTCTTTTTTACTTTTTATTTTATTTTTGGGGCAACGTTTCTTCTTTTTCATTATGAGCCAAATAGTGGAAGTGAGTTTTAACCTTTTTTGGTGCTTTCTTTCATGATTATCCTAAATTATAACCTTTCTTTTTAGGTGCGTGGGTAGGAAGATTTGGAACATTTACGATAACGGGAGAAAAATCGAACTATATTGGGCATTATTAACAACATCGTTGTTTTGGTTGACTAGTTTAGTAGCTAACTAATAAGATACCAATTTAGCCCACCCGGTTTTAGATTTAGTTTCAAACTATTATACATTATTATATTTTTAAAAGTGATTGGGGTGAAAAATGGAGCATCCACCACATTCCATGATCATAGGAATAATATATATATATATATATATATATATATATATATTAAAGAGACAATTTTGGAGAAAGGAGAATAATTAAAAAAAAAAAAAAAAAAGGGATGGAAGTGAATGATTAAAGAAATGCACGGGGAATTAAGTGCTTAATTGCCTTGACGACTTCTTTTTCTTTCTTTTTTTTTGCTTTTAGGAATTTTCTTCTTCTAAATCAAAGACTTAATATCTCGTTGCCTCTTTTTTTCTTTTGTTTGATGTGATATGAGAAATAGTAGTTACCGTGTGAGACCAGTGGACCCAAATGCTTACGTACATATGATTTTTCTAGTACTTCAAAATTCTTAAAATTACAGGAAACAATCATCATGTGTTCTATTCCGAAATAATCATTAAAACATGTTAAAGTAAGACGGTTGAACCATTAATTTCATGTAAACGAGACTGGGCTTTGGTCTGATGAATGTCCATGTACAAAAGTGGGCATACTCAGTGACTTGGACTCATCTTGGGCTCCTAAAGCTTTCAGTACATATTGATATATCAAGCGATTAAACAGTCCGAATCTCAGAGACAGATAATTAACAATTGAGCAATTAGGTAGTTTTAAAATACAACGAAATATAACACAGAAACAGAAAAATATAAAATTAAAGAAGTAAATGATGTTTAAAAAAGAAGAAGTTAATATGTAAATTTGACAATAACCCAAGATGTGAATTTATTTTATTTCAATATAAATTTGAGAAAGTGATACTAAAAATGTATTAGCTAACATTTTTTTCATCATTACAATTACACCACGTGAACTTGGTAGAGCTCTTTAAAAATAAGCACCAAACCACACTATGCCATTTCCACCACATGCAAGCAATTTATTAGATAGTTCTTTTCAGAGATATTTTTCTTTTCTTTTATGTAGAGATATAAACGTGACCAAATTCCATGAAAAGAAAAACTAATTATTTCAACTGTTGACCATAAAAAGATAATCAATTGTAACTTTTCGCATATCTTCAAAATCAGAGGCGGCATTTGATATTTTCTGTCAACCACAAAAATAGAACATAGTACCCAAAAGAAAAAGAAGGAATATACCAAATGAAGATCCCCAGCAAAAGCATATGCCCCAAGAGACTTGGACTGACCGAAAAAGTCCCTTTGCTTCAATCACTTATCACTTTTCCGCATTTACGAGCTTAAAATTCGATTATTTGTTATACACCGAATACTATAGACAACAAATTATTCGCGTATACATGAAATGAAATGATACATTAAATCACCATACAAATATTTTCAAAATATTTAAACGTGTATACAATATATTGAAATATGGGCAAAATTTATTAACCTAACTAATATTTAAAAACGTTTAATCAAAATTTAACGTCTTTTAACAAACTACGAACTTGTTCCAACGTAACGAACAATATCATCGTGAACGGTCCTTGCCTCGTCGCCGTTGGAACAAAACCTCTGTACAAAGCCATCGGTCCTTCCTCCGCAACCGTCTTCACCGCACAATCCAACGGTCCACCGTAATTATCCGCATCCGCATTCATCATCCTCGTCTTCACAACGTCTATCGGATTCGACGCCACCGCTGCCACAATTCCCGCCGCGAAACTTGCCGCCACGTGTATCCCGATCCCTCCCGGTGTCCCACGGCCTCCGGAGACCATGATTTCTTTGACGTGGTCATACGTGGCGAGCTGAGAAGCCGTCACGATCATCGCACGGTTCACGGTTAGCCACGAGCCACGCCATAAGCTTGATACGCCTTCGTGCCTTACGATCCGCTCGAGCGCGTCCACAACGCTCTTGTAGTTTCTGCGGCGACTTAACGGCAAACTTCCGTCGGCTTGCATTCTCACCATCGCCACGTCAGCAGGATTCCCGACGGCGGATCCGACGGCTCCTGCGATGAGTCCTGCTGTGATCTTGGTGACCAATGGGAAGTTACCTATTCGAACCAAAACAAACCGAAACTTTTTTATAAATAATTTGGTTTTGATTATTTGAAACCAAGAGAATAATCGTACCCGAATGGAGGGTAAATGAACCAACCCAAACTGTATAAAAACTGAAATTTTAATTATATAGATATTGAAAATAGTGTAATCTTTCAACTAAATAATATAATAGTATTAATTAAACAAATCGATACTATATTTAAATAAAACCGAACCAAATCAATACCAAAATAACAAACTGAACCAAACCAAAATTGCGTTAAACAAAATAAAATTACAAATAGTTTTACATATGGTTTCGGTTTCAATAAAACGGATAGCACAAATACAACCAAACAAAAATCATATATACTGTGCTGTTTTGGTATTTTATTAAATCACGAATTAGTAAAAGAATTTAGTTTCATTACCGGTGAGTCGATCTGTCCACCTCCGTTTAAGAAAGTCGTATATACCCATACGGGTGGCTGAGTAAAGCATCTGACGGAGGATGGTGGCGGAGACGCCGGAGAAGAGAGCCGCGGGTCCTTCGGTTTTGACAATGTGGGCCCCAACGGCGAAGGGGGCTGTGACGGTAATAAGGGTAGAAGAAGACTGATCGTGAGTTGATGAAGGTAATAAGGAAATGCTGCCGATGAGAGAGTCAAGGGCGAAAACGGGTCGGTAAGGTTTAACGGGAAGATTATGGTCAAGATTAAGATTAGGGTTAGGGTTTTGGTCGAGAGAGAAGGAGTGTTTGCCTTGGAGCTGCATGCGAACTTTGATGAGATCTAAAGGGTGAGTCAAAGCTCCGGCGATGATTGCGGCTATGCCACCTTCAAGAAATGGTTTAAAGCCCATTTGATTACCGGAGGATCTGATTATAAGGAGGTTGTTTTGATTAATGAGAAGATGAAAGAAGAGTTTGGAAGAATGGATCTTTTGTAAGAAAATGTTTGGAGAAGAAAAATTGAAATTGGGCAAGTTGGAAATGGAAGAGGACAAAAGACAAAGGAAGAAAATAATGCAACGAGTTGTGTTTGTGTACTAGTCCTGCATTACGGGTTCCAGCTTTAGCACAAGGTTTATTGTTTTGTCTTCATGTATACCTTATCACTACAGAAACGAATAATTGAAGCTAGAGGAATAAACCAATATTGGTCAAGAAAATCAATGTTCTAATTAACTAGAAAGCGGTGTTAAAATGCAAATAGTATGTTTGGAAGCTCCAATATCTTGCACATATGTGATATAATCATTTGTTGCAGATGGTAAATCATAACTTGTACTTGTAAGATGTTGAAATTTACTAATAAAGATGATAATGAAATCGATAATAAAAAAATATGCCAGGTATGCTTGGAAACATGTATTTGATAACTTGTTCCATGCATATCATTAATTAAGATTTATGACAATTAGTGGTTCACAAATTGATATAAATAATTGGATGACACAAACGGGACTCTTATTCCATCAAATTGTTGCATGAGTTCATAAGAGCAAAACCAATCACATAGGACTGTAGGAGCAACGCCAAAGCAACATGTATAGGCGTAGAAAACAAATATGGGGCATTATATATATTTTTTCATTTTTTATTACATGTTACAATAGTGAATCAGTACAAGAAAGATAAATCAGTACTTATAGTTGAATATAATTTTTGTACCACGAAGAGCTAGAGATAATGTTAAAGAGAATCAGTACACAGAAACGGTAATTAGAGACCCAGACATGACATGAAACTCTTATACATAAGAACTCTCTTGTCTTTAATCAAATATAAACCAAACTATTTTTACATATAGACTTGTCTAATCATTAATCAAGCAAGAGCATTCACTATATAGATGCAACCGGCCCTTTAACTTTCGTCTGCCATTGATCTATGGCTTCTTGTTCGAACCGCTCGAGGTTTCCTCATAAACACTCGAGCTTTTCACAGAAACCTCTTCAACCGTTGCCGAAGGTTTTGTCTTTTCAGTCTTTGGAAAACCACCATTAACACCGGGAAAAGGAAAACTTGGAATCCACGACGGAAATTCAAACTTTGGCTCTTCTGGCTCCTCTGGTTCCTCGGGCTCCTCAGGAACCTCCGGCTCCTCAGGAATCTCCGGATCCTCCGGCAACGGCAACTCCGGTTCTTCTGGATTCTCTGGTTCCTCGGGCTCTGTGTATTCTGGAATCTTAGTGACCTCTTCTTGCACCAGAGAGTGACCTACTCTTGCAGCAAAAGTAGGTGTAGCAAACAGGAAAGACGATGAAATAAAGACAAGGAAAAAGATCGAAGACACGATAATAGGAAGGCGAAGATGAATCATCTTTTGTGATTTTTAACTCGTTTTTTGTTTTGGTATTATGTACAGAGTGGTTTCTTAAATAATATTTTAGATGGGAGAGCTCTTAAAATGTAGATCACATAAGAGTCAAAAGATTTGGTGAGATTATATCTATGTACGATATGTGAATGTGATGTTAGTCTTAACAAACTCACCTATATTTCATTTCTTCTTATATGTATAACCCCCCCTTTTAAGATTAGTTTCTAACTTTATACCTGTTTTTAAGTCATAAACATTCAACAAGATATCTTACCATTAGCGATGACCGATGAGTTAGATGGATTTGTAATTCCGTCTTTGTTTTATATAATTTAACAACATTTTAAAAATTTATTGTAGAGAATGTAATTTACACATAATGACATAATACATGATCATATGTATATTTGTTGTAATCTTATTAGTTTCTTGACCAATTTGTTTTTCTTTGACATGATATTAATTGTTTTTCATGATGTTTGAAAGATTAATTTCTTAGGATAAAAAAAGAAAAGAAAAAAGAAGAAGTATGTCTTATAATTTCTTAGCTATAATTAATTTAAACGGCAAAAGCTTGAAGAAATGTAAATTCTAAAATAAGAAAACATGTAATTTAAATGTCACATAAGCCATAACAATGTGATGTTATTATCAAAACATGTAAATTTGTAAAATATATGAGGATCAAAATCAAATAATTTAAAGACTATAACTCAAGTCTAAACCACCCCATGATGGAATAAGTATTATAAAGAAAATCACCGAGAAAAATAACATCGATAATCGAAAAAATAAGACATTAGAGACATCATATGAAGATGTAGATTTAGATGAGCAGAACAAAAGAAACGGGAAAAAACAACATGAAGTCTTGTAATGGTTTCACTTGAGAGGGATAAACCTAGAGGAGTGTGTAGCACCGTGACCGGGCTTACCGTGCTTAACCGGTTTGTACGAGATTGAGAATTCCGCAAGGTAATGTCCGATCATCTCCGGTTTGATCTCGATTTGGTTAAAAGTCTTTCCGTTGTACACACCGACGAGGCTTCCAATCATTTCAGGCATAATCACCATGTTCCTTAGATGTGTTCTCACGACTTCTGGCTTCTCACCGGCTGGTGCTTCTCTTTTCTGGTTTAAAGTAAAATAGAGTGTTGTTATAATAATCAAACCGAACCGAAAAGCAGACCCTATCTAAAATTACAGAAATATCGGGAGATCACTGAATAATAACAAAATTTGACACAATAACAACACATATTTTTATTTTGGAAAGTCAGAGTTTTACCGCTTTGCGCAATTTCTTGATTAGAGCCATAGGCTTCCTCGTCAATCCTCTAGACAACCTACAAAATAGTCATCATAAAAAAAATCAATCATTCAGAACCAAATATTTATAATCTACCAAAGTTGAGACAAAAATTCTAAACCTTCTCCGAATACGGGAAGGGAAAAGCTTGACAAGATCATCGGTGGACATGTCGAGAAGAGCATCGAGGTCGACTCCTCTGAAGGAAAACTTTTTGAACGTTCTCTTTTTCGCAAGAGCAGCTGCGGAAACCTCTGCTTCGACTTGAGCCTACGGATTCCGACAGAAAAATTTAAGACCATGATTATGTTCCAACATATAACAATCAACTAATTAAGGTTTAGGGAGATGGAGATCGAGAAACTAACCATTGTTGTTGGTTCGAGATGCCCTGAATTAGTGATTGCCGCTAGGGTTTAGGGGTTGCTATGGAGGAACGACAAGATACATAACTTGGCACCCAAAATTTATAGATCCTAGAATGTTTCTGTTTAAGGAAACTTCAATAAAAGAATTTCCAAATATTCAATTACTGAGTCTTAAATAAGGTATAAATGAATATTGTCTATTGTAATACATAAACCTTTTTTTTTTCTATTTAACACCTTCAATTTTAACAAGTGATATGTGATGTCCAATAAGTTTTTAAATAAACATTAATATTTAGATATACAAAAAGAAATCCAAACATGAAAAAAAACTTTAAAATTCCAGAAACTTCTGTTTTAAAAAAAATTCCAAATAAAAACTTTGGAACTTTTAGATTGATAAAAAAAAATCAAAACTTAATTCTTGTTTTGATCTAAAATTGAAATGATTTTAAGATAAAACATAGGAACCATATACATCAAACTTTGTACTATGGTTGTAGTTGGTATTAAAATATATAATTTAGTGAATCTATATTAAAAAGTAAGACAGTTATGTATTTTATTGGAAAAAAATGGTGAAATTTTATAGAATTTTCTCTAAATTTACGAATAGTGTATGTCATGCTTAACAATTACACTCAAAAGAATTGGATAGACTCATAAAAGTGGAAAACTATTTTCTAAATTACCCGACCCATATACAAAGTATACGACTTAATGATGGGCATTGATCAACAGAGCAAAGTGTAGATTTTCAGAAGCGCTCTGTATTATTTAAACGCATGAACAAGAGTTTAGACAAAATCTTGCCAAATAAATACCCAACTTCCAAAATCTTGAGAGAGCAGAAAAACATAGACAAAATGTTATTAAAAAAGAAAAGAAAGCAACTACTATTTTAGAGGATGACACACTCCGTTGAAGAAGTTAATTATTCACTTGAGAGGGATAAACCTGGAGGAATTGGTAGCACCAACACCAGGCCTACCGTGCTTAACCGGCTTATATGAGATAGAGAACTCAGCCAAGTAATGTCCAATCATCTCCGGTTTGATCTCGACTTGGTTAAAAGTCTTTCCATTGTATACACCAATAACGCTTCCAATCATTTCAGGCACAATGATCATGTTTCTCAAGTGGGTTCTCACTGCTGCTGGCTTCTCTCCAGCTGGTGCTTCAATTTTCTGCTCAAACAGAGAAATTCACATGAATCTTTAGTATTTAGTAGCCATTTGGTTGCAAAAGTTGTATAGAGAGACATGAATACAGGAGATTTGGTGCCTTGTTGTTCAAGACAGATCTAACTAATTAGAACAAAGGAATCAACGATGGGATTAATTAGAGTTTTATACCGCTTTGCGCAATTTCTTGATCAAAGCCATAGGCTTCCTCGTCAATCCTCTAGAGAACCTGGAAAGAGAATTTACATGACACAAACCGATAAGTCTGAGAACATAGAGAGACGACGATCTACGAAATTGAGACAAAGCTGGTCTATTAAAAGACTCTAGACCTTCTGCGAATACGGGAAGGGAAGAGCTTAACAAGATCATCAGTAGACATATCGAGAAGAGCATCGAGATCAACTCCTCTGAAGGAAAACTTTTTGAACGTTCTCTTTTTCACGATTCCAGCCGCAGCAACCTCTGGATCCGCCTACGTATTTTCCCATGGCGAGATATCACAAACACAATGTCGGATTAACATCTAATCACGAGAGTATGATAGAGAGACAGAGATCGAGGAACTAACCATTGTTTGCTTGGATTGTTGAAACCCTAAGTTAATCCACTTACCCTCAAATAGTTTCTACGCAAACGACAAACAACTTAACTTAAGCACCAAATATATACCTGGCTAACCCTAGAAAACGTTTATTTGTTTATTATTAGATAGATATACATGTACTCTTTTTAATTTTCATCGGGCCCCATATATTCGGAACATAAGATCTGAATTCTGAAGGTTTGATTTGGTGAGTGAAGAAAAAGAAAATCTACTAAACATAGAAAAAGAAACCTCAGAATCGAGATACAACAGTCTAGTAAAAACTACACGCCTAGAATTTTGCAAGTCACCTTATTTTTCAAATTAATATGTAACAAACAAACATTTTCTATTAGTGTAATTCTCAAAGTGTATCCAATTGTGTTAAAAGGTGTTTGCATCATACAAAACATATTAGAATTATACTATCGTCGCTCTGAATGGCCAACCTAACAGTTGGTGATTACATCTTTCTCCATGCTCTAATCTTCCAGATGGTCCTTCGCTCACATTGCTGTGTAGTTTTTTTGGCGCCTCAGTTTCATATAAATTTCTTGCATGTAGCCAAAACGGTCGAATTGGAAACAGATGGGATAAATTTTCTCAGTTGTCCGAAACAGTGCCCACCAATAGTAAAATTACTCTGATTCAAAGAAAGAAAAGAGAAATCTACATACGAAATAGTCATTGCCGAAAGTGGATTCTCCAAAAAGTTTCGAGTCTTCTTTAAACGAATGGAACAAGAGTTTTAGACACATCTAAAGAAGAGACAATTGCAGCAGAGTAGCAAAACAGAGAAGTACAGACAAAATGGTCCAAAAACAGACAAAGAAGGACCCTATAATTTGCATAATGAGAGCTAGGAAAACAAGAGCACAACACAGACTCTGTAAAGGTCTTCACTTGAGAGGGATGAACCTGGAGGAGTGAGTAGCACCAACACCAGGCCTACCGTGCTTAACTGGCTTGTATGAGATGGAGAACTCTGCAAGGTAATGTCCAATCATCTCCGGCTTGATCTCAACTTGGTTAAAAGTCTTTCCATTGTAAACACCGATGATGCTTCCAATCATTTCAGGAACAATGATCATGTTTCTCAAGTGGGTTCTCACTGGTTCTGGCTTCTCATTAGCTGGCGCCTCTCTTTTCTGGATAAAGAACCAAAACAAAGTGGCAATCTTTAGTGTTTGGACCAATTTGGCTAACATAGAACAAACACAAAACTTCTCAAAACACAAAACTTCTCAAAACACACAGCTCAACAACGCAGAATCAGATCCTATAAACTTAGAACAGTATAAAAGGGACAATTTTTTATTCAATTCAACTCAGATCCAACAAGTAACGGAAGAAATTAGGGATTATACCGCTTTGCGAAGTTTCTTAATCAGAGCCATTGGCTTTCTGGTCAATCCTCTAGAGAACCTATACAAGAGAATCGTATCAAGGATTCCATTAAGAGACGATTCTACAAATTCGAGACACGAAACTTAATCTGGTTCAAATTTCAAAGCCTAACCTTCTGCGAATACGGGAAGGGAAGAGCTTGACAAGCTCATCGGTAGACATGTCGAGAAGAGCATCGAGATCGACTCCTCTGAAGGCGAATTTCTTGAACGTTCTCTTCTTTGGCACTCCTACCGCTGCAACCTCTGGTTCCACATCAGCCTACAGAATTCCATTTGAGAAAATTACAAACCACGATTTCGGAAATGTGATAGGAGATATAGTATATTTAGAGAGATGTTAGATCGAGGAAGTTACCATTGTTGGATCTCGGCGAAAGATAAGTGAATAAACCCTAAATCTGCGCCTGCTTGCAGTTTTCCAAATGAACGGCTACAGTGCCGAAATCGGCGGGTCCAAATATATACGAGGACCTCGGCTAAACCCTAGAATTGAAGTTTATATTATAAAAAGGTTTATTTATTGGTTTGTATATTTAAGTTCATTTAGATATCTAATTTAAATTATGTATTTTTATTGGATTATTGATTTTTTAGGGTTAAAATCTGGTTTTTTTCGTTTGATATTTTTATTGAATATTAACTTTAACCCACTTTAACTTTCTATCTAATTGAATGAGATTTCTTATAGATACTTGGTTTTTCTTGGATTAAACAAAAGATAAATTTTGTTTTAAAATTAGATTTCATAGATTTACAAGTGGTTAAAAAAGTGTTTACAAGTTACAAAATGCAAAGAGTTAAATGCGACGGTTAATAATGCTTCATTCTCTCGAGTACAATCTCCACTTGTACATCTCGAATTCGAATTATGGTACACGGATTGTATTGATAGTTTGATACTAATCGTTTGGTCTATAACATAATGTTTTCAAAGTTTGTATTAGTCAAATTAATCGCTCAAGATTTTTCAGTATGTGCACTCATCGGTTGCGCTCTTGATGAAGAGGAGTCGTTTAGTCTTTGTTCTGTTTCGTCTATTAAATTTATTTTTTACGGTTGATCGGTTGAAATGTCTTAAATCATTCAACGAGATGTGTATGATCGGTTGTGTACGAAACATACAACAACTACAGAACATAATGCAAGTATGACAAAAAAAAAAAATAGAAAAAGGCATCTCTGTAAATAGTCAAACAATACAGGAATAATACGATAATTTCAGAAAAATTGAAATGGGCTCCAAAGTAACTGGGCCTTTTTCTGGTATAATGGGCTTAGGAAGTTCCAGTTCCGGGAAACTTTGGCATTGTAAACGCCGGCACTTTAGTTTCTTCCGGTTTCGGCAATTCCTGCAACTTTGGAGCATCGAACTTGGGAACTTCAGGCATCTTTGTTAACTCAGACTTCGGAATCTCCGGCACCTTCGGCAATTCAGGCTTTGCAATCTCCGGCATCTTCGGTAGTTCTGGCTTCGGAATCTCCAGCATTTGGAATTCCTCAGGCTTTGGAATCTCTGGCATCTTCGGTAACTCGGGCTTCTGAATCTCCGGTAACTTAGGCGACTCGGGTTTTGGAATCTCTAGAATCTTAGGCAACTCAGGTTTCGGAAAATCAGGTAACTTCGGCACCTCGAGTTTAGGTAGTTCCGGCAATTTTGGGGTCTCCGGTTCAGGAATCTCCAATAAGCGGCGAGCTCCGACTAAAACTGGATCAGAGAGAAATGCAATAAGACATATGATCAGAAATGGTGAAAGAAGAGAAGCAGAGAGACCCTTCTTCAGTGTCATTGTCTCCTTGACAAGTTTTTTTATCTTTCTTCTTTTGTTTTGTGATGAATTTTGATCTTTGATCTTTGATTGAAAGGGTATTTATATGTGTCTTGATGATGAAGAGAGATGGAGTTTGGTGAGAAAAATATGTAAAGAGTTTGAATAAAGTTCGTTTAACTTCTCTATCTGTATATCTATATTGTTGTCACTCTCAATCTAGTTTTTGTTTTGTTTTGTTAAACTCTCAATCTAGTTGAAGTTTAGGTTTTAGTGTTTACGTGTTCATGTGTTTGGTTATACGTATTGTAGAGTGACTAGAGTCCTCGTAGTCGTATGAAAGCACATTATTAAAGGTTTAGACTTTGTACAACTACACCTAATTTTGTAAATAATAGTGGGACACGATCAGTTACATTTACTTGAGGTTATAACTTATAATAGCGAAATCAACTACTTAAGGTTTTATATAAAGAGAGAAGACCATCAACTGAAAGAAGCTAATAATTCAGGTTTATAAAAAGAATATAGATGATTAGGACTAATAAAGAAGCTTAAAAATTTAACTTATATGAGTTGGATGGTAATTTTTTTAAGCGACAAGAAAGATCTATACCATCCAAAAGATTACCATCAAGAACTAATATGAGAAACAGTTGATCCTAGCCTTAATAAAAGGAGAAAAAAAAAACTATAGGATTAGACTGGACTGCCATCTAAAATTTCACATCATTTCAAACTTTAGTAGTGAACTTCAAATTGATACTTTTCCACACAAGTCATTATTTTGCATTTCCATTTTATTATCGCAAATCCATGTGTGTGTTTTAACAATTAGTAACGAACGATAGATGAAAGAAAATAATACATGCTCTCTAGTGTTGTACTAGCTGAAAGTCTTTTCAAGACTGTTATGAAGATAAAATCTTTATTAAATATTTCTTCTTGAAGATTACAATTGCAGAGAAGGGTTTAAATAGAGGAGACTCAATAGAGGTGCCTAGGTCACACGTCACTAGGCGCACGTGATTCTAAGAGAGCAGAGAGAATCAAATCTGTTATGCAGAGGAATTTGATGAGCTGGTCTTCCCGTACGTTGATGAGGTGGCGCAATACGATTTGACTGAGACTCCTTGTTACCGTTGCAGAGAAGAGGCTGCTTGATATCAGTGGGCTTGTGTGCAAGGCCCAACTTCAATGTTTTGTCTTCAATCTTGACTGGCCCAATCTCAAAAAGCAGAGCTTCTATTTGAAGTGGCGTGTTCTGTTTAATACTAGCTAAGCCTTTTTTCCTATAGAAATGATCTTCGTGCCATCTTTCTTTTTCTCCGCAGTCTGCATAGATAGATCATATAGGTCGTTTTATTGATTTCTTGAACACAACTGAGATAATTGAGGAATTAGAACTTAACATTCGTATATGTATGTATGTGTGCTTTTATCAAAAAAAAAGAAAAAAAGAAGAGAAAAAGTATATTAATGTATATCAAATACAACGAAATATGTATAGAAACATACAGTACAGATGTAGCAAAATACAAGTATAAGTGTATAACCTTTACCAAAAAGAAGAAGAAGAACAGTGACTATGAGACCCAACCATAACAAAGGTATAGTTCGCTAAGGAAACGATGACGAGATGGACAGCGAGAGAAGTGCATCTCTGCAAATAGACAAACAGTATAAAAACAATATGGTATTTAATCGTGAGATGGGCTTCAAAGTAGTTGGGCCTTCTGCTGGGCCAATACGCTTAAGGAGTTCCGGGAACTTTTGGGAATTCCGGCAACTTGGGAAGTTCAGGCATTTTCGGTAGCTCTGGTTTTGGAATCTCTGGCATTTTTGGAACCTCAGGTTTCGCAATCTCTGGAATCTTCGGTACCTCAGGTTTTGGAACCTCTGGAATCTTTGGTACTTCAGGTTTTGGAATCTCTGGGAATTTTGGCAACTCCGGCTTCTGGATCTCCGGCATTTTTGGCAATTCTGGCTTCGGAATCTCTGGAAACTTAGGAGCCTCAGGCTTTGGAATCTCCGGCACCTTCGGCAACTCGGGTTTTGGAATCTCCGGTATCTTTGGGAGTTCCGACTTTGTAACTTCCGGCATTTTAGGCAACTCCGGCTTCGGAATCTCCGGCATCTTGGGAAGCTCCGGCTTTGGAATCTCCGGCAACTTAGGAGCCTCAGGCTTTTCAGTGTCCGTCAACTTAGGAACCTCCGGAAACTTTGGTAACTCAGGCTTCTGAATCTCTGGAAACTTCGGCAATTCAGGCATTGGAATCTCTGGAAACTTTGGCAATTCAGGCTTTGGAATCTCCGGCATCTTAGGCAACTCCGGCTTCTGAATTGCCGGCATCTTCGGCAACTCAGGCTTTGGAATCTCTGGAAATTTAGGCAACTCAGGCTTCGGAATCTCCGGAAACTTGGGTAATTCAGGCTTTGGAATCTCCGGCAGTTTAGCTTCCTCGGGCTTCGGAATCTCCGGCATCTTTGGCAACTCAGGCTTTGGAAATTCAGGTAACTTTGGTATCTCTAGTTTAGGGAGCTCTGGTAATTTTGGTATCTCCGGTTTAGGATCCTCTAATAACTGGCGAGCTCCGACTGAAACCGGGTTAGAGAGCAATGCAATAAAACAGATGATCAGAAGTGGAGATGCGAGAAGAGTAGTAGAGAGACTCTTCTTCATCAGTGCCATGTCTGCTTGCTTGAGAACTCTTCTTCCCTTCTTCTTCTTCTTCTTCTTTAAGCTTCTTTTGCTTTGTGGTGTTTTGTTGTTGGTTTGTGATATGAGTTTGGTACTTGATTCGAATGGCTATTTAAAGGTGTTTTTAGGAAGAAGAAAGACGGAGTTTGGTGGGAAAATCTGTACAGGTTCTTGAATTTTAAAAATGTTTGTTTAACCTCCCTATCTGTATATCTACATTGTCATTTTCACTCTGGTTGAATTTTAGGTGTTAGTTTACGTGTTCATGTTTTGGTTATACGTATGCACACGCTTTTTCTTTTTCTTTTTCTTTTTCTTTCTTATCAAGTCTTAAACATGCTTTGTAAACTTGCAAAACCCAGTTTTGAAAATAATATGAGACATAATCATCAATTATATAAAGTTTATACATAAACAATAATAGAAAATAGAGATTTTCATTTATGCAAGTCTTTGAAAACTCTGGTCATTTGGATTTTCATTTTGAGATAAAAGGTTCTAATGAATCAAAACAAATTTCAGGATCAAGTGTTTGCACATAAAATCCGGTAATTTGCAAGTGTGAAAACGCAATGTTTAAGTTTTGGCCGGTAATCTACACAACGACTTGGATCGTTTTTGGGTTTAGTTTGATATTATGTTCTTTGTTATCAAAGTCATATACATTGTTAACACATGTCCAATTGTTTGATATTGAATTATTGATATTAAAAACCTTTACAAAAGAAAAGTTACAGAATTTGGATTAAAAACTCGAGTCGGTATGAAACAAAGCCTGAGCAGATTAAAATCTTTTTCCATCTTAAATGGCCATTCTGCTAACTATGGTTCTTCCTCTAATCCGAGAACAAGTATTAATGCCTTACTCAGACGTCCATAAATGGACATTCCTTCATATACTCAAACTAGTTTCTTAAGTTCGAGTATAGCGCATAAAACCGGTTTTTGGTTATGATACAGATCAAGATATATACCGAAAAACCGCATTTAGCCAAAATACATCAATAGATTCCATCTAACATTGATTCCACAAACGAATCAAAATTACAGTAGCTTCTACCCATGGTATAAACATCAACTAGCAATACATAGGGGTCTAAGGGAACCGCAAAACAAACAAAAGACAAAAGACAGAGACATCAAAGACAAAGAAAAAATCTTACTTTCACTAAATAACCTTCAGATTATCATTTGCAACATTTGCCTAGTTGTTTTTCTTTGCATCAGCTCCTCAATCATCATCAGAAATTGCAGCATATTTGTCATCATCAGCATTATCGTTTCTTGGATGAGCCTTCATATTTGCTTCCTGATCAGATGATCTTTGCACAAGGCAGACGAAAAGAGATGAAATTGGCGACCATGCACATAGCCCATGAAAAAAAGTAAACGCATTGACCATTACTATCCACAGGTGGCGTTTGCGTCGTAACCGCTTCAAACGCTCTTCTACATTGCTGACACCTAAATGTGCATTCCTCGTAATCCTTAGGATACTCAAAAAGTGCAAAGCAGTATGGACAAGCTGTCCAAAAGCTCGTTGCTACAGGACTCTCCGAGGTCTTAGCTTGGCTCTGTAATGGCGAATGAGGTTGACCGAATTGACCAATTTGACTCAGCTGCAACTCTCGGTCGTACATTGATTTGGTGAGAGGATCAGAGAGGACGCGCCAAGCATCAGAGACGAGCTTAAGCGCTTGATCGGCGAAAGGGAGATGATTAACATTGGGATTGAGGAGAAGAGCGAGTCTACGGTACTGAGTTGCGACGTGTTCGGGGTTTCGTTTTGAGTACCAGTCTGAGTATTGAGTACCAGTCTGGTAATTTTGAGTCTCCGATGGTGGATTCTCCGGCGAGGAGAGTGTCGGAGATGGCGAGGATATAGTCGGCTGCGTCTGCTCGGGACGGGTCACGGGTCAGCTTCGCATGCGTGGATCGCAAATGTCTTTGCTCCATGAAAGTCACTTGAGGCTAAAAGCTTCTCCGATGTAACTAGCCACCGATCCTCCTCCTCTCTGTTATTACCGCCGCCGCCACCTACCATATCTCTGTTTCTCCCTTTCGCGCTCAAAATGAAAAAGGAAAAAAACAGAGCTACTGTGCCAGTGGACAAGTACTTTGTATTATTAATTGTATATAACATAGTAAAAAATTATTGGATCTTTTGTAAGATTATATATTTTTATTTTATTTTACCTTTTTGAAAATAAATAAATTTAAACATCAATCCTTTTATTATATGTAACGATTTGTTTAAATGGCCATGAGGGGCTTTCATATTATCTCCGTTTATTATATAAAAAATCACTATGGGTATTTTCTCATTTGTTAATTTTTTAATCTTTATTATTATAGATTTCAGGCGAAAAAATAACAAAAAAATTATTATAGCTTCAGTATGCTGAGTTCTCAATTATTGTTGAACTGTTTTGATTCTGTATTTATTATAACAATTAACGTCACTGTAATTAGGACATTTTTTTGCCAGCTGTCTAAATATAGTAAATTTGTGTGCCTTTAATCACGACGTTAACAAAATTTTCCCCTAGCAATACGGTTTTGATAATTAACTAACGTGAAAAATTCTCATGGGGTTAAACGGTAAGATCGGAAGCGGTGAAAGACTGTGTTAACAGCCACACATCATCCTTTATTTCTTTTTCTTCCCTCACATTTATTTCTCAAAAAGAAACTATACCTATTAGAGATCAAAGACGATCGATAGAGATCGAGTGCAGTAATGGATGAAGAGTATGATGTGATTGTTCTTGGGACTGGCCTCAAGGAGTGTATCCTTAGTGGTCTCCTCTCTGTCGATGGCCTCAAGGTTTTCTCCTTAATTCACCATCTTTTTTCAATTTTCACTATTCAGTTTCGAATCCGAGCTTGTTTTTGTGCATCGCATCCAAATATAACTTGATCTTTACGTTTAGTTCTCCTTTTGGTTTTATTGTATGATTAGCTTGACATGTGGAACATTGAAAACACATACAAAATAAACAAGTAAATTCATTTTCAATAATGTAAAATCGTTGATGAATTTCAATTTCGATTTTGGGATCTAAATAGGTACTGCATATGGATAGAAACGACTACTACGGAGGAGAATCAACGTCTCTTAACCTCACTCAGCTATGGAAGCGTTTCAGGGGAAGTGACACTCCTGAAGAAAATCTAGGAGCAAGCAGAGAATACAATGTCGACATGATCCCAAAGGTATATATGTATATAAATGCATGTTTATATGTGAATGCATATATGTAATGCGAATCAATTAATGGTGGATATGATTTCTTGATCTGTAGTTCATAATGGCTAATGGACTCCTTGTTCAAACCTTAATCCACACCGATGTCACCAAGTATCTTAACTTTAAAGCCGTCGATGGTAGCTTCGTCTACAAGAAAGGCAAGGTAGTAATTAAGTCTATGTTACATTTAAAAAATAAGTTAATTACTTTGAAATTTTGATCGCCCATCCCATACATGTGTGATGTTTCAGATATATAAAGTCCCAGCCACTGATGTGGAAGCCTTGAAATCGCCATTGATGGGTCTGTTTGAGAAGAGACGTGCAAGAAAGTTTTTTATTTATGTACAAGACTACGATGAGAAGGATACTAAGTCTCACGAAGGACTTGACCTTCGCAAAGTGACTGCTAGAGAGATCATCTCGTACGTACATCGAATTTTTATCCATCTCATGTCACTTCATGATAGTTTCTTGCTTTACACGCTTTATCTCTGTTTTTTTTTTTTTTTTTTTTTTTGGTGTCAATAGGAAGTATGGACTTGAAGATGATACAATCGACTTCATAGGCCATGCCTTAGCGCTTCACAATGACGATGGCTACTTGGATCAACCCGCCATTGACTTTGTTAAAAGAATCAAAGTATAGTGTTTTGCTTTTGTTTTTCTTCAACTAGCAAATGTCCCGATCTCAATGCCATTTTCTTTTCTGTTATCTGGTGAAGCTCTATGCGGAATCTTTGGCTCGATTCCAAGGAGGATCTCCTTACATCTATCCACTGTACGGTCTAGGAGAGTTACCACAGGTTCGTGTTTACTCTATTCTAATGAAACATCTCAGATTTCCTCTTAATTTACGATTTTTTCCTCTGTCTCAAATCTCTGTTTCTATTTAAGGCTTTTGCGCGTTTGAGCGCTGTGTACGGTGGGACTTACATGCTCAACAAACCTGAATGCAAGGTTATACACAACTTATAATCTCTTATTTCTCTGTTTTATCTATTAGATAAGAGGTCTAATCTAATATATAAATGATATTTCTCAACTCTTCTAAAGATAGAAACTCATGAATCTTCAACATTATCTCCAATAGGTAGAGTTTGATGGTTCTGGAAAAGCTATTGGTGTCACTTCTGCAGGAGAAACTGCTAAATGCAAGAAAGTTGTCTGTGATCCTTCTTACTTGTCTGACAAGGTAACCATAAACCTAGTCCACCTGCAGAATCTGCTTAGTTCTTATACTGTCTAGTTACATTCTAAGACGGCTTCTTGTCTTTCAGGTTAAGAAAGTTGGAAAAGTGACTCGAGCTGTATGTATAATGAGCCATCCTATTCCAGACACCAACGATGCTCATTCGGTTCAAATCATTCTTCCTCAGAAGCAACTCGGTCGCAAATCAGACATGTAAGAGATCATGATCAAGAACAGATTCAATTATAGAAGCATGGATCTCACTTGTTTCTATTTTGAAATAATTGAAGAAGAATCTCGGAGTTTTTGGATTTTGTAGGTACTTGTTCTGTTGCTCGTACGCTCACAATGTGGCACCAAAGGGCAAATACATAGCTTTTGTCTCTGCAGAAGCTGAAACTGACAATCCGGAAGAGGAGCTTAAACCAGGAATCGAATTGCTTGGACCTATTGATGAGATCTTCTATCATTCTTATGACACATACGTTCCAACCAATAATCAAGAAGAAGATAACTGCTTCATATCTGGAGTAAGAGAAAATCAAAACCTCAAAATACAACATTTAATCTATAATTTTTGTTTCTTCGCTTTCCGATGCTTCTTGTTTTATTTTGTCAGACTTATGATGCAACAACACATTTCGAGAGTACAGTTGCTGATGTACTTGAGATGTACACCAAGATCACTGGAAAGGTACATAACTTCATCACTGTTTCTTGGTTCACAAGTAAACGCAATATTTTGAGTACTTAGTTATTTTTACTGTCATTTTTTGCAGACTCTTGATTTGTCAGTGGACTTGAGTGCTGCTAGTGCCGCTGCAGAAAATTGATAAAATAAATTTTCTTATTTCGCTGAGAGTTCCTAAACTGCAAGTGACTGTTAAATTTTTTTTATTAAATATTTTACAAAACAGTTCAAAGTAACAGAAGTTTACCTTTTTGTTTATCTCACTAATAACGCTGGTTGGTTTTGCTTTAATTTGTATTTTTTGAGAAATATTTACTTTTCTAAGTCTATATTATGATAATGTAGTTGCATTTTGTCCTTGATTAAAATTCTCAAAATTTTCAAAAATCTCTTGTTTAATTGCAAGAATTAGTGGAAATGTAATTACGTATTCGAATTTTCCTGTAAAAGTTTTAGTACAATGTTTTTTTGTTTCTTTTGATAAAGAATGTTTAGTACCATGTTTTGATTTACATTGTTCAACTTTTTTTCCTTGCTCTTTGCCACGTTTCTGAAGAAAATAAGGTTAACCGGTCTTAGCGAACCAGAAACCGATTTCTCTAAACCGTATTGGTTTCCTTAAATTTTATGACGTCTCCAGGTAAGACTGTGAGAGCTTGTGTAAACCAAATGTTTTCGGTTCAACCAACACACATAATGCGATATCTCAATTAAGCTCGAATTTTAACATTTGATCTTCTGAACGGTCCGATTCGGTTAATGTTTAGTCTCCATCCTTTATAAGACGTCGTACTCAAAACCCGTTGACATTTCATTCTTTCTTCATCAAGAAGTGCCGTTACAGAGAGAAAAAGAATGGAGGGAAAGAAGTTCGGAGCGCCGGAACCGATTCACGGATTCGAATCTACCGCTCGTGCGCCGCCGCACTCGCCACTCTCGGTGCGGGCGGTATATGCAATGTTCCGTATTCTCTGCTACGTGTCTCGGGCCGGTTCTGTGATCGGAACAGATGGGAATGTGATTAAACAGCTTAAAGAATCAACAAATTCCAGCATCTCTGTCGAGAAGTATCCTTCTGATTCTACGTACTGTGTCATCAGGATTGTCGCTGTTGTAGGTTCGCCGTCTTGGGTAAAATTAGATGAGCAAGAAGAAGAAGTTATTGAAGTCTCCACGGCACAAAACGCGTTGATTAGGGCTTTCGAAGTTGTGAACGTGTTTAAAACTGCTGGTAAGGTCTCGTGTAGGATGTTAATAGAAGCTAGCTATGTGGATGCTGTGATAGGTGATGAGAGTGATAAATTGATAGAGAGAATAAGGAAAGAAACTGGTTGTAGTGCTGATATATTCCAAGCTGATTTGCCACGTTGCGCAAAACCTGGTGATGTAATGGTGAAGGTACGTACGAACTCGTGATTTCAGTACTTTCTTTTCTTGATAATGTTCTAAAATCTCTGAATCTTGAATGCTCTAGTTAAGGGTGGATTGATATGAATTGAATTTAGTATAGCTTTCTTAGTTTATATGTTTTCTTTTCAGTGTAGTAACTGTTCTTTTCGTTTAAAGGACTTGGACTAAACAATGTACTGGTCAAACATTAGTCGTTACCTATGCTAGGGTTAGCATTTTTGTAGATTATCAGAATCTTATACTTTCTCATGCTGAGTGGACCTACCGAATTTGGCAGATCGAAGGAAATGTTTTGTCAGTGAAGAAAGCTCTAGTATCCATATCCAGTCGCCTGCAAGATCGTCAATCCATTGATATAGCTTTTCAGAGGTCTTTACAAAGGCAGAATGAGGTGGTTCCTCAGGATGCTTTGCAGAGGACTATGGATGTGGTTCCACGAGAAGCATCATACAGGTCACGACAGTATAGAGAAGTTGATCCTCGTGATTCCTTGCATAGACATGTTGAGATTAGTCAAGAAGATGCTCTGGTTAGGTCTTTTGATCCATTAACACTAGATGCTTATCAAAGGCGTAGTGGGAGAATCACTCAAGAAACTCTTTCTCAGCCAAGGATAGGTTCTCTTTCACACCCCACTTCTGTTCACAGCCTTTCTGCCTTTGCTTCAGAGTATGTCACCACTAAGCAGCATTCTCTCCCAGAATCAAAAGATTTTAAGCGACAAGTGGTTCTGAAGATACTTTGTTCCAACGAAAGTGCCAGTTGTGTTATTGGGCAAGAGAGTAGCACTATCAGGGCTCTTCAAAGTGAGACAGGGGTCTCCATAAGTGTGGGAGATACACTTGCTGACTGTGATGAACGCTTAATTACAATTACTGGATTAGATGTTTGTCCTTCGCTTAACTCTTCCCATTTTCACATCCTTTTTCTTACTTTGTTTTCTTCATTTTATCATTCTTGGTTGACATTTACTGCTTTTTCATCATGTAGAACATTGAAGACAGGAACTCCCCATCTCAGAGAGCTTTTGTCCTTGTTTTCTCTAGATTGTATGAGACTGCCACTGAAAATGATAGTATCACTGCACGGCTTGTGGTCCCCTCAAATCAGGTAGGACATTTGGTGGGGAGAAAGGCTCACAAAATTCCTGAAATGAAGAAAAGAAGTGGGGCTTTTATACAAGTTTTGAAAGTTGACCAGAACCCAAAATGTGTTGCAGACAACAATCAAGTTGTGCAGGTACTAAAAGTTGTTTTTTGTAAACCGTTTGGTACATTCTCTTTTATTTTTGTTTCTGTAAGCATTTCCGTTTTTAGGCAGTCTGTCTTATACTTTCCTTTCCAATAGATTTCAGGAAAGTTCCCAAATGTGAAAGAAGCTATAAACCACGTTACCATCAAACTAGTAGAGAATATGACCTATCAGTCCTTTGACGTTACCAGCAGGCCTGTTGATGCAGATCCTTGTATAAGACCACAATATCCATTTCCGAATATGTTCACTCCCACTGCTGGATATGCTCCAAATTTTGGTCAATATCTATTTATGAATAGGTTCACTCCCATTGCTGGATATGCTCCAAATTTTGGTCGGCCGCCCACTATGGATCTCAATGATATCTACCGTCACTCAAGTCTAACTCCATTTTGGTCACAGGTATAAATACAGACACAATAGAATTGCAGAGTCTGGCTCCTATTTTTACAATTCAAATCTTCTGTTTGGTTTCTTTAGCTGATGTACAATAGTATAAATACAGACACCTGCTGCTCCAAGAGGTGTACATGATGGCATTGGCAGTGGAGGATTACCTTCTACAAGGGCTGACCTTAGACTTGACAGGTAATACATAACAGCTAAGATAGATTATGAGAGAGTAAACCTGTCCTTGTTCTAACAACAGTGATGGCTTGACCTTTTGTAGCAGACTCATATCTTCAAACGATACAAACACAACCGTGGAATTTAGAGTTCCAGAGAATGCTGTGGACTTTGTGTTTGGTGACAATGTTCTAGAGGAACTGAGACTGGTAACAACATATTCTGCGTTCAAAAGCTTTCCTTGATTACCTCATAGAATCGTTTAGAGAAGGCTAGACTATAATTTAGGAACTTGATACTAATGGCCATGGTACATAGAACCATCCTCTGTTTCTAGTTTTTGATTTGAATTGGTAGAACCAAAATATTATTGTCAGAAACGAGAAATAAGTTACCTTTGATGTCATCTACACAGGTATCGGGTGCGAGAATCAGAGTCCCTGAACTTTATGGAGGAACCAGAGATAGTATCATTGTCATATCTGGGACACCTCATCAAATCCAAAGAGCTCGAAACCTTCTTCACTCCCATACGAGCGTTACCCTCGTGTAAATCATCATCGATGAGAAGACTCAACCTAAACTAGCTAGAACCTAAAACTTTTTGCATCCATTTCAGATATAAAAGAGCTTTCATCTATTTCTTTGTGTCATTCAATCTTTTCTTTTTCTTATTGGGATCTTTTGCCTCTTTGTACAATGTGTAAAAGACGTTTGTATATATATGCGCGAAAATAGAAACAGTTTGTATACAGAAATTTTAATAAACGCAATATTTCGAAACTGAGTTTTTTTTTACTGTCATTTCTTGCAGACTCTTGATTTGTCTGTGGACTTAAGTGCTGCAAGTGCCGCTGAAGAAAATTGATAAAATACAGTTTCTTATTTCACTGAGAGTTCCTAAATTGCAAGTGACTGTTAATTTTTCTATTGGATATTTACAAAACAGTTCAAAGTAACAGAAGTTTACCTTTTTGTTTATCTCACTAATAACACTCGTTGGTTTTGCTTTGGTTTGTATTTTTTGAGAAATATTTACCTTTCTAAGTATATATTATGATAATTTTGTTGCATTTTTCCTTGATTAACATTTTCAAAAATTTCAAAAATCTCTAGTTTAATTGCAATATAAGGAACAATTAGTGGGAATGTAATTACGTATTCAATTATTTCTGTAGATACCAAAATTATCGTGTTTCTGCTATATTAAAAGTTTTAGTAAAATGTTTTTTTTTTTATTGATAAAGAATATTTACATGTTTTGATCATAATTTGATAAAAATTACATTACCTTGCTCTTTGCCGGGTTTCTGAAGAAAATAAGGTTAACCGATCTTAGCGAATCAGAAACCGATTTCTTCTAAACCGTATTGGTTTCCACGAAATTTATGACGTCTCCAGACTCCAGGTCAGACTGTGAGAGCTTGTGTAAACCAAATGTTTTCGGTTTCACCAACACATAATACGATATCTCAATTAAGCTCGAATTTTAGCATTGTTCTCAGCTCGGATTTTAACAATTGATCTTATATGAACGGTCCGATTCGGTTAATCTTTAACCTCCATCCTTTATAAGACGTCGAATTCAAAAACGTTGGCATTTCATTCTTTCTTCATCAAGAAGTGCCGTTACAGAGAGAAAGAGAGATAAAAAGAATGGAGGGAAAGAAGTACGGAGCGCCGGAACCGATTCACGGATTCGAATCTACCGCTCATGCGCCGCCGGTGCCGGTGATATATGCAATGTTCCGTATTCTCTGCTTCGTGACTCGGGCCGGTTCTGTGATCGGAACAGATATGATTGTGATTAAGCAGCTTAAAGAATCAACAAAATCCAGCATCTTTGTCCAGATGGATCCTTCTGATTCTATGAACTGTGTCATCAGGATTATCGCTGATGTAGGTTCACCGTCTTGGGTAAAATTAGGTGAGCAAGAAGAAGAAGTTGAAGTCTCCACGGCACAAAACGCGTTGATTAGGGTTTTCGAAGTTGTGAACGTATTTAAAACTGCTGGTAAGGTCTCGTGGAGGCTGTTAATAGAAGCTAGCTATGTGGGTGCTGTGATAGGTGATAAGAGTGGTAAATTGATAGAGAGAATAAGGAAAGAAACT
Organism: Cardamine occulta; assembly: GCA_028015245.1. NCBI lineage: Eukaryota > Viridiplantae > Streptophyta > Magnoliopsida > Brassicales > Brassicaceae > Cardamine > Cardamine occulta. The sequence continues at coordinate 3,191,799 of CM051385.1, forward strand.
GGTTGTAGTGTTGATATATTCCAAGATGATTTGCCACGTTGCGCAAAACCTGGTGACGTAATGGTGAAGGTACGTACGAACTCGTGATTTCAGTATTTTGTTTTCTTGATAATGTTCTAAAATCTCTGAATCTTGAATGCTTTAGTTAAGGGTGGATTAACATGAATGGAATTTAATATAGCTTTCTTAGTTTACATGTTTTCTTTTCAGCTTAGTAACTGTTCTTTTCGTTTAAAGGACTTGGACTAAACCATGTACTGGTCAAACATTCGTCTTACCTATGCTAGGGTTAGCATTTTTGTAGATTATCAGAATCTTATACTTTCTCATGCTGAGTGGACCTACTAAATTTGGCAGATCGAAGGAAATGTTTCGGCAGTGAAGAAAGCTCTAGTATCCATATCCAGTCGCCTGCAAGCTTGTCAATCCATTGATGGAGATTTTCAGGCGTCTTTGCATAGGCTGACTGAGGTGGTTCCACGAGAAGCATCATACAGGTCACGACAGTATAGAGAAGTTGATCCTCGTGATTCCTTGCATAGACATATTGAGATCAGTCAAGAAGATGATCTGGTTAGGTCTTTTGATCCATTAGCACTAGCTGCTTATCAAAGGCCTATAGGGACAATGACTCAAGATTCTCTTTCACACCCCACTTCTGTTCACAGCCTCTCTGCCTCTGCTTCAGAGTATCACCCTGTCACCATTAAGCAGCGTTCTCTCCCAGCATCAAAAGATAATAAGCAACAAGTGGTTCTGAAGATACTTTGTTCGAACGAAAGAGCTAGTTGTGTTATTGGGCAAGAGGGTAGCACTATCAGGGCTCTTCAAAGTGAGACAGGGGTCTCCATAAGTGTGGGAGATACACTTGCTGACTGTGATGAACGCTTAATTACAATTACTGCATTAGAGGTTTGTCCTTGGACGTTGATTTTTTTGTCTTTAATAATCATTCTTGGTTGACATTTGCTGCTTGTTCATCATGTAGAACCTTAAAGACAGTAACTCCCAGGCTCAGAGAGCGATTGTCCTTGTTTTCTCTAGATTGTATGAGACTGCCACTGAAAATGATAATATCACTGCACGGCTTGTTGTCTCCTCAAATCAGATAGGACATTTGGTGGGGAGAGAGGCTCACAAAATTCCTGAAATGAAGAAAAGAAGTGGGGCTTTTATACAAGTTTTGAAAGTTGACCAGAACCCAAAATGTGTTGCAGACAACAATCAAGTTGTGCAGGTACTAAAAGTTGTTTGGTACCTTCTCTGATATATTTCATGAAGCATATTTTTTGATATTAGCATGCTCACCAATTGATATTAGTGCTTGGAGTAATTGATATAAGAAGCATTCATGTACTCACAGAGAATTGAAATCTTTTACTTGTTCAACAACATGCTTTTTTAAAGAAGTCTGTGAGCTGAAACTTTTATTTTTGTCTTATACTTTCCTTTCCAATAGATTTCAGGAAAGTTACCAAATGTGAAAGAAGCTATAAACGACGTTACCAGCAAGCTACTAAAGAATTTTATCAATCAATCCTTCCACGTTACCAGCAGGACTGTTGATGCAGATCTTTGTATAAGACCACAATATCAATCTATGATTTGGTTCACTCCCAGTGCTGGATATGCTCCAAATTTTGGTCTGCCGTTCACTATGGATCTCAATCATATCTACCGTCCACTATGGATCTTAAGTCAAACTCCATTTTGGTCACCGGTATAAATACAGACACAATAGAATTGCAGACTCTGGCTCCTATTTTTTACAATTCAAATCTTTTGTTTTGGTTTATTTAGCTGATATACAATAGTATAAATACAGATACCTGTTGTTCCAATAGTATATGATGGCAGTGGAGGATTACCTTCTACAATGGCTGACCTTAGACTTGACAGGTAATACATAGCAGCTAAGATAGATTATGAGAGAGTAAACCTGTCCTTGTTCTAACAACACTGATGGCTTGTCCTTTTGCAGCAGACTCATATCTCCAAACGTTATTAACACAACTGTGGAACTTAGAGTTCCAGAGAATGCTGTGGACTTTGTGTTTAGTCACAATGGTCTAGAGAATCTGAGAGAGGTAACACATTCTGCGAACAAAAGATTTCCTGGATTACCTCATGGAATCTGTATAGAGAAGGCTAGACTATAGTTTAGGAACTGGATACTAATGGCCATGGTACATAGAAGCGTACCCAAGAATCAGTAGCGAGAGAGTGTGAATTTTCCATTGGACTTCACTCTAGAAACAGTCGAGACTTTTTCAAGCTACCTTGGAAGAAGTTAATAGCTTATCATTTGATGTTCTCTACTCAGGTATCGGGTGCGAGAATCATAGTCCCTGAACCTTATGGAGGAAGAAGAGAGAGGATCATTGTCATATCTGGGACACCTCATCAAATCCAAAGGGTTCGAAACATTATTGACACCCTTACTCTCGTGTAAATCATCATCCATGAGAAGACTCGACCTAAACTAGCTAGAACCTAATTTTTTCATCCACTTCAGATATAAAAGAGCTCTCATCTATTTCTTTGTGTCATTCAATCTTTTCTTTTTCTTGTTGGGATATTTGAATCTTTGTACAATGTGTAAAAGACGTTTGTATATAAGCGGAAATAGAAACAAGTTTGTTTTGACCAAAAAATAAATAAATAAACAAGTTTGTCTACATAAATTAATAAATTATTCTGTATTTGATGATATGGACTGTAAATTAGAATTTCATCAGATGTCAAATTTTTTTTTTTTTGAACTGTAGATAAGTTATGGAAATATTTATACGATCTGATTCAATTTTGTTGGAAAAAAATTATTGTACAAAAAGTTATGAATATCATTAGGGGAAAATAAGTTATCAAAATTAAAGAAGTTATCACAACTCATCTAACTGGGCCGGACAAAGGGAAAAGGCCTTACGCTTTGCCTTACTATACATTGTTGGTTTTGGGAAGATAATAAGGTTAACCGATTTTAAGTGAACCAGAAACCGATTTCCACTTAAACCGCTATTTGCATCCTCGAATTTTGTGACGTCTCCCAGTCCCCAGGTGATAGTTAAGCTCGGTTTTAGCTTTTGATCTATTTCGGTTCGGGTTAGTTTGGGATATAGTCATATAGAGATATAAATCGTCCATTGGTCAGGTTCGGTTAGTGTTAGAAATCCCAATCCTTTAATTAAACCACAATGCATTTCATTCATTCTTCGTCGTGCCGTTACAGAAAGAGAGAGAAATAATGGAGGGAAAGAAGTTCTGAGCGGGAAAGAAATCTACCGCTCGTGCGCCACCGCACTCTCCACAATTTGTGCCAGCGGGAAATGTACGGTTTCGTATTCTCTGTCTCGAGTCTCAGGTCGGTGCGGTGATCGGAAAACATGGAAGCCTGATTAAGCAGCTTCAAAATTCAACGAAATCCAAGATCCGGGTCGAAGAAGCTTCTACTGAATCTCCTAACCGGGTCATCGCGATTACCTCACAGGGAGGTTCGACGTCTAGTGTAAAATTAGGTGGTAAGAATGGTAGCAACAGGGAGAAAGAGGAGCAAGAAGAAGAAGAAGAAGAATAAGGTGAGGTCTCCATAGCGCAAGAGGCGTTGATTAGGGTTTTCGAAGTACTAAATGTCAAATCGGGGACTAGTACGGTCTCTTGCAAGCTGTTAACGGAAGGGAGACATTGGAGTGGTTTGATAGTTAACCGTAGTAAAATAGTGGAAGAGAGTGGTTGTAAGATTGAAATACGCATAAGTGATTTGCCAATTTGTGCAGATCTTGATGACGCAATGATAGAGGTAAAGATTCTCACTCTTTTTACATTCTTTAGATGCTTTGTGTTCTCAGAATCTTATATTATCGCATATCCAAGGAAATGTTTTGGCAGTGAAGAAAGCTCTAGTGTCCATTTCCACCTTTTATGGCAAGGAAATGTTAGCAAGTAAATCCCTTCCAAGTCCTGTTGCAATCAATTCTCAAGATTACAGAGTGACAACAGATGAAAGCTTTTCTCATGATGTGATTGCGAGGGTTCCTCATGATGCTTTACACAGAGAACCATTATAAAGGTCTTCTAATGTTTTCCAGGGAGATGTTTCACGACAGAACAGACACTATGAGATCGTTCAAGAAGATCCTTCTGAGTTATCTCCACCAAATCTTGATGATTATGTTCTGAAGATACTTTGTGAGAATAATAACCTGTCCTTGTTTTGGTGACCTTTTGCAACAGGCACAAATCTTCCAACGTTACAAAGACAAGTGTGGATATTAGAGTTCCAGAGAATGCTGTCAACTTTGTGAGTGGATACGGAGAGAATTGTTACGATCATTTAGAGGGGCTGAGACAGGTAACACATATATAGAAGCATACTTATGAATCAATATAATATCGAGAGAGTATGAGATGGGCCCAGGGGGTGTTTAATCAACCAGATATGTCTATAAGTGAAGGTTTTGTGTGTAAGTTCAGGAAACGACATAATCAGACGTTGTGATTTTTGTGTAAACATTTGTCTCTTTTTTAGTATTAAGGTCAGCCGTAGTTTGGATTCGTTTTGTATATACAAGTTGAATGTGGAATAAAAAAACACGTTTATATACAAAATCTCAAAAACTAATAAATTGTCTGTATCTGTTATTCTGAATTGTAAATTATCTCGAAAGGTTGAATATTTAATGGGCCAGTGAAAGCCCAAAAATTCGCTGTGTTTCTATCTTGGTTTGGAGCGCAAGAAACGTGACGGGCAAGGGGAATCTTTTCATGTTCGATTCGCAAGTTGCAACCAATGAAAAATTCACGTGTAAATCATGAGTTGGTCTTGACTACATCTGATTATGTCGTTTTAATCATATAAAGATTGCCTTATTGTCTGAAACCCAAAAAAGAAACAAAGCTTCTTCTCCTCTGCGGCACATCCACTCGACGAGATCCTACAAATTTGGTTCCCTTCGCGAGTCGCTTCTACATCCAATTCTCCTTTTCAAAAATATCTGATTGGTCTTTTTGAAGAAGAAAAAACTCATTTCTACTATCATGCATATGGTAATATAATCAATTAAAGCAAAAAAAAAATGGGCATAACAATAACACTAGATAATCGGATGTTATATGCAATTGACGTACGTTGCAAGTTGTTTGTTCAACAATAAAAGTATATTCCGATCCGATTCAACAGAGGTCCAATGCCCAATGTTTTGTCGTTTGGCTTGAGGCGCAAGTATTGTGTTGGGGAAGGAAACAATATAATGTATATTCAATAAATTCGAATTCAATTTCAATTAAAATATCACACGTGTTACTACATCTTCAATAAATTCGAATTGCCGTTTGGTTTTCGCCGGATAATTCTTCACTTCGTTGCCATCTAAAATTTCATAATGCCTAGACGCAGACATGAAGAAGGTGAGATTTTTTTTTCTTTTTTTTCCTTTTCAATTTCCAGATGTAGTAAACTTTTGTTTTGAAGACGTTTGGGTATGTTAGTGTTTGTGCAAACATGCGTATGCTTCAAATCTAGGGTTTTGTGATGATTTCCTCCTATGCTGCTATGCATTAGATGATAAAATCTTTGGGAGTCATTTTATCGATTAGAAAAAGTTATCGGTGTCTTGAGAAATTGTTTTGGTTTCTTGTTTGTCTCTTCGAAATGCTCTTCAACGAAGTTATAAGGTATTTGTTAACTTTTTTGTTTCCGTTTGTGCAGAAAGATCATCATCATATTCATCATCCCCTAGCCCGTCTCCTCGGACTGGTAACTTTCTTATATGGCAATAGCTCTCTTCATGCCTTTAAAATCAAGGGTTATAGGATTTCTTTAATATAACAAAAACTATAGAACAATTTTTAAAGCTTTAATTATAGGATTTCTTGTTAATTATGTGATGGGTGGTTTTTCTCATTGGTTGTGTAGAAAGACGATCTAGCTCTCGCCCTCGGCCCACAGCTGCACGCAGACAGTCTTCTCAAACTAGTGGTAAATTTTATTTTCGACAACAGTTTTCATGGATATAGACCGATGTGATAATATAAAAAAATAATATATGATAAGCAGATCATCTACTCCTAAAACCTTATTTTATTTATTGTTAAATCTAGCTGTGAAGTTTTTATTTTATTATATATATATGATCAAAATAATGTCTTTAAAATGTTCAAAATATCAAATACTAAAACGAGTAAAATCTTAATATAAACGGATAATCCGTGTGGTGAGCAAATATCCGAGACAATTGCGATAAGCCGATCATAATCAAATGAGAAGTGTAAGTTTGGGTATCTTCAAGTGTTTAGCTTTATGGTTTTTATTGTTATGCAATGAATCTAATGATGTCTCACTTTTTTCTTGGTTCAGGCAGATCTGCTTCTCGCCCTTCACCTCGACCTGCACCAGCAACTACACCTGTAGCAGCCCCTGCTTCTCGAACTCCACCTCAACCTCGACCTGCATCTGTAGCAGCCTCTGCAACTGCTCCTCGTACTGGTAAACTTCAGTTTAGTCTTTATTGTTAAAGACAAAATTAATAAACAGTACATTTGAAAATTTGTGTTTTAAAGAAATATCAGTTTTAATTAATGATTTGTTTTTTTTTTGGATATTTCTCATAGTTTAGCTTTATAGGTGAGTTTTTATTGTGTAATTATATGTTTTCTTTGGGTTCCAGCTCATCATGTTTGTATTTACATTGGATCTCTTACATTTATGATCAATGTGATCGTTTTTAATTTGTTTTCTTGATTGTTCGGAAAGTTATACTCCGCACACTGCATCCTCCAATTCATATAGGGCTAGAAGCGATGCTGGTTCATATAAAGCTAGTAGCGATGATGGTTCATATAAAGCTAGTGGCGATGGTGGATATTCTATGTTTGAGGGCATGTTCGAGGTTTGCGTAGGGCTAGTAGCGATGATCGGGCTAGTAACGATTATTCATATAGGGCTACTAACGATGGTGAACATCTGTTTGGATCCATGGTTCGAGGTATGCACTTTAACTTTTCTATTTTTTTTGTTTATAATGATTTTAAACATTTTTCTTTAAATAATAATTTGCTTAGATCCGCAGTTCTAATATGCCCACGAAACGTGGTGGTCTCTGCGGATGCCTCTACAGTTCCTGTTGAGGCTCCTGTGGCAGTTCCTGTTAGTCCATGTGACACTCAAGCCAAAGCTTTCCAAAATGTAAGTTAAGAGCTCTTTAGCTTCCTTATCTTTTTTTTTTGTTTCTTTTATCAATTCATTGCACATTTATTTCGATGTTATCTTTGTTGAATAATTGTATGAATAACCAAGTGACAGATAAATTGTATATATGATTTTATAGTTATATGTTATGTATTTTTATCAAATATATTTTTGATATTTTAAATATTGAAATGAAGTTTGAGTTTACACTTTATATATAAAATATTCAAAATCTAATGGTAGCATGTTAGTTAACCATGCATTTTAAAATCTGAAAGACAATCATCAACTTTGAAAATGCTTTCCACTTTCCAGATGCTTGTTCGAAATTAACCATAGACTTTCGTTGATTCGGGATTCAAATTTCGTTCTAATTAGTATTCGTTATATTCGAAGCTTACCTTATTTGTGTGTAGTGCCTCCAAGAGTTTGAAACAGACATCAGTAAGTGCCAGTTCTACATGAACGTGTTGTCTCAGTGCAAGAAGTTTTCTGATTTCTAGTCGAACTTTGATTCCAAGTCAAACTCTGATTCCAAATTAGACGCCTTAATGGGTGTTTTTTGCTTCAATTATTTTTACTTGCAATCAAACAGGAGTTTTCATCAAAATGACTCTTTGTTTTATCATAATCAGAAGATGAATTCTCTCAAGATTTTTTTCTTTCTCAAGTTTAATTACGGTTAATATATTAGTATATTGTCGTGATTTTCTTTTGAGGGCTATGATGTCAAAGAGAAGAGTATCAGGGGCTTTAAAAGAAAATAACAGATAAAAAGGTGAAAATTAAGAATATATATAAACTTTTAACTGTTCAATGCAATTAGCCGATTTTCTCCTCTTCAAAATCTCTGTCGTGAACATAAAACCTCCCAAATTCCAGCAATCGATGGTTTTCCGGCGTTTCTCCTGGAGAATTTTACCGGCGATATCCTTTAAAATTCGACTCGAATCTTCACGGGGCTTCCGATCCGATGCGGCGCTCGAAGCCATAGCTAATGCTTTAGAAGAGAAAGTACCAAACTTAGTGCTATACAATTATCCCTCCTTCTCCGGCGCTTTTTCAGCTCTCTTTGCTCATCTCTACCACTCTCGCCTCCGTCTTCCCTGTCTCATCTTGCCATTTTCTTCCGTCGTACCCTTTAGGTCAACATTTCTCTCAATTTGACCCGATTTCAACAGGTTTTGAGTTTAATCGTTTGATGTTTCTGGGAATTTGAAAACTTTTGCAGAGTTGAAGATATGTGTTTGGAGGGGTTCGAGAAGTGTTACCTGCTCGATTTCGTTGTTCCTAAAGACTTTGCTTGCCGGAAAACAGCTTGCGAGTATGTTCAGTTCAGTGATGTTGGTTTTCACAAACATTTTGGTTTCAAATGTTAAGCTCTTTGAGGGTTTAATTTCGTTTTTTGGGTTTAGGATTATATGTTTTGATCACCGGAATTCGGCATTGACAAGAATCGGCTCAATAAAAGCAGAGCACAAGAAGAGGCTTAAGCTTAACGTTGATACTGAAACGAGTAGCTCAAAGGCTGTGTATAAGTATTTTTCCAGTAAACTCACAGATCAAAGATCTCCTGAGGTTAGTAAGTAAGGAAAATGTTAATGAGTAGTGTATGTGCTTTAATTTGGTATTAATATACACAGCTTACTCATAATCATGAGATTATATTGTCTAGGGGGAATCTCCCAGTTTGCTAGATGTTGATGACAAAACTCAGGTTGAATTGGTTCTTGATTACATTGAAGATATCGATCTTCGACGATGGAGGTTACCAGATATCAAAGCTTTCAGCTTTGGTCTTAAGGATTGGCGCTCAAGGATCAATTGTATCACCAATCCTTACATGTACGAACAGGTTCGATGCTTCATTTTGATTATTTTTCTTTTTGGGATACTCTGCCTGTTCACATTGTTTCCGGTTGTGAAATCATGAAAATTTTATTGAATCTGAGTATGTCCTTTTACCATTCCTCAGAGAATTATTTCATGTCTCTATGTTGTAGTTGTTAAAAGTAAGTTCGGGGGATCTCATTGCTTATGGGAATTCTTATTTTTCATCTCGGCTTATTGATGCAAAGAAACTACTAAAGCTGAATAAAGCTATGAAGATCAGATTGGGAAGAGGGCTATATGGAGAGTGCCTGGTAATTATTTTCTTTTTTGATTGCATCAGAATCCTCTTTGTTTTGAAAAATCATTGATTGACTCAGACTAGATTTTGTTTTACAAATAGGGAATTCGCGCAGATGGTAACCATCAACTAAGCGATGAACTCGGCAAGCTACTTAGTCTACAAAGTTCTGCAGCTGGTCTGAGGTATATCTAATTTCCTTATGACGCTTCTTGCTGTTATGAAGAATTGTGGATAGTAAGTTAATAACAGCTCTTTGAATTCAGGCCAATAGGAGCTGTTACATTTATGCAAAGGAACAATCTTAAAATGTGCTTGAGAAGCACCGATGATATAACCGATACATCTGAAGTTGCTAAGGTTTGTTTGTTTCATAATCTTACTGAATTTTTTTAATGATCAATCCGACTGATATATTATTCCATGTTTTTATATTTTGGTAAAGGCTTATGGAGGAGGCGGAACTGCGTGTTCAAGCTCGTTTATCATAAGAATGGATGAATATAATCAATGGATTTCGAAGAATCCACCATAAAAAACACTCACTCTACAACCCAATCTCAAAGTTCATGTCTCTGAAATTAGACGCTGAGCCGGTTTTGTTCACGGTAAAGGGTTGCCTAAACCGGGCTGCATATATGTTCAGTTTTTGAGAATGATTTCGGTTAGTTTGGTTTGGCACCCCTACGGTTAAGGCGGTGAGATCGGACGGCGTATAAGAAAAGGGACTGAAAATTTGCAAATCTATACTTTTTATAAAAAAAATACTTTTTCCCATCGATCCTCCTATTTCCTCAAAATTGATTACTTGGACTCGATTTTCCAAATTTGAAGCCAAAACTTTTTTTCGATCTTACTAATTCCAGAATAACGATTCTTTGTCTTCCACGTGGCAATATCACGTCCTTGTGCTTGGTCTGGCATTCACGCTTTTAAGCTTGTGAAACGACGTCGTCTTTCGAAGCTTTTTTTTTTTTGTTTATCTTATTTTCGTTGAGCATTATCGTCGTCGACGTCGAGAAGTATCGTCTAGAACCTTCCCTCTTCTTCTAGGAAAGAACTTTCGTAGCTTCAAAAACCCTAAACCCTTAGGCAATTTCATCGCATCATTTTGCATCTTCCTAACTGATCTATTGCCTCTTGAATTTCAAAACATGGCTACCGCTTCTCTCCTCCGCTCAATTCGACGCCGTGAAGTCGCGTCTGCTCCTTTCTCAGCTTACAGAATCGTATGTCTTCTATCTTAACTCGATCTTCTTTCTATAAACAGAATCGTAGTTTCGAGCTGGATTGACTCATTTCTATGGTTCATTTCTTACAATCTAGAAAAATGGTACTGATCTATTCTCTCTGGCCTGATCTGGTCGTCTTTGTTGCAGCTCTCGAGCAACGGGAAAACATCATTGAACAGTTCTTTTATTGGTCAGAATCTGAGAAGCTTTTCCAGAGCATTTAGGTATGGATCTTTCCATCTATTAGTTACCACGAATATCTTGCTATATTTATGTTCTAAATGTTTTCTTCTACTTGATTCAGCTCGAAGCCTGCTGGGAATGATGTCATCGGTATTGACTTGGGTACAACTAATTCCTGTGTTGCAGTCATGGAGGGGAAGGTGAGGTGATGATTACATTAGTTTTGATTTTTTCTTTAGACATTAATGCTTGTGCTAAACTTTGTGTTTCATATCTGATTTGTAGAATCCGAAAGTCATTGAAAATGCTGAAGGTGCTCGAACCACACCATCAGTTGTAGCATTCAACCCCAAAGGAGAACTTCTTGTTGGTACACCAGCCAAGCGACAAGCTGTCACTAATCCTACAAACACAATATTTGGAACGAAACGTTTGATTGGGAGAAAATTCGACGATCCACAAACACAGAAAGAAATGAAGATGGTGCCTTACAAGATTGTGCGTGCACCTAACGGTGATGCGTGGGTCGAAGCCAATAGTCAGCAGTATTCTCCTAGTCAGGTTGGAGCTTTTGTGTTGACAAAGATGAAAGAGACCGCTGAAGCTTACCTTGGAAAATCAGTTAAGAAAGCTGTTGTCACTGTTCCAGCTTACTTTAATGATGCTCAGAGGCAAGCAACTAAAGATGCTGGTAGAATTGCTGGTCTTGATGTCGAGAGAATTATAAATGAACCTACTGCTGCTGCTCTGTCCTATGGAATGACCAACAAGGAGGGTTTGATTGCTGTTTTTGATCTTGGTGGTGGGACTTTTGATATATCTGTTTTGGAGATTTCTAATGGGGTTTTCGAGGTATTTATCTCCCAAGTGATTTTATGTTTGTCAGCTCTTCTGTTGCCTTTTGTTTGAGGATCTTTCTTATGATTAAATTTCTTTTTTAGGTGAAAGCCACTAATGGTGATACCTTTTTGGGAGGAGAGGATTTCGATAATGCTCTGCTAGATTTCTTGGTAAATGAATTCAAGAACACTGAGGGAATAGACCTTTCCAAAGACAGACTTGCTCTGCAGAGGCTTCGAGAAGCAGCTGAGAAAGCGAAGATTGAACTATCATCTACTTCACAAACTGAAATTAATCTCCCATTTATCACAGCTGATGCGTCAGGGGCAAAGCATTTCAACATCACCCTAACAAGGTCAAGGTTTGAAACTCTGGTGAATCACTTGATTGAGAGGACCCGTGATCCTTGTAAGAACTGTCTCAAGGATGCCGGTATAAGTGCTAAGGAAGTTGATGAGGTTCTTCTTGTTGGAGGAATGACCCGTGTCCCCAAGGTACAATCTGTGGTCTCGGAGATCTTTGGAAAGACTCCTAGCAAAGGTGTCAATCCTGATGAGGCTGTTGCTATGGGTGCTGCACTTCAAGGTGGTATCCTCCGTGGTGATGTCAAAGAATTGTTGCTTCTGGATGTCACACCTCTGTCGCTTGGTATTGAAACACTTGGTGGTGTCTTTACAAGACTGATCACCCGGAACACAACCATCCCCACTAAGAAAAGTCAGGTATGTCCGTCAAGATTTTAATCTTCTGATGGAGAATCACCAAGTAACTTGGAAGGAATCCTAACTATTACATAGGAGCAAAGGCAAAACTAGGGTAATATGAGGCACCTATTGGAGTTTGATCTGTATTGTTTTTGCAAAGCATACTCGAGTTACTCCTGATGGCATTGATTCCTACACAATTTCAATCTTTTTGTTTGAGGGTCAGAACGCATTCCTGTGATATGCTAATTGGTGAGCCCTCCAGAGCTACAGTTTTGTTGGTCAAGTTTTTACTAAAGTGCGTTTCATTCTTTTGAAGGTGTTCTCAACTGCAGCCGATAATCAGACACAAGTTGGGATCAGGGTGCTTCAGGGTGAGCGTGAAATGGCATCAGACAACAAGCTCTTGGGAGAATTTGATCTAGTGGGCATTCCACCATCTCCAAGAGGCATCCCTCAAATCGAAGTGACATTCGACATCGATGCCAATGGCATTGTCACTGTTTCCGCCAAGGACAAGACGACTGGTAAAGAACAACAGATCACAATCCGATCCTCAGGTGGGCTCTCAGAGGATGATATCCAGAAGATGGTGAGGGAAGCAGAGTTGCATGCTCAGAAAGACAAAGAAAGAAAAGAGTTGATCGACACCAAAAACACAGCTGACACAACAATTTACAGCATTGAGAAGAGTCTTGGTGAATACAGAGAGAAGATCCCTAGTGAAGTCGCCAAGGAGATTGAGGATGCTGTGGCGGATCTAAGGAGCGCTTCCTCTGGGGATGATCTCAATGAGATCAAGGCCAAGATCGATGCTGCAAACAAAGCTGTTTCTAAGATTGGAGAGCACATGTCTGGTGGTTCTTCTGGTGGTGGCTCTGCACCAGGAGGAGGATCTCAAGGAGGCAGTGATCAAGCTCCAGAGGCAGAGTACGAGGAAGTGAAAAAGTGAATAAAGTGAATAAAGTGAAAGTTTTAATAAATTCTTGCCACTTGGGTGAAGAGATTTAGGTTAGATCATGGTGGGTTCTATGTCCAAGGAACTTTTGCCTTTTAGAAGAGCGAGCAATGGATCTGTTTCTCGAATAAGCTTTTGTGTAGGAACCAAACCTAATGTTTCTCTGCTAGAAAAACCTTTGTTATGTAATATGATGGTTAATGAGAAGTTCTCAAGGTTTTGTCACTAATGCCAAAGAATGTAAAATCGAATTCACCGGACCATCACTCTGTACGGTTTAGACGATGGAGACGAGGTCATGAGCAGACCCGATAAACGAGCCAGAGGTTTCTCAGTGATTTAAAAGTACTAAGCTCATTGTGAAACGTGCGGATAACTTAGTGGGAATTTTAATTTACGAAATTACCCTCTAGTTTATTTTATTTTCATTAAATTAGGGTTGATTTAATTGAGATCCCATTTCTTTTGTTGAGTTGCTTGTCGATTTTTCGCAGGAAGATTAGCACAAGTAGTGATCTGATTCAGTCTATGGCTGCTACGGCTCTTCTCCGATCGATTCGCCGACGCGATGTCGTCTCTGCGCCTCTTTCTGTGTACAAATCTGTATGTTTCTCTCTCATCGATTGCGTTTTTTTTGGTGAAATGATTGATACGAGAAAAAAATTGGGATTCGTTTAGTTTCGTCTCTCTTCTTCAAGATTTACCATTTGATTTCTCCGGGACATTTTCAGGGAATGAAACGGATTATATATATCCTTTTGTAGATTTTGGTGTGTTATGATGTTTAATCGTTTCATATACAAAAATTGACAACTTGACATTTGTTGTGTGAATAGACACGAATCTGTTTTTTTTTTTCGTTTTTGGGAACAGTAATATAATTTTCTCGGAATAATCTTAAGACTACCAATTTCTGAGATTTGTTCCTTTTGATTAATTGAGAAAGCTTGTAGTTTATATGGTGGAATGATGAAGAAGACGAGGATTAGCTCCATATAGGGTCTTTATATGTATTGCATATGCGTAGGGAAAGTGTTTTCCTTAACTGCTCTTGAAAACGTTTCTTTCTTGCAGCTTGCTGGTAATGCTCAACCTTCGTGGGGTAGTTCATACACTGGTCAAAACTACGCAAGTTTTTGTAGAGCTTTCGGGTTGGTTTCGTTTGTTTCTATTGATGCAAATACCTCTTTAGAATCACTCTGTAAATGTCTGTTTGACTATGTGTTGTTATCTTGTATAGGTTGAAACCTGTTGTGAATGACATTGTTGGTACTGGTTTGGGCAGTACTAACCGAAGCAATGCCATTAGAGACGATAGAGAGGTTAGATGACTTTCTCCACATTTTGTTTCCTTAATGGGTTAAGAGCAGATTAGCTTATACTTGTACCTGGTGATTCTTGTTTCAATATTCTTTTAGCATTCAAAAGCTACTGAGACTGCAATTGTTGGAGCTCATTTCACTCGATCCTTCCGAGCTCTTGATGTGGGAACATCGAAACTCTTGTTCTCTACAATCTCAGGGGATATAAAGACAACACAAGAGGAACCAAAAACCAAAAGCTTTCGCCCTTTATCTCCTCACCTTCCTGTTTACCAGCCTCAGATGAACTCCATGTTATCGATTTTCAACAGAATCTCAGGGGTTTACTTGACTGGAGTCACTTTCGCCGGCTACCTTCTCTACCTGAAAATGGGTATGATTTGTCTCACCTACCCGAGTTTCTACCAAGTCCTTTACCATGTACAGCAGCAACTTCCGGTCATCACCTCGGTTACTGCACTAGCCGCGCTTTACCATACTATCAAGAGTACTCACTCACTCGTGACCCATCGATGAAGCCGCCAAAATCTCCAGTAAGAGTTTCTTTGAGATGAACAAGATTAATAAAGAGAGAAGAAACATTTGTCAAACTGTCTTGAAAAGATAAGATTTAACACTTGTTTTTTTTTTTGGCTTTTAGGCTTTTTAATGCTATGTTGGTTTGCTTTTCTTTGTTCCGTTTTGAAGGGGTTGAAATGATGTAATAAATGTTTACCAATGTTCTGTTGCTACATAAATCTCTTTGGCAACAAGTTTTCTTCATGAAATTTGTCAACTTCAATTTAGTTTTATTAATTTGGAATAAATCTCCGGTTCGCTTGTTATGCCAATATTTCAAATCCTTACGGCAAAAGGAAGACCTTTCCAAATATCTCCAAATCCAATGTGACTAAGGAGCTCTTACTTCTATAACTCCGAGGAATCCTACTCCCAACTCCGAACACACAATCTCCTCTCTTATATAAAGCAACCCCTCACAAACAATTTGGCAAACACAATCTCTTATTTAGCAGATCGCGTTCATTGTTTTCTTGCAATCTAAGCTATGTCGTACGATAATGGCAAAAACCCTACCGCGAACGATGCGGACCAAACCCCTTTGTTCACCGCTTTCGAGAACCTTAATCTCTATGCCAACTATAATAACTATAGAGAAGAAGGAGAATCCAGCACAGTACATTAGCTGTAACAACAACCGCCCTAATCTCAACGTTAAATTATAACGTTGGTCATATCTCCGCCGCTAGCTTCACCACTCCGCCGTGGATGCCCCAGCCAGGTGCTCCTTTCTCCAGAAACTCCGTCCAACCCTTCTCTCCTCTGAGTTTTGTGAGCCCCGGGATCGACATTAATTATAATGATGATAACTTACTATCAATGATGACGTGTAATGAAAGTTACCATGAGTTCAAAACGTTCCTCACAAATATCGATACCTATCCAACGGCTAAGAAGGAGAGGTGTTTGTTAAGCATCGGATCAACGTTGACCAAAAACAACTTCACTTTCCTCAACTTGGCTACGAGCGAAAATGGCTCAAAAGCTTTAAAAATCCTCCTTAGACGTAGCCCTAGCTTAGACCACATCATATTTTGCTCCGTCTACCAAAACTTCAGGCAGCTAATGGAAGACAAGTTCGGAGTTAGCTTGATCAACCCCACAATTCGAGCCGTCGATAAACCCCGGAAGGAGATGCTCTACGAGCTCACGTTCAACAACACTGTGGAACTTGCGAAGCTAGAAAACGGATGCACTGCCGTAAACAAAAGTTGTTTGAAGAAATCAAAGGCAAATATAGAGATCTAATCTTTGACCGTGTCGTGGAGAACACAAAATGGTTATCTTTTGACTCCTATGGAATACACGTTGTGCAGAAATTTCTGACACTTCACAACCCGGATGCAACAAAAGCAATCACCGAGAGACTTCGTGGACATTTCTTCAGTTTAGCGATGAGTAGAGAGGGAAGCTTTGTGGTGGAGAAGTCTTTGAACTCAGATTTTGCGAGACTGAAAGTGTTGGAGTAGTTTAGAGGACAAAGAATGGGTAAGAATGGCAACTATGTGGCACAGAAAGAAAGAGGAATGATACCAATGTTGAGAGAGTTTGTGGAGAAGCTAAGGCCTTACTTTGGGAATATGAAGATTGGGTATGGGAATAAGACACTGCAAATGATTCTAAATAAAATTGGGACGATCTGAGGAATTTTTGAATTGAGTGCGTTTGTTATTTTTAGGGCTTTTTTTAAATGTTTTTTTCGTCGATCGTAGTGGTGGGAGAACAATTCCGAGATATTGAATATGCAATCTACTTATAATGTTGGGTCAATATTATGGGCAGGGTACTTTGAATTTTCTTCACTTTTGAAACAAAACTTTGGGCCAACCAAATACAAATATTCCATCACATCATTTTTTCGATATTATTTAATTGGAAAAAATGTCAGAAAAACATGAAATTATATTTTGTAAACGTTTTAATTTCCAACTTACGAAATATTATTTAAATGCCAAAGTTTTTCGTTAAATTTTTAATTAAATAGGTAACTTATGTTGACTGTATCATATGAGACAGGACGTTAAATCGAGAGATGGAACTTGTTAACTACGGTTAAAGCTTTCGTTAGCAGTTTCCGTTTAATCAAAACGACGTCGTTTTACTCTTACTAAAAAGTCATCAACTTTCAAATTGTGGACATTTAAATCCTCAACTTTCAAAATATGGATGTTTAAATGCAATTTTCGTTGACTTTATGATTTAACGGTTAGTTTATGTTGAGTATGCCATTTGATGCACAATGTTAAATCGAGAGACGAAACACGTTTATGATGTTTAACCGATAAAAGAATGATAAAGCTTTAACCTAGTAAACGTGTTCCGTCTCCCGATTTAACGTTGTGTCTCAAATGGTATAGTCAACATAAGTTAACCATTTAATCTTAAAGTCAACGAAAACTAAGACATTTAAACGTCCACATTTTGAAAGTTGAAGATTTAAACGTCCATAATTTAAAAGTTGATGATTTTTTAGTAAGAACAAAACAATGTCGTTTTGATTAAAATTGTTGCTTTCACCCCGTTAACATGTTCTGTCTCTCGATTGAACGGTGTGCCTCATATGGTACAGTCAACATAAACTACCAATTTAAGTAAAAAGTCAACACAAAACTTTAGCATTTAAATGACATTTTGTAAGTTGGGGATTAAAACATACACAAAATGTAAGTTCATACTTTTTTTTTACATTTTCTCATTATTATTCTGAAACATGTGTGGGTTTACAATATTTTAGTAGACAATCATGAAATAGTTGTCTATTAAGAAAAATAATTCTAAAATATTTTATAGAGAAAAAAATAAAACAAAAATATAAGGAAAAAATAGGTAAAACAGAATGAAAGTTTAATAAATTAGGAGAAGAAGCAGGTAAAAATCTAGATTTGCATTGCATCCACTGGACTTTCGTCCCTTTTTCACCGGTTTTGAAAACCTTATGTTGGGTCAAAAACTATGGGAAAGGGTATTTTGAGTGTTGGGGGTAAATTAATTTTCTTGGTAGTTCATTTATTTCTTCTTATATCAAAACAATTTTGGGACTGACTCCACCCACTAGTAAAAATCCGAATCAGAACCAATCTGATTGACATCCATTGATGATGTAAAGACAAGAAACAAATTTTGATAAGACAAATTTGAGAGAAAGGGGAAGGAGGATATCAATTTGAATCCCAATGACAAAGACAAGATAGCTTTTACATGGACACCTGTTTCTGGATTGAGACCTGTAATTAATTTGGCAACAAAATAATAACGACATAGACTTTAGATGATCAATGATGATGTCAATAAAATGATTGTCGCTTAGTAAAATAAAATTGAATGATAATAATATGACAAGATTGGGCTCATCTGGATTAGTTAGTGTGAGAGCGAGTCTCTTTTAACATCCAATGCTTTCAATCCCACCTAACACTTTTTTCCCACCACAACAGATGACCATATAATTTACTTGGAATTTTGGACCACTTCAACCAGTACAAATTAAATCAAATGGATAACTAATTCTCAAAACTTGTTTCAATGTGAGTGAATTTGTGATTAGATAAATACTAATCTTCATACACAACTAATTGGGTGGCACAAGAGACAGGAGACGAAAAGATCCAAAAGCGTACTTAAAAGTTAAAAACAGAACTCTCAAAGAAGTTACCAAACTAAAGATATTAAAAACATCAAAAGTGCTTCAATGTATTATTCATCAGAAATTCAGATTCCAAGTTGATCTAATACAACTTTTACATATATCATAAAGTTTCTAGAACCGGATAGTAATAATCCTTATCTTAACATTTACCTCAATCTCAATCTCACACTCACACTGAATCTAAACCTTGTGAAACTTTTGGTACAGCCATGTTAACCGCCACTTTCCCATCCGGTCCGGTTCTGAGATCGGTCATACCACTAACCGATTGACCCATTCCCTGGTACTGCGGCTGAGTCTGTTGCGGTTGCACCATCATGCCTTCCCCAGCCATGGTATAATACACAGGTTGCCCCATTTGTGAATACGATTCCTGTAAACCCATTGGAGGACCAACACTAGTCATAACTTGTGGACCACCTGAATACGGTGGCTGTGGTTGAACCACGTTGTAACCCGGCTGGTTCTGTTGCTCCATGTATGCATCAGGATGATGAATTCGTTGACCAGTTGGGTAATAGCCTTGGTTTCCCTGTGTCGTCGGTGGTCTCATGACGCTGTGGTATACTGGAGATGGAGATTGAGCTGGAATCATGTATACTTGTTGCTCCTGTAGATTCGTTGACGTTGTTGTGTAGATGTTCCCTGGAATGTTGTTGTTGTTGTTGTTTCCTTGCCAGTAGCCAATCGGAGGTTGTTGATTCGTCGCCGGCGTCAGATTTTGAGCGTATGTCGGAGAGAAGTATCGTCCCGTTTCCATGAGTCCGTCTTCACTTTTTCTTCTGTACATAGCCTCTTGTTGTTGTTGTTGTTGACGAAGCTGATTCTGATGTATAGCCTCTTGTTGTTGTTGTTGTTGATGCAACTGATTCTGATGTAGCATTTGTTGTTGTTGTTGCTCTTGATCTCTGATTTGAATCCTCTGAAATTCCTGGATTTGTCTTTGAATCTCCGCCGGATTTACGCCGTGATCTGGTTGTATCATTCGTTGATCTACGAATATCGGCGGTTCTAGCGCAACCGGTTCCGGTACCGGTTGAGGCACTTTCATCGGCGATGCCGGAGTTGGAGCTACTTTCTCTGATAATCCGAACAAGAAATCAGCATTACTCGTCGGAGCGGTTACGGATTTCTCCGATTCAGGTCGGCTAGGGATTGGATTTAACGTATCCCGATCCGATTTAGTCGAGCCTTCGGAGCCAAATCCGCCGGAAATGGAAGAAGACGGGAAGAGAAACAAACGCATCCTAGCTGGCTTAGAGGAGATACGAAGCAACCGATCGTACTCGTGCATCATGTGCTCGAGATCGTCATCGTTAGTCACGGAGATCAACGCATCGAGATCTTCACCTGGAAGCTGATACTTGAACGAGATTTCTCCGCCGCCATCACCGACGTTGCCGCCACAGACGGCTGAGATCTTCGAAACCAAAGCGGGAAATCTGATGCCGCGATCGACGGACATGATTTTGGTATCGCCATTAACATAGGTAAGCTGGTTATCGTGTGGACGAGGCTGGATCTTGCCGCCATAGCTGCACATGAACTTCACCTTGTAGCTCTGTTGCTGCTGGTCCTCCCATGGCGGCGGGTTTTCAAAATCGACGTCGCGAGATCTTGGCGACGATTCAGCTGAATCTGGATACGAGTTGTATGAGAATTTGTCCATTTCGTGATATTTTTTGAAATTAGTTTCCTCCCTTTTTGTTTTCTCTTTAATCCATTAAATAAAATCTAGAATTGGTTGTTGAATTAGAGACTTTGAAGAAAGGCAGAGGACTAGTATATGCTGGTTTTAGAATGCTAACATGACAGGATAGTGTTCGTGGTTTTGGCGTGAAGTCACTGTTTTTTAACACGTGGCGGTTAAGTATAGGTTAATAGTGATAAGACTGAGGTGACGAGGCTGTGACAATAGCTAAAAGTCATGGATTAGATGGACTTTTGCGGCAGTTTGGTGGGGGCCAGTTAGTGTTAAATTGCGTGTTTTGATTACATTGATATGCTAGAGAAGGCCATAGTTTTGAGCCTTTTGACTCTGACTAATTACTTAGTTAATAACCATTTAAATCATAACTAATTAAATTACGTATAATCAAAGGCGTTCCTCTTTCTTCCCTTAATAATGTCTGAATAAATCTATATTTTTTCCGAAAGTAGAGAATTCACGTGATCTTCGCTTCAAACTTTCCTTTTAAATTTTCTTTCATAAAATTATAATTTAAAATCACAGATTCTCACTCAAATCTAACAGGATCCCAAAACAAACACAATCCCGATCATTCTCTTCTTATCTTCTCGGATAACAATAAATTAATGAAACAACTAAATGCAATCCAGTTCTTGTAAGAAAACATATGGTCTTGTTCACATAAATTATTCAGCTGAAAGTACTTTGAATCTAAGCAAAAGTACCAAATCGTTCAAAAGTATAATTGTCTGCATGCTGCAGCTGAAGTATCTGCAGGACAATAAGGGCATTTGAATATGCGGTAAGGGCAGTTCTTGCTGAGTCTCGTGATGGATTGCTTGGAAATAACATGACGACAAGGCATCATCATTGGCGGGTTATCTTCACTGCTCTGATCTCTACTCACTGGACAAACAAAAACAGAATGGAACTGAAACTCATTCCCTAAATCCAGAGGAACCGGTAGCTGTTTTATAGCTTGCCATTCTTGTTTCTTCAAAGCCATTACATCAGCAAGCTTTAAAAGCGTCGGTAAGCTCTCTAAACCCGAGGATAACGCGACTGTCAATGGGGAGTTAGATGGCTGATCAAGAAGATGGTAATATTCCTTGATTAGCTGGTTGGTTATCTTGTCCCAACGTGATGGAGAAACCATCTCTGCATAAGGACATCTCTCAAGTGATCCCATCCATACCAAACAAGCCATAAGCTTTTGTATCTCTTTTAGGTGGAGTGAATCATATAGCGGAGGAAAATGGGTTCTTGCATATTTCAAAGCATCAGCTTGGTTTCCTTCTCTTACCATATCACAGAACTTCAAACTTATGAGTTTCAGCTCCAGCTTTGAACCATTATGCTTCAGCTTTTCGCGGTTTGCAGAGATCCATCTCAGTGCAGGCTCAATGTTTCTGAGTTTCATTGACTCGGTTAATTGGTGGATTTCTAATGACTGAGATCTCAACTCGGGTTCTTCCTCTTCTCTAGTCTCCTTAATCAAACAATCACCAACTTCAAACAAGCCTTGTCGGTAAAAATGGTGGATAAGTATCTTATTCACTAAGCGGATATCGAAATCGATGCTTCTGCAAGCTCGAGATATATCAGGATGATAAGAACTCTCAAGAATCTTCCCAAACTTGCCTAGACACAAGTTGGTTTCCTTTTGCGATCTTTGAAGCCGGATAATCGGTAAAAGAGCATCAAGCTTACGCCTTAACTCGGTAAGAACAGATTCAGGTTCTACTCCATCGTTAACTAATAGGATTCGATTCAATGTCTCTTCGACTCCATCACGAACTAGATCGATTACATCTTGAGAAACTGAGTGATATAGCTTTTGTTTCTTAATAACTCGATCAAATGAATCTTTCACAGTAGCAACCAAATCCATTTTCAAAGTGTACTACTACCAACTATTCCACAAAGCGCATCAACAACTGCAACACAGTAAATTAGTTGATCAAAACATTAGACATCTAAATTGGTTATCACAAAGAAAATACCAAATAGGATTCGATTTCTCATCTAAATTTTGCATTTTTAGAACTCGAGAGAAGATCCTGGGATTCTCGGATTCATCGAATTTGCACTAAACCCCAGAATTGAAAAAACAAAAGCAATGATTCACCAATCATCAACAATCACAGAATATAAATTGCAAAACTTGAAACAATCATCAATAGCAATAACTTTACACAAAAAAGTTTGCAAAAGTGTTGCTCTTTTAAGTCCAAAATGATCTTTTGATCGATCGAAAACCCAACAAAATAAGAAATGAAATTGGTAGTAAAATAGATGAAATTGAAAGATGTGCGCCGTACCGGAAAGGCGACTGAAAATTTCGATTTCGCCTTCAGAAACCAAAAGCCATTGAAAAGAGAAACGAAACGAAATCATGAAATTAGAGGGAGATGATTGGCATGACGTTTTCAAACAAGTTCCCAGCCGGATCAATGCGAATCAAAATTTGTTAAGATAGGTTCTGGAATCGCGGAACCACTTTTTTTTTTTTCAACCCCAAGCATTATCTAGCTAGGAAAAAAAATTATATTTTTCCAAATTCTTCTACTTATAAATCTATATCAGTGCATAATATATCTTCAACGAAAAACCTAACCAATAATTTCCCAAAGAAATATTATAAATTACAGTATCTTAACGTATAACAGTTATTTTAATTTTTAATAAATGTATAAGTGGTGAATAATTTAAATTTAATATTTTTTATAAAAAACATTCTCATTTTTCTAAATATCTATAGATTTACCGTTCTATTAAATTACCACCATTTCTCATCTAACAAGTGAACCTAACATCTTTTGCCATATATTTTTTACCGTCAATGGCTCATAGCTGATAGCTTTACCACTTGGTGTTTTAGCTTTACCAGCTTTAAATACTTTTCTCTTTTACATGTCGTGTTTTACAAAGATATGGTGAATCTGGAGATATTGACCTCGTTTACTACTTTGTGAAATCAGAGAGAAATCCAGAAACTGATCGCTCTTAAATAGAGCTAACATCTTATTCATGGACAAAGGTGAGACAATACACCAATGATTTTTTATGATTCTCTTCTCTAATAATAACATTTTGAACCTTTATATATACTTTCAGGTGGCTAACATTTTATATTTGGACTCTCCTGCTGGTTCTGGATATTCATATGCAACAACACCGCGTGCTTTTGAGACAAGTGACACCAAACAAGTTCACCAGATTGATCAATTCCTTAGGAGTGTTAAGTGTTTTCTTTTTCTTTTCTTTTTTTTTTGATCAATTCCGTAGGAGTGTTAAGTGTTCCGGCAGTTGTTCAACATATTTCAATTGGTACTCTTTTTAATTACCACTTATGCTTCTTGTCGGCATCTTCTGGTTCAAAGCTTTTAATCACATTCTACAATATGAAAACAGGAAATGGGTTTGAAATATATATATATATATATATATATATTCTGATTTCATACATTTTAATATCATCTTTGCAGACTTATAAGTATTTTCTGTCTGCCTTTTGGGCAAACGATGAAAATGTACGCAGAGCTCTAGGCGTGAAGAAGGTACCTTTGTGAATTCTTTTGGTTAGTTCTATACAAAACATAATAAGAAAATGTACAGTAAATCATTCACCAATTATCTCTCTCTTTGTTGTTTGGTCTAATTGAATCTAAAGTCCGATGAACTGTAATTTTGCTGTGTTATTCATCCAACCCTCTGATGCCTAAAGCTTCTATAACTATGTGTTGTTGCGTTCTAAACAGAAAAGCTCTGTTTCATGGCAACTTCCAGACCCTGTTCCATCTTCCATTTTTAATATTTCCAAAACAGAGACTGTCTTTTATTATTTCTCAGTCATCATCAATGTTGAAAAAACAAAATCACAATGCTTAGATCTCTTTTAAATTAAAAACAAGAATGATGTAGGACTCTGGAGTCTGCTCGTTATTCGAGTTTCATAAGTGGACTTTGCAAGATACTGTATGTTCAGAAAAGTGAAAGGTCTCCAGCATCAACTGATCTCTTAACAAGTTTAGCCCATGATTCATTTGTTTCATGGATGATCTTCAAAGCATACTCCTGTAAAATAACAAACCAGAGGTGTATATCTCTTCTCAGTTTCAGTTCCAAACATGAAGCAGCACCATAAGAGTTTTATTTAAAAAGAGCTTACTTTGTTTGCTGGTTTATCTCCAAGACCAAATCTGTTAGCAGGCTTTCCATCTGGGATCTTGTAGTCTCTGAACCAGTCTCTAATGGCTGTTAGTGTACCCTGATCACCAGATTCTGTGTTAAAATCAAGATTCATATAACGTATGGGGATTTGGCTTCTACTAGATTAGCTCCTACCGGGAAATGTTTCTCAACATCATCAACATCATTCACAAGATGAGCTTTTGGATCATCCAAAGAAATGGCAACAATCTTCCAGTCTAGCTCTCCTTCATCAATCATAGCTAACGCAGCTAAAGGCTTGATTTTTAGAATCTCGCCTATCTTCCTTTGGGTTTCACCAATCTCAACCACATCAACTACAAATCCAAACCAAGATTACATCAGCATCAGCATATTCTTTTTTGTTTACAAGTGATATCATATTCCATAAGATAAAAAAGAGTATCACAGATTCACCTGGATCATTATCCCCAAAAGCTCCTTCAACTTCAGAATTTGCC
The DNA here is from genome assembly GCA_028015245.1 of Cardamine occulta. Classification (NCBI taxonomy): domain Eukaryota; kingdom Viridiplantae; phylum Streptophyta; class Magnoliopsida; order Brassicales; family Brassicaceae; genus Cardamine; species Cardamine occulta. The sequence continues at coordinate 3,216,919 of CM051385.1, forward strand.
TGAGATGGATCTTCCCATGTCTGGGGAAGCAACCCATAGTTCCAGTTTATGTTATACCTGGATAAAATCCAGTCCATAAGTCATTGATTCCACAGTCTATAACAAATCATAATTCCAAAAATGGGCTAACTTGTCATCAATGGATGATGAAGCCTCTAAACATTAGCTCAAAACAAAGCAAAACTCAAAAAAAGAAAAGAAAAGAGAAATCTAAGCTATTTACTTACGGATAATATCTGAGCTTTCCCTTCTTAGTGTCTTGCTTAATAGGTGTGAAATCTTCATCAGTAGCAACCTCCATTTTCGCTTTTGACTCTTTAGGTATTTCAACTATAAAGTTGAAAACTCCATCGCCTAAGGTCAATGGTATATCATGCCATGGAGAAACCTAAACACAAATGCATATAATAATCATTATAAAGTCTTTAACAAAAACACAGAACAGAGTGATGAACCAAAAGCATTTTAATAAACATTGATTGCAATCCCAGAAAAGATTTCTTTATTACATAGTAAAACTAACTACAAGAGTATATCAAATAACAATGTGATACACTCCCAAACCTCAGAATTTAGGTAAACAGACAATTCATTCCTCAACCAAGCTTGAAAAGCATAAGAGAGTGATGAACCAAAAGCATTTCAAAGCAACTACACAATGCAGATCTTTAGAACATCGATTGCAATCTCAAAGAAGGTTTCTTCATTATGATCCGTAACCAATTTAACAACGGAGTATTCCAAAACAACAATGTGAAAAGACCCAAAAACTCAGAATTTTGGTAAACAGAGAATCCGTTTCCTCAATACTTTCCCAGTAAACCAAGCTTTGATTTTGAACACACAGAGACACAAAACGAACAAGTCAGAAACAAAACAAAAAGGTACCTTCTTTCCAGAACCATCGAGGAAGAAAACCCGATAATCTAAGGTTTCAGGTTGACCTTCTTGATTAACCTTAACCTGAGGATTGTATATGGCACTGCAGGAGAAGGGTCTTTTGGATTTCAACACCAAAACTCTTCTGTTGAAGCAGAGAGAGCCAAATCCGCCGGAGGATTTCTTCGCCGGCAGAACGAAAGCTCGCTTGGCGAGGAAACACGAGGTGGTTTGGGTTGCAGCCGCCGCAGCAGTAATCACTCTTGTGGCTGCCATTATAATGGAAAGATTGAAAATGGTGGCCTTTCGTTTCACTCGTTAGCTCGTTTTTATTCTTCTCACGGAGATGACAAAAAAAAAATTATTTATGTTAATACAAAAAAACGCCGAAGCATACATAGATCACGTGGGTTATGTAGAGTAGGTATTACCAACTTTAATTTTGTAACGTATAAATAGTTAGAATATGGAACATATACCGCTAAGGTTTCGTGGTGTAGTTGGTTATCACGTCAGTCTAACACACTGAAGGTCTCCGGTTCGAACCCGGGCGAAGCCATTTAATTTTTCAATTTTTTTACTTTTCACATGTTTTGTAACGCGTCATCGTAACGACTCTTTGATTGGTCGTTTTCTGAGTAAACTATTGATCTCTGTTTTGGGATCCCAATGTTAAGAAAGAAGGTTAATCTTAAGACCCTCACAAAGATACAAACGTTTCTATAAAGACTGGTTTAGAATCATCAGAATCCATCGATAAGTACGTTGAAAAGGTCACAGAGTACACCAACTGATAAGGAATATACAAAGTTGAAGAAGCAGAGGGAGACATAGGCATGACGAGTACATGATTTAGGAAGATCTTATTTTTCTCTCTGATTATTCTCAGTTTCATTTTCTGATGAATTCCACACCTTTCTGAATACTTCCGGCTAACTCTTCTTTTGCTTTCTCCAGACCAATCCTGTAGAAAGCCAGAGGCTTAGAATCAGAAAAGTTTGAGATGAGACAAGTATTTTGAAGAGAGTTTCAGACCTTTCGTATTCGTTTAAGGGTCCAAGCTGATACACTTCCTCTGCTCCTGTACGGCCAAGACGCACTTTGGTTGCAAAGAAAGCTAATTCTGTTACCTGTGATGAATTTCCATTACAAATCAAAAGCGTCAAAGAATGAAAAATAGAGGCAAAAAAGTTTTATTTTGAAGATGAAAACCGAAAGCTTTTCAAGATTCACCTGTGAAGCAACAAAAGAGCATTCTACAACATTCGCATCACCTCTTAACCCGCGTAGACAAGCATCTGCAAACTTGGCTGCAGCATATGCCTGTAGTAGTACATTCAGATAGTGATTCAGGACACTGTTCCAGAGAAAAGCAAGTGTTATGATGATTTCTTAAAGTGATTTGGTTTGGTTTTACCATTGAAAGTGTTGCAGATCCAGCTCCAGCTTTTGCCTCCACAACTTCAGTTCCACCATTTTGAATCCGGTTTGTGAGGTACTCAATTTCTGAAGGTGTGAAGCTGCTAGGAGGTTTGACCTGAAGATAAAAATTAATTCAAGATCAATCAATAAGCAGAGAAGCTGATGTAAAACGACCTGTGATTCCCATTTATATAAAACCTGTGACAATAGTGGCAAAATTGTGACTCCAGCGTGTCCCCCAACGACTGGTACATCGACTTCTCTTGGATCAAGGCCAAGAACTTCTGCCTGCACAAGATTGAAAAAATATCAAATCTTCTTGGTGATTGAAAATTCAACAAAACCAAATGGAGTGATGGAATCATAAGAGATTATTACCACAAATGTGTTGGCACGAGCCACATCGAGTGTAGTAACTCCAAGAAGCTTCTTAGGATCATAAGTTCCAGCTTTCTTGAAAACCTCAGCAGCAATGGCGACAGTAGAGTTCACAGGGTTGCTGATCAAGTTGACAATAGCATTAGGACAGCATTTGGCTACACCTTCACATAGTGTCTTAACAATCCCAGCATTGATTTTAAACAGATCATCACGGGTCATCCCTGGTTTCCTCGGTACACCGGCTGGTATGATCACAAGATCCATACCCGTTAGCGCATCTTCAAGCTGCTTCGGTCCCAAAAATCCACGGACCTAAAAATGATCTCAAATCAGTTGCTCAATACACATTACTTTGCAAGAAAAAAAAAGTAATCTTATGACAAATTAATTTCAAGGTTAAGAGGTTCTTACAACAGCTCCAGTGTCCATATGGCTGACGTCAGCTGTCACACCAGGAGCATTGACAACATCGTAGAGATGAAGTAAAGAGACAAGAGGGTTCATCTTCATCAACAAAGATAAAGATTGTCCAATTCCACCTGCAGCTCCAAGAATTGCTACTTTGAATCCTGGATTCCCACCTTTTGCTCTACAGTTTTCTCGTCCCATTACTGAATTCTTCGCCTCCATCTAATGATCGATCAATCACGAAGAACAAACAAATTTCACTTTTAGTCCTAGAAGGCTTCAATGGAGGAAAACAGATTGGTTTATCTAATGACATCAGAAATCTTCAGTTACTAGAAACGGAAGTTCACTGCTAGAAACGAATGTCAAGTTCATGACTGAACTAAAGTAAAAGAAACTAAGAACGTTGAATAAGCTTAAGACAAGATCACTTTTGCTTGAGAGTGAATCCAAACCAACGATTAAAGAATCAAAGAAGATAACTTGACTTAGAAGCAAAGATGAACAGAACCTGAGGAGTGAAAGAAGGTTGAAGATGAGCTGAGATCCTAGCAATCCTTTGGTTGGCACTTCCGCGAAACTCCATTGTTGTGTTCCTCTGTTTGCTCGTGTTAGAAAGCTGTTAAAAGAGTTTTAATTCGTATGTCCGAGAAGAGAGATGACTTAAAAATATGGGGACTAGATTGAAAGAATATGACGTAAATATTTGTCTTCTTTTGTAAAATTTTATGTGATAATAATTTGTGTGGAAAGAAATGTTGTTCATTTTGTAGGAAGCCTTCCTTATCCCTTTATCTTCATGTTGCTTTCCTCTCTTGACCGTTGTGGCTCTCAGAATTTCCGCAGAAAAAGGTTTTAGATGAACCTAAAAATGGGTTCGAAAATTGTATTGCTGAGATTATAAAGAAGCCTATTAAAGGCCCATAGTAGTGCTCTCTAATTCGGGTTTTTCAATTATTATTTTCTTACACAAACTAAAACCAAATACAGTAAACTATAGGTAACTAACTATAGTAACCAACCAACAATCAAGAAACAAGACTTGGGTTCTGAGTCATCGGCTTAGATGACAAAGAGCAACAGAATCGGTCAAAAACAATAAACAAATGTAACCGAAACGATCCATGAAGTGTACAAAGGATCCCCACATATTCTTAACACATTTTACAGCTTTTACACAATGCTTTATACAGGTTTGTCTTGCGAAGGTGACACTTGGCCAAAAATGGTTTCAGTTTCGATCAATGGAGCCACCAAGTAAAGACATTATTAGCCCACCGCCGTGAACTCTCTCCTCCGGAACCATAAAGTCAAAGATGTTTGTTTCTCCTTCATGTGAATTACTTGGAGATTTCAATTTCATGGATGAAGGTACAAGAACCTGCATTGGTATCATCATCTTCTTCTTCTTCTGCCTATTCTCAAACCGTATTCGATCAACAGAAACAGTACATTCAGAAACGGCGCTGACTCCAGATTGAGAATGATCAGAAGCAGAACCAACAACAAGGCCACTGAAGAGTCCAGGTCCAATCAAACCGCTCTTGCTTCCATCTTCTTTCTCCCGAGCCATAATAGTGTTATGCGCAGCGCATAAACCGCTCTTTCCTCTAGCGAATTTCTCGCATTTCTCATCTTCCCAAGAACATCGTTTCCCACCACCATGAGCTTTACAGAAATCAGTACTACCTTGAGCACTCTTCTCACAATCAACAATCTTGCAACGCTTCCCACCACCATGCTTAACACAACAGTCAGTGCGACCACGCGCACTCTTTGTACACCCTACCACAGCACACCTTTTCCCACCACCATGAGCAACACAGAAGTTAGTCCCACCATGTACGCTTTTAGAGCAAATCCCACCTCCATCAGCTAGACAACGTCTCCCACCACCGTGCGCTTTACACAGAGGAGTACTTCCTTCTGCTCCTTTGCTACATCCCGAGAATATGCAGCGTTTACCACCACCATGAGCTTTGCAGTAGTTAGTACTTCCTTGAGCTCCTTTCTCACAACCTGAAAGAAACTGACAACGTTTTCCACCACCGTGTGATATACAAAGACCAGCTTGTCCTTCAGCACTTCGTGTACAGCTTTCGATAAAACATCTTTTACCACCACCGTGTTTAATGCAGAGGCCTGATTTGCCACGAGCTGCTTTACCACATCCTTCAGGGAACTCACAACGTCTTCCACCACCATGAGATATGCAGAAATCGGTTTTTCCTTCAGCGCTTTTCGTGCATCCCAAGTGTTCACATCTCTTCCCTCCACCATGAGTTTTGCAAAAAGTGGTTTTACTCTCCGCACCTTTGTTACAGCCTGGTTTTTGGCATCTCTGTCCTCCTCCATGGCTAATGCAGAGCCCTGACGCTCCTCGAGCTCCCTTCACACATCTCATAAATTTGCATTTCCTCGGGTTGCTAGTCCTCTGTTGCACAGAGAAGGCTGTGTAAGGTGATGGCTCTAGGCTCACTTGTGAATGTATTCTGGTTCCAAAATGATTAACTCGTTGCATCTGTGAAGGGTTTCTAACATTTGAATCTAACAGAAGTGATGGCATGTAGCCACCTGATCTCTTCGCAGAAGTAGAACCTTCATCAACAACAGGAATCACACGTTGTCTACCATTATAGATAGCAACTCGGGGAGTAGTAGTCTCAGTATATGTCGAAAATGAACCGTCAAGTCCACTGAAAGTGTCTATGCTTTCAGCAGGAAGACCAAGTTGCAGAACTGAATCACCGAGTTCTTGAGTGAATCCAGAGGCAGAATCTTTGTTCCTGTTATTAACCCCGGTACTAAAGTAGTATGAAGCTGATGTTGGACCCAATCCAAGAACTAACCGGCAGCCATCATCAGTGCAATTAGAAACGTCGGAACAAAATTGGTTTTGAGATCCCTCAAGGCACTTCAGGCTAAGAGCGGTGTCGTCCATATTAATGCCGGTGGCATTAGAGAGATGAACTACACCGTCGTTCAAATTCATACCAAGATATATGAAAAGGATATAGATGAAATAGAAACTCAAAAAAACTACTACTTAGCACATGACACTTGTTGCTATAAGCACATATTGGAGCATCTTGAGAGATGAACAGCTTCCGCCACTCACAAAGCCTGATGTATCTGCCCTGTCCATCTTCAAGAATGGGAAAGAAGAAATACTCTGCTCGTGTAATACTATCAACAGAAGAATATTTGATGGAGATTTTATCAGGTTCAGCAGAAGAGGAATGATTTTTGTTGAAGTATGCTGCTTTTGAGAATTGTCCACGGGATCTGGAAATAAATAGAGAAAGCATGCAACTTGATAGTCAATGAGAAGAGCAAAGAACATTGTATTGGAGAAAAATTCGAGCGAGACCAAAAACAATCAAGGGCATAACATATTCATAAAAAGTAAGAATTTGACGTTAGGAGCACGAGATTGGAAGCTTTGAGCAGTAAGGTGAGATGTAACTGTACATCTTTACTCAAATATAATTCATAATACAACAGATTTAGGCAATGGTGGTAATCATCACAAACACCAAAGTCAAAAAAATATTGTTTGTAATACAATATTTCATTAACATCATGATTTAAGATCCAATCACAAGATCCCAAAATCTGAGAAAAAACTATTTGTTTACCGAGGTTTGACTTGGAAGATTGATTATTGAAAGTAGGAGAAAACACCAGAAGAGATTAACTCAGCCTTGTATCAGAAAGTTTCTGAAGAAGCCAATAAAAATTAGATAAACCTAAAGGACTTTGGACAAGAAGAAGAAGATCTAAAAAAGACTCATCCATCATGTACTGCAAAATTCACATAACACAGATTTCATAAACGGAACTGAAAACAAAACAAAGTCTAAAGATCACATAAAGTGTCAAAACACCCTAAACTGAGAATGGAACTGTTCAAGAACAAGTGGTGGGAAGAATTCAAATCAGAAAGGCTTAATTTCACAAAACAATCATGCATTTTAATTCATGAACTCCGATCAAGCAAATGAATGAGAAATCCAGAAGAAAATTAGACGTACGGTGAGTGATAGCAGAAAGAATCAAGAAGAGGATTCAAAACCTCGTGGATCTGAAACTCGGGCTCCAGATAGAATCCAAGGAGAAAACAAGAAGAGTTGAGGAACAAAATTCAGACACAGGTGTTGAAGAAAGGACGAAAATGATTATTGGCAAAATGATATAGTGCCATTATTTTAACTGTTTGTTTTTCTTGGACACAAAGTACCTAAACTGCCCTCGGTTTTTGTCCGGTTCTGGTCGGGGAGAGAAATGCGCTTTTCTTGAAAATCCCGGTTTGCCCTCGCTCTGATTGGGTAATTGACATTATACAATTTAAAATTTTGTAATGGAAGCTGCCACAGAAGCCAACTTGGGTCAATCACGAAATTTGTATTGACTCCATATAATATCTATAGGTTGCCATTCTAAAATTTTGCAATAATAAATTTAACTTGGGACAATAACATTTGGAGATCAATGATTCTGAAAGCTTTGAAAATATTGACATCAGAGAGTTGTATAAAAATCTAGTACACAGTACATATTGTGATCAGCGTTTTCATTTGAATGTAAACATTAAAAAATCTTATTGACTTTATGAATCTTCTCTACACGAGTATCTCCACCCTTATAGCAATAGCAATTAGGCTTCTTGGTCCAGAAATCCAACAAGACATTTCTCAAGTAAGATATCAAAATTGACCCAAGCATGGTATTTGTTGAACAACGACGTACCATCTCTCCCAGCAACTTTTTTCAGCATATCAACACCTCCAGGATGAAAGTTCATATAAGGCGTGATGTTGTACACGCGACCTTTCAAAACAGTCCACGTCGAATCTCCTAATCGGTGCTTCTTTACTTCATCCATTGAGATACGTCTCTTGCTTGACTCTCCCTTCAGGCCTGCAAAACAAATTTAACGTTTTCATGTAACACATCAAAATGTTGTATTAAGGAAAAGATGACCAATAAAGAGAGGTGTACTTACCTGCAAGATCGGGATGTGTTCGTGTAAGTTTCAACCAATCCATTTGGCTATAACCTTTTTCAAATGGAACTTTGGTACGAGTTATAGGCCTTGGAGCTTTGAAATTATCAGATGATTCATTGGATTGCTTTTTCGAAGATGAAGAATCAATCACTGTGAAAGACAAAGAACCTATGGTCTTTTCCTTTGGAGGAAGAGACTTGTTTTTACTTTGTTGATCTAATCCATCTTTAAGGGTAATACTTCCCACATTTGATGCAAGATCTTTGCCCTCAAGAACATCTTCACTATCTGGTGCCACAACCTTCAAAATGGAACAAACCAAGAATCAAACTCATAAAGTCTAAAACTTTCATGTTTTTCATAAACTCTGAAAATTCCTGAAACTCACCTTTGCGAATGTGAAATCATCATCTTTAGTAGTATCCATCTTGAGCTAAAATTGAGCTTCGAGCAATAAGTTTCAAAACAATCTGCACCCAATTTGTATCAGTTAAAAACAAAACCTAGAGCCTCTCTAACGCACTCTGGGGAGGAAGACGAAGATCTGAGCAAAGACTCAACATATATTTCGATTCTCTACAAACTTCACATAAAAAAAGACGCCGATTTAGGGATTATTAACCAATGTTCAATAGCCCCAGGGAAAGTAAAATCAATTCTGATTCATGAATCCATATCAACAACAACAGAGAAAATAAACAAGTGAATAAAATAGTAGAATTGAACTAGAAGAGAGTTGAAGACCTGGTGGCTCTGTCTCGGAGGAGAAACAAAGAAAAAAAAGCGAAGAAAGAGATCTATTGGCAAAAAGGATTAATTCTTCTGAGTCTTGTTCTTCCCTGGAGGCTGGACTCAATATACCAAATTCGAGTCGGTTCAACTTGGGGTTGTTGGGGATGAGGAGAACCGAAATAATTTTGGTTCGGTTCCGAACTTGTAATTTGGTTCGTGTTTGTTCAAACTTCAAAGTCAAAATCGTATTTTGGTTATGTTCGGTTATCTCGGTTCCTTTATTTGGGTTTGTTGAGAAAATTTTAAAACTAATTCAATTTTAGTTGTATGTGTGTGATGAGAATCAATGAAGTAAGGCATAGATGATTTAGTAGGATATGTTTTACACTCGATAACAAAATTAGGTGAAACACAAAATCACTTTAAATTGTAAAATTTGGCTGAAGTTATCGATGTAAGGTTACAAATTACAATGTCATCACTAGTAACGAGAAGAGACCCCCAAAAACAAGCTCTGCTCCTCACACACTCTGTAATTAATCTGTACCAATCCCTTTCCCTCTGGTCATCAAGATCCTACGAGCCCTCTAAACCGAGCATACGACAGTATAATCACGAACAAGACTGCGCAAAATGCTCCTGTGAGACTTACCACCTTCAACAACAAATAAACACACCAATGAAACCAAGGTTGAAATGACCTTCAACATGTTACTGAAATGTGACTCCTACCCATTTGAACATGTATCCATGGCCATCGTTCCATGTGTAGGGAATGTTCATGCCGAATATTCCGGCCACCATTGAATACATTGATATACAGACGGTTCCAGAGCTTAACATAAGCTCTAACTGCACAGATTCTAGGTGACCCTTTTTAATACACATCAAAATATGGAAAAGAAATTATCAATCTTGAGCTTTCTTCTATATTCACTCACCTGAATCAGCTGATTTCTATGATTGTCTAGCTGCAAAAAAAAAAACCATGATTATAGTTTACATTAGATTACATTTTCATAACATTTTTAGAATTCAGGAAAATAGGTTTTGATTTTGGTTACCTGGATGTTAATGTAATCCTCTGTATCATCAATATACTCGCGTAGCTGCATCATGTTCAGTTATACTTTAGTCAAGAAAAAAGGATGTAGGAACAAATGAAACAAGAAGGTACAATACCGCAGTTAATTTATTCAAAGTGCTGTCGATTTGCATGAAGTATGCCTGTAAAACAAAACCAAATTAATGGTTATTTAAATTTCCTTTGTAGCTGTAAACAGATAGAATGGTAGATATATATGCAACAAACAACCTCGAGCAACATTTCAAGTTCTTCAATATCATTTTCTTCGTCACCACGAACCGTGGCTAAACTCAGTCTACTTGCCCTGGAAATCTTAGAACCTATTGTTGGGGACGTAGGATACCAAATGGGTTCTTCAGAAACGCTAAGCGATGAAGAAGCACCAACAAGCTTCCTTGAAAGGTAGAGATCAGCCATATCATCGTCATCATCCAACAATTGTTCTAGCTCATCCCTTACCTGCAAAAAGTGACAAGGGAGCTTAATTCTTCTCTAATTCACTTTCATAGTTCTTTTAACGAGTCTTTTTCCTTGAGTTTCACTTCAAATATGTGAAGAGGCATAAATACTCACTTTGACACAGTTATTTTCATAAATATAATTCCTTTGCGATACATGCTCACCTTTTGGACCCGAGCTATCAATCGGGTCATGGTACTCTTTAATTTACGAACCCTTTCCAAGTTTCTGCTACTTATCTACAAAATGAGATTATGCTCTCAAAGCTCATCGTCTGATGTAGTTGGAAATGGATCAGTGATTGGTTAGCTACCTTTGAGGTAAGTTCATCCAAAACTGGAGAAGCAGAGGTCTCTAGTTCCGCCGTCCTTGCAGCTAGGAAGCTACAAATAGCTTCCAAAGCCACCTCCAGCGCCCGGAACTCAAAGGGGGACTCTAAATAGTAAGTATAACAAACACCACATTTCAAATACCAAAAGTCAAAAAGAGTGAATGTTTCTTATGCATAGGCATCAAAAATAAGAAGAATTTGAGTCGAGGGGGTACCATCTTCTTCACCCACATCACCATCTCCTTGACCACCATGTGCCTCGTTTCCAACAGGCAAGCGTCTCTGAAACTCCTCCAGGACGGGAATAACATTTTCATCTGACGAATCCCGAATCAAAACCTGTAAGCATTTTCAAATAACCAAACCAAGCCGTCGTTACTTCACTAATCACAAGGAGATGAAATGTTCCAATTATCACTTAAGTATGTATAATATGTTAGAAGATCATTGACCATAATGAAATCTTATTAACGGCAAACACACCTAAAACAAACAAAATGTCCAAAAGTTTAACTACAAGCCAGTAAGAAAGAACTAAGTAAACTGATTCTGACCTCTTCAGCTGTGATAATCGCCTTGATATGCTGCATCAGAACCAAAACAAACACGAATCAATTAAAAAAGCTGTGAAAACCCAAGAAAACAAAAGCAGAGGAGAAAACCAAAAGTCCCAACCTCTAAGTTAAGAACAATGGCTCTCTCTCGACCTAAAATAGCAGAAGGGTAAAAAAGATTGGGGTCCAGGATCCGAAGATCACGAGCGTGGATCTGAACACGGTGCATAATCACATATTTGTCTACGTCAAGCACCGTTCTTTGCCCTGTCGCATCTATTGAAATCCAACTCCTTGATGAGTGAGGTATCTTCCTCTTCACTGTGACAACAGCCAATGGATCCACCGGAACAAGGTCTCCGTCAGGTGACATCTTATATTCTTCACTGCTTAAACCCAATGCCAAAAAATTCAACGCGAAGTAAGAGAAAACATAACTAACGAAAAACATCCAATTGAAGAGAAGCAAAATCGCACCTTTTTCACCAAAATACTTTACATACAAAAATAAAACCCAGTTGAATTAAGAAAAGTGGGGTTTCGTTGTATCTGCTCCTTTTTTTCATTATAAAATTCCTCGAAAGTCGTCTTTCATTTTTAAATTGAGTTTGAGACTTCTCCTTTGGGTTTCACGATGAGACGACGGCGACAAAGATAGCGACTGTGATGGAGATAGCGTCGACGGCATTGACAACGGGCGGCAGTAAAGGCGACAATCACAACTCACAAGTAATTTAGTCGTCAGTCGTGAGTGAGAAAAAGAAGAGACTAGGAAATTTTCAAATTTTGTTAAAAGGGTAATATAGTCAATTGTATTTCGAACGCGATATATGGAAACCAAACCACCCAAGACACGATTTGATACCAAATTATTCCTCTTGTTTTTGGAAGCCCTCAACTTTTTATCCGTTTTTGTCGGAAGCCCTCAATTTTATATTCCTTTTAAATTTTAACCAATAGAAAAAAAAACTATCGTATCAGCATCAGCCTATCAGTTCAATCCTCAGGGAAAATTAGATGATATTGGCGACGTGATATTCAAAGCTATATCCCACATCGGCTTCTCTACTCATAATATGTCTATATATATATCGCATGAAATCAACTATCTAACGTCGAGCTATGTAACGAGAGCTTGTGACCCAAGTGGGGACAATAAGATAGTGGAACACTGGCTCAGCCTACGGGTCGGATTTGAGTTGGCATGGTTCCGGACTGCCCAGTCCAAGCTGTGAGTGATCCGTACGAACTGAACGAAGGTTTGGTTCGGGCTGTTCCTAAAGGTGGGGGTAATGCGTGAGGCTGGCTTCACAGAGCAGCGACTACCTCCCACTCTCAGCAGTGGACGGACCACGGTTCGACGCCTCTCAGATCCACTATGGTCCGCCGGCTCGTACCCAACTTGAACCACCATTTTTTATTTTTTACATTTTTATTTCAATAATTTTATATTTTCAAATTTAAAGGAACACAATCCGTGGAATCAAATCTTAATGTGCAAGGAATGTTTCAAGCTTCCCACATGTAGAAGATGATGGCCTAACGCAAGTTTCCTTTTTCCGATCTCATCAACAACCCTCAGATCCTTACACAAATCGATCTTAAACTTAACCACTGCTTCTTCGCTCTTTCCCAGACGAACCTTCTCAAAGCCTAGAAGATGCTTAATCGGAGATCCGTATATCGCCGCCGGCGTCGTGAACAGAAACACCGTGTGGATCCCCTCTCTGCCTCCGACGTTCCTTACCTTCAATTGAACATCAAAATCCGATCTTCCCTTGACGAAGTTCTTGCAGTGCGGTCCGATCGCGTCCAGTGATCGGCACTCCGACGATCGGCAAGGATGGTTCTCGTTAAGACGGAGAGAGACGACTCGTGGCGCTTTGATTAGCTGATGGTCGAATTGAGTGTAGGTGAGCCCGTCTGCGAAGGCGTATAAGGTTTCTCCGGCGTAAAATCGGTAAGTCCGAGCCGGATACCCGTTTGATTTATCGGGTCTCATGTTCATATTCGACATCGGAACTTTCTCCATATACGATTGCGGGTACCACGTCATCGGTAAATTCCCGCCTACCAAAAAAAAAAAAAATCATCGGTGATCAAAAATTACAATCATAAAACCAAACCGGTCAATTATCACCGGTTCAAACTGGAGAACAGAGTCTTACTCGGATTATTACGACCGAAGATGATGTCAGCAATGGCAAGACCACCGGCTTCTCCAGGAATTCCGACCCACATTATGCTTGTGATCTTCTTATCGTTCTTGGCAAATGTAATATCAAATCCCCCACCGGATATTATAACTAGCACCACCGGTCCTTTCGCAGCCTTAGCCACCTCAGTCACAAGCTCTTGCTGTTTCCCGGGAAGATTCAAGTCGACTCTGTCAAGGTTCTCTCTCTCAATTGTTTGATTTGTTCCCATCACCAGCACAACAGCATCCGCAGAAGCCGCCAGAGCCGCGGCTGAGACTATATCCGGCTTTGCGCACGCCACTTTAGAACATCCCGGCTGATACGTTGACGCCACCGTTTCCGCCAGTCCCTGAAGCGGTGTTGTGTACTTGCAAGGTACACCTGAAGATAAAAAAAATTTATTTCGGTTTCAATAATTTAAGCTTCAAGTTAAATATTCAAGACCTTTATGTTTCTTTAGTGTAAATTTCAATTTACCGAAGTAGTTTCCGATCATTGTTTCGGTTACATTGGCGTTTGGTCCTATCACGGCTAAAGTTTTGATCGCGGAAGGTGAGAGCGGAAGCGAACCAGCAGAGTTCTTAAGCAAGACAATTCCTTGCCTTGCGGCGTCTCTAGCGAGTTCTTGGTTATCAACCGTGCAAACGTCTTTAGGACCAAGGTCACCATAGAGCTGTTTCTTTGGGTCTCCATCGAAGAACCCTAAACGCATCAGAGTCGCGAAGTTGTTTGAAATGGCTTTGCCGATAGCTCCTTCGTTTACCAAACCTGCCTTAACCGCTTCCATTGCGTGTTGACCTGTGAAATGATCACAATTCAAATCCAAACCTGCCAATAGAGACTTGGCCACAGCTTCCTCTGGAGTCTTGGTATAATTTTGGCTCGAATACATCACATCTACTGAATCACAATCCGAAACAATGTACCTAATAAAAACAAAACCTATTATTTAAATGACAAATCCATTCGTAGAGTTAAGCTATTGGAAACAACAACCTTACCCGTTTAACTTCCATCGTCCACGGATCACACCGGAAAGCAGATCAGGATCAGCGCATGTCGGTTTACCGTTAACTTGGTTGTAAGAACACATGACACTAGCCACATTTCCATCAACCACACAGCTCTTGAAAGGTGGTTGAAATGTATCAGCCATATCTTGTTTGTTCACCTAATCCAACACATACCATGAAAAAAACAGACAATGAAATGTGTTTGGTGTGAACAATAACAAAAGTTACATAATATTCAAAGAATCCAAAAACTCTTTCATATTACCACGGCGTTGAAAGTGAAACGATGGACTTTTTCCAATTGTCAACATCATAAGCGGTGTAGTGTTTGCAGCAAGCAGCGACTTTGAGACGGTTAGGATCTCCACCGTCAGTCTCCTGAAGACCTTTAACATAAGCCACCGCGTATTTACTCGAGAGTGTTGGGTCCTCGCCGGGAGTCTCTTGTCCTCTTCCCCATCTCGGATCTCGGAATATGTTCACATTCGGTGACCAAAACGTTAATCCAGCTAATCCCACATTGTGCATTTCCCTTGCCTCAGTCGATACAACCTTTATCCAATCCATGGATACAAATTTATTAAAGCTAGAAACAAGAAAACGACTTCTGTCTAAAACGTTGAAAAAAAATATGGTATAAAAATGACTACTTGTATCCCAAGGAACAGAAATTTTCATTTGTTACAATAAGTGAGTTTTTCACACTATCCAAAAAAAGGGAAAATGAAAAAGGAGATAATTCTTTCACCTTGCCTATGGCCTGGAACAGAGACACGTTGAAGGAAGCGGCCGTGAGTATGATTTGAGGGAAGCTAGTGGCGCCAGGGACTTGACTGGAGAAGTTACTACCACGTCCGACGTAAGAGACGCCGTGAAGTGCCTCTGACCACCAGTTATAAGCTGGAATCCCAAGGCGGCTCACGCCGTTAGCTTTGCTCCCCAAAAACCCGATTTTCTCCTCCAACGTCAATCTTCCGACAAGATCGATGACTCTGGCTTCGACCTTCGCCTCCGTGTTGCAGAATCCAACCCCGGAGAGAGAAAGGTTTCCGGTGATATCACAGGCGAAGACCGGAGAATACTGGGCGTTCGATTGTTTGGAGATGCATAAGAGGAAACAGAGGACAAAAGTGGAAACAGAGGAGACTGCTCTGTTTCGCCTTGTTTGGCGAGAATAACCCAATTTTTATTTTTTATCTTGTGTTTTACTTTGTTTTTTAACACTAGATTATATACTCATAAAAGTGGTACGTTGGCTGGAGATTGTAATTTCAGGATTATGATTTTCAAAAAGTTGTAGTATATATATCTATTATTGGATTTATATAGAAAGCGTTGCAGGCTTCGAGATGAAATGTTAATTAATGAAATCAAGGAGATTCGTTTCTCGATAAAGAAGTTTGATACAACAAATATCATAATTCTGATTCTATAAAAATCAGATTAAAAATTTTAAATGCAGGAATGTATGTGGCCGTGAGGTATGGGATGTCTTTGTTATAAAGACAAAATTAAGGATGAATTTCTCTAGTTGTCTTTTTCATCCAGCCAGATCATCATCAACAACAACAACAACTTGTACCGTGTATAATAATAATTTGATTTGATTTTGAATGAAATATATGTAATTATGTTTTTCTATTTTGGGTATTATTATTTCCAATCTTTAGTAAGCTTTGCGGCTATCACAGACTCACAGTCATCAGCATAAGATCACCTCCAACCATGAGTTCTAAACATGAGTTTTTACACTATTTATAAATTAAAATATTAATAAATAATGAAGAGGTTCTTAACTATTCATTAAACTTGGTTCTAAAAACTCTTCAAGAGGAATTTTTTGTAAGAGGTTAATACACTATTCAAAAATCTATACAATTGTTTATTAATAATTTAATTTTTAGAACTCCATGTTAAGAACCATTTTTGGAGATAAGCAACTTTGCTGTTCAATGCAGAATATTGCTGCCTCGTTTGGTCGACGGCAAATCTACTTTCGAAATTAATAAAGGAGTATAATATGTAATAAAAAACAAATCTATTTATAAAAATTGGAAAAAGAAATAAGGCATCAAGTCTTTTTCCCCAATAATTGTAAATCACCAAATATATTTTGTAATAATTCTACGAGACTGTAAATTACATTCTATGGATGAGTGAATAATGGAGGATTGTGTTTCGTAGTACAATAAGATTATTCCGACAAAACAAAAATAAGAACTTACAAAAATTAGGAATCTTACAAGTTGTTGCACCTATTCACTCAAAGAGAATCAAACAATTATTTGGATTTATTCAAGTTGAGTGAGTGAGTGCTGTCAGAGAAGGATGAATACTTTGTTTCCTTTTTCTCTGTTTGATTCTAAAGTCTGATTCTCAAACTCAAGTTTTTTTTTTTTTTTGCATTATTTTCTACACGATGGATGACAATATTTATCACTTTTGAAAAAACTTAATTTTCTAAAGAAACACACATGACCACGACACAAAATTCTACGGGTTTCCTCAAAAAAAAAATACTCAATAACAGTTTAATATACACTAGTTTTCACATATTATAATGGTTAAAAGTTAAAACAAAAAAAAACTCTACTTTTTTGTAAAAGGAAAAATCCTAGATTTGATATTAAATCTTTTATTCTACTGAGTAATGACCAACGGCAAGACAAAAATTCAAGGTTTATGTAAGAAAATTGTTAAATATTGATAACGATTGGTCATCTAATTAAAATAACGAATCTCTGACGCAAAAAAAAAAAAAAAAAAAACAAACAAACAAATCTTATTGTATGGTTGCTTTTTCTCACATTGTAATTTATAGCCTAGGTTAACAAAAGAATCTATTTGGGCACGTCTGAGTAAAGAAGATAATATATACAGAAAATGTTAACTAATGAATGGACCACATTGACACCTATAAACCTAAAATCAAAAGTTTAGGTTCGTTCGTGATGAATGATGATGTCGACTGGAGAATACACATAATTGAGTTGCCTTTTATTGTGGAATATTAACATCATTTTAATACAGACAAAACTAATAATAATTTTCATCTAAAAAGTCGCATAAAATTATATTTCAAACAAATTGAAACTTGAATTTATATAGAAATATTTAATTAAAACATGTATAAGAAACTGAATTCTGAACAGATTTTTTTTTATTTTTTTTATCAATTTTCCTTTTTAAATAACGTTTCTTATAATAATAAAACGAAAAAAAAAGTCAGCTGGTTATGCGTTTAGTAGTTGCAAATGATGTTTGAAACATTTTTGTTAATATGATGAACACAACATTTTTATGTGCGTATTTATATTAAACAGAGGTCTGAATGATCACATATACCAACGGCAAAAGAAAGATGAAACAATGAAGTTGCTTCAAATTCCCCCACTATAAGGGTTGTTGATAAAACACCATTCCAAGTACGATTCAACATTTACAAGTAAACTACACAGATATTTTGGTAGAATAAGAAAAGCCCGTTTTATATAAAGGAGATACTTACACACTCAAACCAAATCCAATGGCACGAGATGAATGTACTTCAACTTTTAACTCTGGTCCTTGTAAGGTGTCCAAATCAGTTTGCTAACATCTACATCAAGACCACCTCGCCCTGCAGCTTTCAGATGTCGGTCCAGAACCTTTGGATCCGCACAGATCACGTGTTGTCCTTTCCGGTACTGTATGAGTTCTAGGCTCTGAAGCGTGCTTAATATATCTTCCACTTTGATGGCTGTCATGTCGCTCAGCTCCTACATCATCGTACATGAAACAGAGACGGATGAGTGGAGTCTTACTTCTTAGATCGCATAAACCAAGATTAGCCTAAAGTTTTCTATCAGTTTGAAAACACAATCTAACCTTGATAGAAATGTTTCCTTTATGTTTTTTCAATATGTCTAATAGAACACGAGTCCAATAACCTCTGTAGCTTAGTAAGCCTAGATCCGACAAGGGTCTTTCCGGTGTCCCGACTTTTCCCTCTTTCTTTGACAGCTCGTAAGCTGCAACTCAGAGGGACTATCTGTTATTATTTTTAGCAAAATATAGTTTTATGAAGAGTCAAGTGACACGAGAACTCACAAAAGGCTATTAAGAATTTTCCATAGCCTTTTCTTTGATATGGAGGCAGGGTTAGAATGCAAGCTAAGTTGTATGCTTCTTCTGAATGCTTCTCCTGTACCAATAGAAGTTGCGTTTTATTAACAAACAAGATAGCTGAAACCAAAGATATCTGTAACTGTTGTGCTGTCTTACCTTTGAAAAATATCCAACCATGTGGCATCCTCGATCATCACATTCGCAAAGAACGTAGAACAGAAACAAATCAACATCGTAGTAAAGAGTTTTGTGGTCAAGAAATAACTTTGCCAGGTAGCAGAGATTCTGTGCATAGACCTTGTTCTTTTTGCCATCTACCTGTAAGA
The DNA here is from genome assembly GCA_028015245.1 of Cardamine occulta. Classification (NCBI taxonomy): domain Eukaryota; kingdom Viridiplantae; phylum Streptophyta; class Magnoliopsida; order Brassicales; family Brassicaceae; genus Cardamine; species Cardamine occulta. The sequence continues at coordinate 3,235,824 of CM051385.1, forward strand.
GCAGGGAACCGTCAGAGAAAGCATACTAGAAGAAAATTCCTGCTCGGTGAAAGTTCACTTCTTAGTGTCCAACAGAACCAAGTGAGAGAGAACTAATTGGCATCCATATATAGAAACAACATATTCAGTGGAAGAAGACTGATCAGAAAATATAAAATGAAGATCTCGGAATATTACCTCAAACATTGACAAGGTACCACTTCGATAAATTTCATCACCAGGGGGGTGCTTCAGATCACACTTCCTCTACAAGGAAAAGCAAGGTGATTATGCAACTTAAATGAACCGTGAATGCAAGAAAAATATTTCAACAGAATCTGAAAGATTAAAAACTATAAATCTCATATAATAAAAATGAATTACAATATTTTCAACAGCCATAAAACGGAAATGCAAGTACAGATAATATGGATTGAAATAAGGTCACAATGAAAATGTACTCACAAAGCATCATAAGAAATCAAAGACAAAGAAAAACAATTGCTCACCATATGCCTTTGAAGTTGCTCTTTGCGTTTCATGAAGTTCAGGCAAAACTCACAAAAAAAGAGCTTCACACAGTCATTGTATTCTGGCGGGAAAGGGGAAAAGTACCAAGTCTCAATCTCATATTTTCCAAGCTCAATCGTTGCTATGTTCTTCACTTTCGTGAACTCTTCATGTTCACGCAAACTCGCTGCATCCAACTCTTCATGACCCTATACAAACATTTTGAAACACAAAATACTGAATCAACAGAAGCCTTATGTTTCCTGGACCCCCCTTCAAGTGGCATCAATAACTTACCTCTACATGTGTCTCATCGATCTTCCTCTTCTGGTGGCGTGTCATCTTCAGGCTCGTCACCTAGAAACCACAAACATACTTCTCCACTCAGTGCTAAAGATAGAAAAGAAAACTCATGTAATACAATGGTGCATTATGAAACTAACAAAACTACCTTATCTTCCACTTTTTCATCTACAGCGCACTCGACTGAATCAAGGTCCAGTTGATCCAGGTGAGTCCACTCATCCAGCCTCCTGTTAACTACACAAATTACAAAAAACCAAACACTCAAAACATACACATTAATAATGATCACAAGATTTCATTTCACAACGTAAAGTATAATGCAGGATTTTGATCTCCTTCTCAAAATCTCACCCAACTTGAAGCCAATTCCAACGACCAAATTGATAAAGGTTTGCAATTTAACTCTCTTTTCTTCTTCCAACATTCTAAACCTCTATCTTGTAGATTCAAAAACAAGCCCTTTACCAAAATTTCCACAGTTTTGATGTTCAATAGTGCAAATCAACAAAAATTGAAGAGTAAAGCTTCATGATCCGAACACAAAAACCTTCTATTAATAAAAAAAAAACTTGATAAGGAGCATACACTCAGTGTAATGAACGTAATACTCGTAATCATTAGGGCCGCCGTTATGTATCCTCCGGCGCTCGATTACTTTCACGGGATGGTGTTTTCCGTCTCTCCATCGACACATCACTCGAGTTCCCACTTCCAGCGGAAGCATTCCCATTTTCCTCTTCTTCGACGGATCCGACTCTATCATCGACTGATCATGATGCTTTTGATTCGATGACGGTGGCGAAGCGTTGTCGTTGGTTTCTGTTTTCGCAGACGATCCCATTTCCCGGTCGGGTCAGAGATTCTTGGGTGGGGTTTTTTTTTATACGAATAGAGAGAAGTAGAGAGATCAAAACAGATACTTGAAATAAGCTAGGCCCATTAGTTACTTTCCATGAACTTTGGGCCTCTCGTTGTGGGCTGGAAAATAAAATATTGATATTTACTGTTGTGAACATTTTTTTAGCCAAGTTATTCGTTTTTACGGAACCATATTGATTTGAGTCAGATCAAAAATTGATTGACCTTGTAAGAATGATCTCAAATCTTGATTGAAATCTTTCGGTATTAAATCATTGAATTAGATGTGATTTTTCTTGCAGCATTGTTTGAGCTAATTTAGTCGTTAAGTTCTTGTATAGTTGTAATTATCTCTAGTCAGTGAATGTACTATGTGGCCAAAAGAAAATAAAGGTAATTAAATGGTTTCGTAGCAAAATGGATAGGTTTCCTTGAGTCTCAGTGACACTTCGTTGTGTCTTTATTAAAACCTATGAATGTGAGGAGACACAAAAGTCAGAGGAAATATAGAAGTGAAGTAAACAAAGAGCATAGGTTTGGTCTGTCTTTTCTCTCTGCTACTTGTGATTTTTTTTTCTGACCAACAAGTGTGGAGCAATGCTCTGGTTTTTAATGTTTGTTTGTTGTCAAAGGTTTTCTTTTTCATTATTGGGAAAGTAAATAGAGATGGCAACTGTTTTAATTGGACATCGATTCATTAATTCAAAGACAAACGAGCAAGTACATTTTCTCTGCACCATCCTCTATGTAAATGTATCTTTATGCTCCTTTTTTGTATCTAATTATGTCTATATAATATCTATACACCATATCGGTAAATTTAGACGACATGAGTTGTGATATTATATTTATATAACAAGCTATCATTTTATGGAATGACGATCGTAGTTTTCATTATGATAAACGTACGTCGTCTAGAAATTTCACAAAAAAAAAAAAAAAAAAAAAAAGTATAATTGGAGACGTCTACTCTATTCAGTTTTTAGGTTTGAGTGATGAATACGATTTTTTTTCATGACATATTTTGTAATTAATAATTTACTTTTTCTGTTTTTCGTTGCTATAAAATTACCGTAAGACTTATTTTAATTTTGTCACATATATATACATACATAGTTGCATACAGGGGCAGATCCACACCAATGGGTGTGGATGCACGTACACCCAATTAATTATAAAAGTTTAGGTTTTTACACTGGATTAATAAATTAAAATAGCACAATGATAAAAAAATGCACCCATTAATTTTGAGAAGATATATGGGTTTGAATCATGCTTAATGTTATTTTGCATCCAATCCAATATCTAGTTGGATCCGTCCCTGGTTGCATACATATACAAATTAACTTCCAATATATTTAAATTACATTAAAATAAAATAAAATAAACGAGGTACGTACGTAAGAAGAAAATGCAACAATGGAGTACATTCATAATTATGATATACAATACAAATATATACGTTGTGTGCATACCAAGACAAAAGTCCAGAGTAATGATAACACTATTTAAATAAGGGATCTTCATGGCGTCATGGTTTTTATTCCCGAAAAATGCCCGGCCAAAACTTGTATACAACCAAACTATAAATCAAGATCTTCTTATTAATTATATATACGAAATGATAACATAATATTAAATATATGGTGGTACACAACTCAAGCTAACCGTTATGATTATTCCACAAGCTTTTCTCTCGGTCAACAACAATATATTACATCCTAACAAACCCTTATTTCGTATCCATTTTAATATATATAAACATTTTTCATAAGTTGCACCATTACTGATCACACTTTATAGCATAATTTAGTTACTATTAATGGAAACGTCACCTGATTTAGATCAATTCTCCTCCTCCTCCTCTTCCACCGCAGAAATCTGGCGGTAGGGGCAGCGAAACCCATGACGTCGTCACCATCTGAGACGCTTGATCTTGCGGCGGCGGAGGAGGGTTTCCGGGATTATTATTGAGTAGCCGGATCTGCCGTTTCAAGAATTTGACGTAGCGTATGGCTTCGTCGAGCATTGAAGCTGTATCCATCTTGGTGCCACCTGGTACGAGTCTCTGGAGGATTCTGATTCTCTCGCTGATTCTCTCGCGGCGGTGTCTCGCCGCCACGCTCTGAGGGTCGTCGGAGATCCTGACGTTACGGCGTGTGGGTTTCTTGACGGTTGCTGGGTCGATGTCAACGGGCTGCATGGCTGCGATCTTGTACATCATCTCCTTCATAGCACCGAGTTCCTCTAGAGGCTCTTCTTCGTCTTCGTCGTCTTCTTGATCTCCGGAGAAAAGAGTGTTGGTTGTGAGGGAAGAAGAAAGAGGAAGGAAATGAGAAGAAGAGGAAGAAGTAGAGAAAGGGTTGAAGATGTGGAGGTGGGGGTGTTGGTCCATGGCCATACCGATTGGATCATTATGATGATGATGATGATGATCCATCTTGTTGTCGTTGTTGACGATAATATTGTTCCAAGTGTAATTTTGGAAGAGAGATGGGTTCACATAATTATTATTCATACCCTATGTTTGTTTGGTTTGTGAAAATTTTAATGCCTTTGACAGGTATATATACATTATATATAGAGATGTATGTGCGTGTATATATATTTTAAAATTAATAAGAAAGGTGATCATATGATGAGGGGTTAGGTTGGTGATGCAATAAGGATATATCTTTGGTGCGGAGGGGAAAAAATGTATTTATTTGTTTCTTTCAATAAGTGGACGTCACTAGTCGCTACCAAAATATTAATTTGTTTATAGTAGAATAAGAATTCTTTCAAATGCTCTAAACCTTATAATCGTCGTATCAGTTACCTAAAAAAATATAATGTGCATTGCACACTACTTTTTTTTGGTAAGAACAGCTCTAACTAATGAGACAACTTAGAGTTTGCTAGGGTTTCTCTCTCTCGCATTGAGACTTGAAATTCAGTGTAGATCGAGAAAGTGGCTTTCACCAAAGTAATAACTAATAAGGATGTGAATTACTTTATATGAACATGAGTTTCTCTTTGATTCTCAAAAGATGTCACCACTTGTGTGCTCTTATTCTGACTTCTCAGTTTTCAATCTCTTTATCTCCTAAAACACATTCACCAAAATAGGAAATATTGATAAATTTTCTCTCATTCCCTTGTCTCTTCGCTAAATAGCACATTTTGTTGATCCTATACTCATATTCCAATCTCAACGGTCATGATTTTTTCTCCCCCTCGATGGAGTCCAATATTGAATGTAAATTGTGTGTGAAACTCTCAATGTTATATATAATTTCAAACAAATGACCAACTTGTTTTTTTTCACAAGTTATATATAATTAGCGACGTGATTAAAGATTTAAAAGGATCACATCTAATCACTCGCATGGGGACACCTTCATCAAGATTGTCGTTAACAAGAAAGACGTGTATCACCGTCGCGACTCGTTATTTAAGACGGTGGATAGGATATATCATTTTCCATGACGAAAATTCTGCATTATATTCCAAAGTTTACATCTACGTTCATGTATATAAGTGTATATAACAAACACAAATCCGTAAAATACACGAAGGTTTTATGAGACTCCAAAAGAAGGATATAATATATATAGTATGTTGTATCGGTTTATAATTAAGCAAATAATCAGACGGTCCTGATTTAATGTGACAAGTTTTTTATGCCATGTCTCATCTCAAAAGCAATATCTATACATTTATACATGTATATATGTATATATGTATGAGATAGATTTGTATTTTGTGCACATAAGTTATGATTTGGTCTGTATTATAACCATATAGAAATTACGCATGCAGGCTGCAATCATGCATGATAGGGTTTCCCTCTCTGATATTTATCCATCGTTCCTTATATATTTTTCTTATCAAAAAGCAACCCAACTGCCAACTACATATACATGTAAATCTACTTATACACACAAGTTTTGGTAATTTGGTTTGATATATATATATATATGTGTGTGTGTGTGTGTGTATGTTTTGGATTTGTTCTAAAATGTCGTAATTATGTTTTGTCAAGTTTGAACGTAATAGGGTTAATTTAAAAATGAAAACCGCAAATAAACGGGTTACTAAGAAAATATCGAAGCTTTGGTTTTAATACGAGAGCAATCAATCATATTTTGCAGAATAACAGTCAAAATATCTTGTAGTTACGAGTATTATTTTTTCACCTTGTAAGATTATATAGTAATAAATATTTGGATGGATTGGAGCAATGAACATTTGTTTTTCAGGATCTGATCATAAATTTAGAGTTTGATAGTCTATTTTAAAATATGTGCAAATTAAACTACTCATTTTGGTCAACAATTTGTCTAACTTCGATTCAATAATCTACCCGATTGTAGATTATTACGAATATGCAGATGTCTAATTATACTAATATGTAAGTCGTAAGTTTTATTTCAACCAAAACCAAAAAAAAAAAAATAGTAAGTTTTAGATTGAATATCTGAATCCATTTGATCTTTGAAGAGTTTTCGTGAAGATTATTGGCCATAAATTGACGATATTGACGATAATTTGATCTTTGTAGAGTTTTCGTGACGATTCTTGGCCATATTAAAGAAAATTTTGAACATAGGCGATCGAAATTGATCAGATTACCAACATAAAATAAGTTTGAATGCTTAGTTTATCACTTAATAATATTTTTAGTAAGTTATCACAAAATTAACTTTAATTATGATATGGTTTAAACATGTGACAACTAATTAAAAGTCTAAAACGGGTCCTTTTTCTTCTGTGTATAAAGTGTTACTGTAAACCCTAACTAGATGAATCTAATGTAAATGCATATTGTACATATACACGTGAGTGGGTGAAATAAATGTGTGTAACATTTTCCGAGGAAGATTGAATCATAAAATCTGACACGACCTCCATTATTTTCATCCAAATTACCGCGTATACAAAAGTATTCTATATAACAACTGTGCTTCTGTTTCCATTTTTCTTTTTAGCGATATAATACTGTGTTACGATTCCCACAGACCCCACCCTCGTTTCCTAAGAGTCCGGTCTCTTACAGCGACATTTTTTTCTTCCTGTTTTCCTCTTTCTGCTTCCACCATGGAGAGGAACAAACACACAAAAACTCATTATTGTATGTTTCTAAATTTGAACACTTTGTATTTAGTGAATTCATGTATCGAATTTCGCCGGTTAAAATTGGTCATGGTCAATATTATCAACTAGTAAACGAACAAACAAATGAAAATGGTTATATATCGACGATCGGACGATGACATGGTTTGATACTACTAATCATGATCAATCTTAACCGGTGAACTCTTTCTGATATAACCAATTGTATTTTCGGATAAATTTGAGTCGGTGGTTAGTATCAAAGTAGGTTATGCGTTATCGTCTTCGTAATGATAATGAGAAATTAATAGCTCAGTAAAATTAGTAAAAAATAAAATAAATGTTTTCTGTTTTGTTTTCCGTGAGAGGATCTAAAAGTCTAAAAAGTGATTACAAGGCATGGGCAGATGGCTGTGGAGAAAAGTCTCTTGTTTGGTCCAAAAGTGTTGTGATATGGAAAACTCTTTAATGAGTTTTTCACTTTATTTTTCTTTCTCTTTAAAAAATACGAAAAGAATTATTCTTCAGTGATTTTCATTTTCGTGGATTAATGATATTAGTGTATTGTCAGTATCCATGCATATGCATATTTTTAGCGACACACACGAGGAAAAAACTTAATTATAATTCATTTATAATCTTTGTATTTGTTTTGATAATTCCATTATTACATTCCATGTTTACACAAAACTTACTTCATCGCTGGTCCGGAGCCCGATTGGATGAAGTCCGAAGAAAAAACCCTAATTGAAATCAATTGAATCAAATGATATTAGTCCGAAAAATCCAATTATTTAGCACTTAAATATCAAAATCTAAACCTTTTTCCCCCCCAAAATCAATTTAGAGCGAACTTCGGGATTTAGCCTAATTTACACGTCTAGAGCCCCGACTTACCTGATGTGTTTTGCACTTTGCTTAACAGTGATTATTGTCGTTTTGCCATAATTTATAGTTTACAAATATCTTAGGTCTTTGGCAAAGGTGCAGCCTTTCTCTTCATGGGCTGATACTAGCCCAAAAGATTGTCATTCAAAATATGGGCCGCCACGCAAATCTAAATTATTTTTATTTTTATCCAAAAAATATGATGTGTTGTTGATTATAAAAATACATATGAAATCAAATATTGTTTGATGTTGCATTCATGATGAAATCCAAACTTTAATGTTTATTTTTTGGTTGAAATCATGTACACATCGATTTTCAAAATACATTATTTTAAAACCATTGCTTAAAATCTGAAGTATTTATGGATTAAAAATGTTTTCATCATGTAGAAATATATCTGTAATTCCAGAAACGCATATAATATTGAGAGTGGTGATTAGTGTTTGCTAAAACTGATGTAGATAAAACCTAACCAAATCAACAACATTTATTCTTAAAAAAACAAATCTGAAACTAGATATCTACAGTTTGATATTTGGAAAGCCCCATAAAGAAAACAACAATTACCGACCTTAAGTCAGAACGACAAGGGCCCTATAAACATTAAACCGGAGTCCAAACCGGACAATCTCATTCCTTATCTTCCCTAATTGAACCGTAATAAAAAAAAGGACACCCACAAAATTCCAATCTCTATCTCTCTCTCTCTCTCTCTCCTCACCGTCTCTGCGCGCATGATCGAATAGTGTTCCACTATGAGCCACCCGTGACTCTAATGATCTGTGACTGTAATTCATTTCTCTCCATTTTTATTTTATTTCCCATTTATTTGTTTCCAATTTCCACAAAATTTTAATTAATGTCCCACACACCTATACATATATATAAACACATTGATCACTAATGGCTTCTTCGAAACTCCATCATCTACTTTCCTCCTCCGCTAAATCTCACCGCAGAAAATTCCCAATCCGCTGCTTCTGTCTTCTAATCATCGCCATGTCCTCCATTATCGTCCTTTTCTTCTCTCTATTTCTCTTTACCTCTCCTTCCTCCTCCCGCCACCACAACCACCACAATTCCCGCCAATCACCCTCCGGTAACACTCCTCCGATCAATCCTTCGTCGTCTCTCGCCTCTCAGATCCGCTTCGCCTGTAACGCCACTCGTTACCCAGACCAATGCGTTTCTTCACTATCCGAACCGGGTCGGGTCCCTCCAGATCCCAAACCAATCCAGATCATTCACTCAGCGATCTCCGTTTCTTTCCAAAACCTCAAAACCAGCCAATCAAAAATCAAATCTATCATAGACTCGTCCATAGGGAATTTAAACCGTACCAACGCCGCGAACACCTGTCTTCAGCTCCTCTCTTACTCCGAGCACCGTACTCAATCGACGGATGAAGCGTTGACACGTGGCAAAATCAAAGACGCTCGCGCTTGGATGAGTGCTGCTCTCGTGTACCAGTATGATTCCTGGTCTGCGCTCAAATACGTCAACGACACAAGCCAAGTCGATGAAACGATGTCGTTTCTGGACGGACTTATCCACGTCAGCAGCAACGCGCTTAGCATGATGGTATCGTACGATAACTTCGGAGACAACGTCGCGTCGTGGAGTTACCCATCAACCGAACGGGATGGGTTTTGGGAGAAGACTGGGACGGGTTTGGGATCGGATCCGGGTACTGGGCCTAATTTGGGTTTTCCTTCCGGTTTAAAAGAAGACGTGACGGTGGGTAAAGACGGAAAATGCGGTTACAAGACGGTTCAAGACGCCGTTAACGCGGCGCCGGAGGACAACGGAATGCGTAAGTTTGTTATACGGATTAAAGAAGGAGTTTATGAGGAGACTGTTAGGGTTCCGTTTGAGAAGAAGAACGTCGTTTTCATCGGAGATGGTATGGGCAAAACGGTCATTACAGGTTCTTTGAACGCCGGGATGCCTGGGATCACTACGTACAACACTCCAACTGTCGGTGAGTTTTTTTTTACAATTATGAGTTAATTAAAGCAACATAATTTGCTTTTATTTCTTTTATTTAATTGGGAAAAAACCTTAAAAACAACTCAACTCAATACTATTTACTAGAAAAATTCACGAACTATTTAGATTCCTCAAAAAATACCTAGACTATATATTAGTGTTTTTTAATTCACAAACATTCAAAATTCGCTAGTTTGACATCTCGAATTTGACTCCGTTTATTCGTTTAACGGAACGTCTTGAACGTCTTGAACGGCGTTTATAACATAACGGAGTTAAAAAAAAAATCCTAAATTTTTTCCCAAATCGCAATTCCCCCAAATCGATCCCTCTGTACAAATCCAAACAGACATTACATTAAGCTCACGAGCCTTGGCTTCTGCTTCCTCTATTGACACTTGCCTGAGAAACATACAATTTATTACGAAGGGCCATTGGCAGTAGCAAATAGTAGGCAGCATTAAGTGTCAAACGTGTTGACTATAAAGAAACCCTTTGATTATATACAGTTGAGCACCAAATGATTTTCCATTTATTAGCTTGTTGGGTGGTATGATAACATATTCGATACCACCAGAAAAGTTAGACGCGGCTTGACAATGGTTAGTTCTTGAGTTTGGATTTGTATAGAGGGATCGATTTGGGGGAATTGTGATTTGGGAAAAAATTTAGGGTTTTTTTTTTAATAAACGCCGTTCAAGTCATTCCGTTAAACGAAGAAACGAAGTCAAATTCGAGATGTTAAACTAGTGAATTTTGATTGTTTGTGAATTAAAGAGCACTAATATATAATTTGGGTATTTTTTGAAGAGCCTAAATAGTTCATAAATTTTTCTAGCAAATGGTAATGAGTTAAAGTGTTTTTAAGGTCTTTTTCCTATTTAATGTAACCTTTGAAAGTTCTCATTCTCTTATATTTTTAGTAGAGCTAATGCTAATATTATGTGGGTTTGCACTGGGCACGTGAAATAATTGATGGATATTTTTAGCTAGTCAAAGAATCCATGATTTTACAAATAATACAGAATCGCGATGGCTAATAGTTTCTATATGTGTAATAACCAAAACTAAAAATATGTATATTTTTTTCCAAGTTTATACACAATCATATGTTAAACAAAAATTTTGTTGAAATTGTAATCGTAAATGGCAAACGTAAATTGAAGATATTCATTCTGTTTTTTTTTTTACTAGATGATAGTTTATATATCTAAAATATCGTTACTTGTTTTGGTTTGATAGGAGTGGTAGGTGATGGATTCATGGCTCGTGATCTAACGTTCCAGAACACGGCAGGACCAGACGCTCACCAAGCGGTGGCGTTTAGATCCGACAGCGATTTTTCTTTACTCGAGAATTGTGAGTTCCTTGGGAACCAAGACACTCTCTATGCTCATGGCCTTCGTCAGTTCTACAAAAACTGCCGTATCCAAGGAAACGTTGACTTCATCTTTGGCAATTCAGCTGCTGTCTTCCAAGACTGCGAAATTTTAATCGCACCGCGTCAACTTAAACCCGAAAAGGGCGAGACAAACGCAGTCACTGCCCAAGGAAGAATCGATCCATCTCAATCCACGGGTTTTGTGTTCTTTAACTGTTTGATAAATGGAACAGAGGAGTACATGAAGCTGTATAAAGCTAACCCTAAGGTCCATAAGAACTTCTTGGGCAGACCATGGAAAGATTATTCAAGGACTGTATTTATAGGCTGCAATTTAGAGGCTTTGATCACTCCTGCTGGATGGTTACCATGGAGCGGGGATTTCGCGCTGAAAACCCTTTATTACGGGGAATCTAAGAACTCGGGTCCGGGATCGGATAGGTCTCAAAGAGTTTCATGGAGCAGTGAGATACCAGATGAGCATGTTCATGTGTATTCGGTGGCTAACTTTATTCAGGCTGATGAGTGGGCTGCAACGTCTGATTGAATCAAGTTTAAGATTAAAAAAGGGTTAGGGAATGTTTTAAAAGAAGAAAACCTCATTGTACTTTAAGTTGAGAAAGTTTTTATACAAAAGTCTAAACTTTTATCAATTGAAAGTTCAAATCTTTAGCAGTAATTCATTGAAGTAAACAATAAAATTTCAAACTTTGGAAAGATACAGATTTTTAGCTTTTAAGTTGTGTTTGGCTAAAAATGATTCCATATAGCGTGTTGGGCTAAAAATCATAAATGGGTATGGAGGAGAATCTCAAGTTGTGTTTTGCTTGACGTTAAAGCAAAATTTCTTGTAAGAAAACGAAATCCCCAAAAGTTTAACGATGTAGACATCATCATCATTATCATCATCTCAATGTAAAAGTCAGGAAGTTGATGGAGATTGCAGAAATTGGTAAAGGGGCAGGTAAAAAACAATTACTTTCAAAGAGTAGGTTTCAGTTGTAGAATCAAATTGGCTTTTAGGGTTCTGTTAAGTAGTTCACCTAAAGACAGTTTAGGTAGGCGATGGTCCATGCATTAGGACCATAACATTCTATACTGTATTTGGTAAATCCATAGGGCCACACATTAAGAGTGGTTTCAAACTCTAACCTAATCTTGTAGAAGCAAGAAAAAGAGAGTAACTTTTACTAAGAATTTAGTTCATAGGTAGATGGGCAAAGAAAAAGCCTCTCCTAACTTGTTGATGCTTTCAAGGGAACCAATAAAAAAGCTAACTTGATTGTTTACCTCTGTGAAAACATATTGTGGCAAATGATGAATGATCAGGAAAGTACATTTTGAGACAAAAATGAGATACTTGGTGGACAGAAGTAGATTTGTTTTCCCACATTATAGCTCGGAGTTAGAGCTTTTCTCCTCCTTGGGTGGAGCAAACTGCTTGGTGAGCCGAGATCTTGCCCATGGGTCCAACGGCACTCGTTGTGGTGGTTGAGGTGTTGCTGGTTTTGATTGCCTGAGCTCGTTCTCTCTGTCAATAAACCTACCCAAAGTACGACCAAATTAGTTCACCAGAATCTTTGAAAGCCCATTAACACTAGTTAATTATATATATCTGAGCATGAATGTAGTAGAAGGAATGATAAAGAAAAGAAAGAAACTTTACTCAATATAGGCCATTGGAGCAGCATCACCAACTCGAATGCGAGTACAGAGCATTCTTGTATATCCACCAGCTCTGTCTCTGTAAGGAAACGGTATTATTACACAAGGCTCTTAGATGACGGCAAAAGGATTTTGAAGCTTGAGCCAATTCTGTATCTATATGCCAATTCTGTGACGACACAAAGCGACAGTTATCACCTGTATCTATAAGCCAATTCAGTGAAAAGCTTGTGAAGGACATCATCTCCTCTGACAAAACCAGCTGCTTGTCTTGCCGCAGCAAGTGAACCCTATAGATTTTAACAGCAAGATGGAGTAATCAGACATAAAACAGCTCGATCAAACCATATCACGGATTAGAAATGAGAGGAATTTAGTAGGGCTCAAAATCTATATCTTTTGAACACTATATGACATACAAATACATTTACAGCTGAGGCAACAACATATCAAAGACACCGAGGAAACAAAAATACCTCTTTACCGAGTTGAACCATATTATCAGCAAAACGACGAATCTCTTTAGCCTGCAAAAAACAATGTTTCTTTAGCAAATGCAAGTCAACGAACACCATTACACACGTTACATAGTGAATACAATAGCCCAATCATCGAAATTTGCTATAAAAGAGTATCCTTTTTCACCAAACATACAAAACAATCTACAGAGTTACAGGCAAGAAGCTTTCAGATTCTATAAAACCCTGATTAAACCCTAGAATCCGGAAAATGAGAGAAACGGGATCAATACCTTAGCAACGGTGGTCTCTATACGCTCGTGCTTCACCAACTGTGAAACCATAGTCCTGATAACAAGAGTGAAACCAACACTTCAAAATGGAATAAAAGAAAGTGCCAACAAATCAGAAGACAGAAGAAAGTTGGATATGAAACCTGAACATTGACATACGGTGACTTGCCGGCCGGCCGAGCTTCCTGAATTTCGTCATTTCTGCGTCGGAGAAGAGATCGGAGAGAACAACCTAAGTTGGAAATGGTACATGTGTGCAGCCTAAATTACTTATGGGCTAGGCTTTGGGCCCATAACTATACACTATTGTATTTGGTATAAAATAATCCAATTAATCATATAAATAAACTTATACGTTGACTGGAAAGAAGAAGTACCTAGGCAAGTACTACAAGTTTCACAGATGTTTGATAAATTTATTTTGTTTTAATAAATAAATCTTATTTGGCAACCTCTATGGTTAAGTTCTCCAACAACAGAAAATAAGAAGTTATAATTTCATTTCATATCAAACAAAAGTTCTGCCATTGCCATTTGACACATCTTAATTTATGTAATTTCAAATCCAAATCCAATTACTCTATCACTAACTTCATAATTAAGAATGCATAACCTCTTTAATGGCCATACAATTCAGCTCCACATTTCTAATTGACCTGTAAATGCCAACAAAAGAAAAACAATTGACCTAGAGACTCTGTAGAACTGTTAGAAGTGAAACATCATAGGAAGTGATGAGTAGGATACTCATGTTCATAACCATTGTAGTCATAATAGAGCCTTTCCCCTTTCGATATATCGCGTGTAGCCACTAGAAGAACCCGACATTCGCCATTTACGCTATACCTCACGCATTTACAGTTCTGCTTCTTCTTACCAAATCTGCAACAATCAGTGATGTGATGATTCAATGGTGTAAACTTTTGCAAGGGAAAAAAAGGGTTTTGAACTGTTGCTTACGGATTGTGATTGTTGATGCCATTAATGAAGCGAGATATGTTTCCATACTTATCGGGACAGATAACAAGAGTTTTAGATGGATCTTCTGATAGAAGGAGAGTCATGATGCTGTCACAATCGTCATTTTCTCGGTTCTTTAAATAATCAACATCTCCTGTATATTCAGCTATGAATGTTAAGTCCTTAATTGGACCATCTGCTTCAACTGTGTAACTGTATAAACAGAATAAGAAATAACATGTTTATATAACTCCACTTCGTTATTAAGGGAAGACTGATCGAATAAATCGAGATGGATACCCTTCAAGCGGATCGAATACCACAACAAGCGGAGGGCATTCTCCTCGTCTATACATAGCTTGACATTGCTCCAATGTCTCTAAATCTTCTTTCGATAGCACCTACGAAAGATAAAAACCGAGAGAAACAGTTTAGGGAAGTAACTTGTATGAGAGAGATATTGAAAAGAGCTGAAAGATTGAGTTGTTATTTCTTTTACCTGCATCCCACCTTTCTCGAACTTGGATTGATTTGCAGACCGAGGAGCCATTCCGGGGACATAATTTAAGCCGTCACTGTACTTAATACCCAATGCTGTTAAAGCAGATGCAAGTGTACCCATTTGTGCAAGTCTCTGATCAGGATCTTCTGATGGAACCAAAGGTAACAGTTTTCTCCTTCTCTTCTTCACTGTCAAAGAGCAAGATCGTCTTCGATGCTTTCTAGTTTCTTCTTCAAAACAAGAAATGAAGTCATTAACATTGGTTCTTCTCTTTTCAAACAGTTATTATTCAATTAATCTTGAAGCATATGTGTATATGGTATGTTAGCTCGTATCAAATGCTTATTAACTCTACATGAGGTGCAACAAATTGATCCATATCTTAAGTTAATTTTTGGCCAAAGTGTAGCACTTTCTAAATTGATCAAAACTGTTAAATTAGGTGAAACATCTCTTCAGATTCATCAAGTCAAGAACTTTAACACAATGACGATGATTATATCATGAAAAACCAAAAACAAAAAAACAAAAAATCGTACCTTGACACAATTCCGATCTGTCTGTTCCATCAATTGGCTTCTCAATCCGAAAGAAATGCAGAATCTTCTTCTGAGATAACCCTAAAACATTTTATCCACAACCAAAATTTTAAAAACATACGAAAAAGGAAAAAAATTTAGGAAATTTTCAAGCGAAAAAAAAATCCCTACTTCTTACAGGTCGTTGGTCGGAACAATCGACACAGAGCCATGGTCCAATGGGGACACGAACTACGATCGGTCTAAGGCATTTCATGTGGAAACCTCTATCGCATTTGTCACAGAGAAGAAGCTGATCGTCACCTTCTCCGGAACCGCATTTCTCGCAGGCGACGTCACCGTAGCTATCGTCTTGTTCCTGTTCAAACACAGGCTTAGTTTTCGCCATTATATCGACCATCAATTTCATCTTCCTCGGTGGTGGAGATTCGGAGGAGGGGCGTCTTGGTGAAGCCTTAGTTCGTCGCCTCGAGGAGACGAATCGGAAAGGAGAAGCTGTGGGGGAGGAGGCGTTCCACGTGGCCATGATGGCTCACGACAAGGACTCGCCGGAGAAGGAGAGTAAGAACGGAGAGATGAATTTTGATTGGTTGAGCTAATGTGCACCGCGTATGCGCACGGAAACTGATATGCGCATCATCTGGAGTGTAATTTGGAATTCTTCTTCTTTTATACTTCTTTTTGTTTTCTCTTTCCTTTAATTTTTTTTTACCTTTGACGAATTCTAAATTACTGGTAGAGGCTGGTAGGTTCTGTTTGTCTTAAAGGTTTAAAAACATTGTAAGAGAGAAATTTATAGAGGTTAAATCTCTTTTTGGTAACTAAATCTTGTATTTTTATATTAGAAAAGAACCCGGAAATTTTTAATGTTATTTAGTATTTTACTATTCCTTCTATATGTTTTTTTTTGGGTCAAGTTTCGTTTATATGCTATTAAATGAATAAGAATTTACTATCTCTAGATTTTTTTTTTAAATTGAGTCTTAAACATATTTAAAATGCAAAATAATATAACTGTTCTTTTTATTTTTAAGCAAGAGACCATAAATAGACATGTTAATGATGTAATTAACAAATTTTGTGAGTAGACATTAAAATGTTGGAAAATATTATGTATTTGGAAAGAATGGAACTGATAATCCTAATAATAATAACTCATTAAATTTGTAGAAAGGAAAAAAAATCCTTGGATACTTCAGTAAAAATGCAACAAAATATCTGACATTTTTTTTTTTGGATATATGTAGAGCTCAAAGTGTAGCATGATTAATATTTGATTATTGTTTAAATATATGCACATGTAGATGTGTGATTGGAATATCTACATTGGATTATCAATAAATCTAACATTGATTGTAGACTAAAAATATTACTTAAATTTCAGATATAATTTATTATATAGTTTGATCAACAAAAATAATTTTTAAATAAAATCTTTGGTAAATTTAAATATAATATTAAAATCAATAATATTTTAAATAATAGTTTGTACAGATTTGTTACCAATCCGCGATATAAGAAATTTGGGATGAAATGATGACTTTTTAATCTATGACTGCAACTTTCACAATTGTGCATCAATTTATATTGAATGCACATCAGAAAATAATATTTTAACATTTTTTACTATTGAATATCGATATAACTTCCACCCTTAAGTTAAAATGATATTTTGACAAGAAATTACCTTAGACTACAAATTAGTTCTTTGGAAGTATTTAGGATAATAGTGTTGTTTCCATACGTCTAGATTTCATACTTCTTCTTGATATCTACAAACATAAACCATCACATTTGTATTCTCTTGAAAAGATTTGCATCAATTTTTTTTTGACTATGTATCGAAATTTAACTATTGAATGTCGATATAACTTCCACGATTAACTTAAAATGATATTTTGACGAGAAATTACCTTAGGCTACGAATTAGTTCTTTCGGCATTTAGGATAGTAGTGTCATTTCCATGCGTCTAGATTACAAATTTCTCCTTGATGTCTACAAACATAAACCATTATTAGTTCTCCCTTCAAAAGATTTCAAAAGTGTGAAGAGTCATAACAAGTAGTATCATGTAAGATACCACATAAAAGTTATAATCTCTCTCTTTCATAAATTAATAATAAATACATTATCTTTTTTTACATTAAACATTTTTCATATCTATAAACCAATAGTAATTGAACAGTTCAAACATTCTCAAGTAATATTATTTGAAATTTACAGTTTACTAATATTAACTAATAAAAAATATATTTATAAATATAAAAATTTAGTTTTTTAGAAACAAGAAAAAAAATCTAAAAATTCAGGGGGTGTTATTTGATAGTTATTAATGTAGAATTATGATGATTGCAGAGTTTAAAGAATTTTTAGAGAGTTTTTCAAAAATTTCATATATTTTCATAGAATTTTTCAGAATATCACATTACCATCTAGTATTTTGGAAATTTTTAAAAGTTGTTTCATATGAACAAAAAAAATTAAATCAGTCAACCAATAACACTATTTAATATAATCTGAAAGTTAGTTAAAATATTTCTTAATCCAATAACTATGACATTGAATGAATTTCTAAAACCATAATTCAATAACATATGGCTTTTAATGAGTGTAAACAAATTTTTATAAATGAAAACCAATAATGATTTAATATAGTATTTATAATTCAATACTGAATAAAATTAAAGTCTTCAAAAGTTATAACTTTTTCAAAGTCACAAACCTAATAACATCCCCTCAATATTTCGACATAGGAAGTAATAATTAACTAATTTTAAGTGGGCGAAAAGACAACAAGAAAAACCAAAAATAATCTTCTCTAAATGGTAACAAATGAATATAGGTATTTTCTTAAAATCCACAAAAAAATGAGCTAATTAGATGAAGATAAAAATATTCAGACGAAACATAAACGCCATTGCCCATAACAACTCTAATAAAATTGAATTTCACTTGGTTTCCACATTTCACTCACTTTCAAAATTTTCGTTTTCTATCTTACAAGTTAAATTTCTTACAAACAAGTAATTCTTAAAGAACATAATACAGAGGGGAAAAAGATGTCAAAACGGCATAATGTGTGTCGTTTTGGTGTCGTATACCGTAAGGCATGATCTGGAGTTCACCTTGAACACCCTGAGAAGAGTCGTTAACCTCTGCCTAACTGTAAGCGAGCAATTGCTCTGTAATAGCAACAGTATCTTCGTGACGCCGTTAGTCCTTATAACAACATCTTGCGCCTTCTTTTCCTTGAACAGATAACAAACGCTCCATAAAACCGTAACGGCATGTTCTGTCGCCGCCGTCGAAACCTTCATTAACTTCTTAACCACCGTCTCTACGCACGTACCGTTCCCGCCGCAAATCTCGGCTCGACCTTCTTTGCAAAACGAAAGAGCTTCGAGTAGATTTAGGCATTTCTCTGTCATTGAAACGCTCGACGTTGGATCTAATAACAGCCTCGTGAGCTTCGTGACTAGTTTCTCTCCGGCTAGTGCGAGTTTCACGCGTTTTGGTGACGCAATCGCGATTAAGAAGGACAAGCTCGCTTCGATTAAGCTTGAATCGGAATCTGAGCTTATCGATTTCATAATCTCGTTGACTAATCCGTCTCTCTCGGCGATTAAAAGCTTTGACTCGGCGTCGACGGCAATAAAATCCAGCACGGCGGCGCAATCAGTCTTCAATTTTGGATTCCCGCTCTTTAACAATAGGAAGATTGCCGTCAAGCAATCTAGACCGTTCGATAAGATCAAATTCGATAACTGTCTCCGATCAAAGATTTTTCCCCGAATCATGCTCAGAATTTTAACCGCCTCTCCAACAACCATTAATTTGGAATCGGAGAAGTTTGTGGAATCTAATTGGCTGATGAGATTCACAAGCATTCGTACGAAACCATCTTTTCCGGCGAGAAACTCTCTGTTCTCATCAGAATCTCTCGCGAACCGGAGGATCTTCGACAATACGTCGCAATCATCATTCTCGATCCGGACTCTGTCAATCGCAGCTTTAATCTCGTTTCGCGTCAGAGTATTGGATCCCGGAGATTCAGAACCTGTACGACGGTTGTTAGAGTCGGACCAAAGATCAATGAGACGGTGGAGAGTTAAGTTAGGTACGACTTCTTTGTTCTGGAGAATCTGCATCGTCGCTGGACAAGTATTGTTACCACCATCAAGCCAACGCTGGATGCTGACTCGGTCGTATGTAACGCCGGTGCAAAGACTCACCGGCGATTTCATCACATCGAGTGATATTGGACACCGGAAAAAACAAGGAACAGTGGTGATGTAAAGATCATCGCTTCTCATATTTTGGCACTTTTTTTCTCCGGCGAAAGCGTTGGAAGAGAATTTGGGAGAGAATAAAGAGCAAAACTTTGAGAGAGCAAGACTGACTCTTGAGGTTTGGTTTTAAGAAGATGAGATGAGAGAAAGTCAAACTATGCTGACGCCAAAATTCACTTTTTGAACAATTACTTTATATTTTCCCTTTTCTTTAATGCAGTTGGCTTATTTTTGTTTATGAATCCTTCTTTTGACAAACTTGTTTTGTCTAGTTTTAATAATCCTCTTCCTTACTACGACTTTATAATAATTTGGAGACTTGGGTTAAAATAAAAAAATTGGAGAGAAAAATTTTCATAATATTTTTTTTGTTATCTAATGTTAGGTTTCCTAGTTTTTTCATGTGTATTGTACCTTTTTACATCAATGGAATATTTTTTTCTGCGTAGGCAAATGTAATGATATCCACCAAGTTTAGTCCTGAATCAAATATATTTTTTGTTTACTTTTTTGACATCTTTTTATTTGATAAATGTAAGAAAACCGTAAAATAAATACTTTTCCGTGTTTCTCTATTTCTTGCTTTTGGTCAAAGAGTTGAGTCTGGTATCTTTCGGCGCGCGTAGACTAGGATTTGTATTCGGGTAAATCTCAGCCGTTAAAAACAACCAACGGTGCAGATTTACGGAATGTCCACCCAGTATCGCGTAGGATCCACTTGCATTTAAAATTTGCACCGTTTGAGGAAACTCGGAAGTCGAGACCTTTTAATTTCTTTGAAAGAGCCTTTGATTAATTTGTTCAGTTCTTGTATCTCTCGCATTAGCCTTAATAATTGTAAATGTATTCCATTTCTTTTGTAAATTAAAAATATAAAAGAAACGAGATTAAAGGAAGTGAACTATTGTTGATTTTTTTTTTTTTAAAAGGAAGTGAACTTACTGACCAGACAGATTCTATGCCTTGTTCTTTTCCAAAGTCCACTTAAAATATAAATCTGTACCCATTACCTTATTGCCAAAGTGTCAATGACAGCCAGAGTAAACTATGGGCTACGTAAGTGTGACATTACAAACTTGTATAATACAAGTTGTATCGTATTATGTGCACAGCTAGAAATAAATGATGTGGGCATATATTAAAGAACTTTCAAAATAGTTCTCGTTTACTACGAGCTTCATTACTTACTTTATATGGGCCTTTCAATCCAAATCGAATTCATTAATGGCTTAGTCATCATTATTGTATGCCAATAGAGAGGCCCATTAAATTTACTTTTTTTCTTTGCCAGTAATGTATACCACCATACACTTAAAAAAAAAAAAACAAGGAGGCTAGAACACAACATTTGTTAAATTTAGAGAGGCGCTGAATGAAAGTATTAATAATTTTGTTTCAAGTACGGGTTAGTAATAGTTTCTTATATATTTTTTTAAAAAGGCTACATGTTTGAGAAATTCTGAAAATTCTAACACAGTAAAAAACCGTAAAGTTTAGAGAGGCGCATTTAACCTTTCGTGTGATTACAGAAAACCTCTATATTGTGAAAACAAGAAGACTTCAATGAGAATGATGCATAGGGAAAACGTGTGTGAACAAATGGTAGGAACTTTGCTTCAGTTTGTAATACTGGGTTTCGACAGTGTTGATACAGTAATGCTAAGGAACTTGGACATGTTTTTCTTTTTGCTGTTCTTCTGACATAACTACTGTTGTAGCCTTTCATTATCAGTATGACAGTATCCATTTGTACTTAATTATAACTATTGTAGGGTAAAATCGTCATTATTCTCTTCCCCCATGCTTTCAAGTTTTAAGTATTTATGCCCCAAAAGAGGATATAGTTTATTAGTGTCATAGTGTGCTTTATATAGTAAAAGCTTCGGGCTTCAAATAGATGTTTTTGTTACTCAAGTAGATTACAATGAGTAAGGTGTCCCGGAGATAAATAGTTAATGATATATTGTGACAAAATTCAAATGTAAATTCGCATAATAATATTTTAACAAAAGGTAACTTAATTAAGTCTCATAAAGTAACTTATTTATTTGTCTCCTGTTTTGCGTGTATATTAATATATGTAGTAGTTTATCAAATAAACAGATTGAATAGAGTGATGCACTACAATATTATCAAAGTGATATGGAATTTTAGTATTTTGTCGTAAAGTAATATGACTGGAATTTTTTGACATAACATGAAATGAAAGGCTATATAACCTTGACCCACCATTAATTATTTTTTATTTCGTTTTCTTCTCTTTGTCCCCTCTTTAATTTGTTCCACGTAACAAAGATGATTAATTATTAATATTGTTTTTCGAAACAAATGAAAAATATATATTTTGCTTAGAAATTAGAACTTCCGATCAGAAGATATGATTGTGCTAATATCAATGTTATGTTATTGCCATAACTAGAGCATGTGTGATATATACACTTGAACCTAATTAAAGAAAACTATAAAGAAGTCTTCCTCCAACTTGTTTTCTTGTGGGGCATAGTCATATAAAGAGCTACAAAGAGACGTTACTGTTTTGCACAACGACGTTTTTTACCCATTCCATGCGATAATTACCTGTTCACAAATAGTTACCTTTAAGATTTTCTTCATCTTCATTTAATAGTCTTCACAAATTCAGAACCAAGTTTCAACACTAGTTGCGCACACGACTTCATAAAACATATATATTTTTAAAATTACCCCGTCTCAACATATCTAAATTTACCTCGTACATTGTTTAGATTAGTATGGTTTCTAATTTAACGACGCTAATTTGGATTTAATTAGGTCTGGTGGTTTCCTTAAGAAAAAACACACACGAATAGAACCAGAAGTCAACATCTTTCAATCACAATCTCTCACTCTTGATGTGCCCATATTTCTTGCTGTCAACAATTCACAACCTCCTCTTTTTCATTCCATCACCCATCAACAAAAAAACCTTTTAAATATTAAATACTTCCTCCCAAAACTTCTTCAAACAAAAATCTTTTTCCTCTCCCTCTCTCTCTTTTTCTCTCCAACCTTTCACCAATGTCTTCTCGAAGCCTCAGATCAAGAACATATCAACTCACGAAAACAATCCCTATTATTGTTATTCTTCTTGTCCTTTTGAGTTGCTGCAATGGAGCCAGAACCACGAATGTGTTCTACTCAAGCTCGCCACCTAAACAAAATGAAGTTGTTTCACCACCTCATGATCATCATCGTCAAGTGCAAGATCACAAAAGTGTACAGTTCTTAGGGTTCTTGCCACGTCAGTTTCCGGTTCCAGCTTCTGGTCCTTCCAGAAAACATAACGAAATCGGTTTAAGTAGTACTAGGACTCAATCTTCTCCTTGAAGTTCAAGGTTTAATTAATGAATCTCCCTTTTACTTTTGTAAGTTTTTGCGGTTTAAATATTTGCCCCTTTTGATTTTAGTTTAAACTGATGTAAATGGATTTCAGTTTGATTTATTTTTGGGCAATGCTGTGGATAGATCAGCTTTCTATTTTTGATATTGGAGCTTGTTAGGTCCATTGAAATATGGCACGTATGTAAGTATAAAAGAGGAAAGTTAAGAGTATTTGTAATCAAACAATTATTCTCTTTTAAGTTTCCAACAAGGAAAGTTCGGTGGAGTTTTAAAAATTTTATACGACTGTATACCATACTCGTGGATTAATCCGGACATGAAACGGTATGATAATTATTTAGATATAAGTCCCGATCAGTTTACGCTACAATCGCCGACAAGTTTAGTGGAATAGTTATTAATATAACGCCGGTTCAAGATTTTAATTATTTGTTATTCACTTTTCCTTCTTGTAACAATAATAGATGGAAGATTATTTTACTTATACATGCGCATACCTACGGCAGAGAGAGATCTGCAGCCTAAACTACAAGACTAGCATTTGAGTTGATGTATATAAATAAGATGAATTATTCGACCATGCACAGAGAAAAAAAATGATATACTTCAACTGAAATATTGAAATAAAGTAATCCGATATTGGACTTCGTACAAATAAATAATATATGTGTTCGTGCGTAAAAGAATTGTCAATTGTTAAAAGACGAAGCAATGAAAGGTATGTGTTATAACTAAAACGTGTGATTAAGATTGGACTTATATACATAATTGATTACTTTGGATGCATCTTTTTGTTTAATGTTATTCAATAATGTCATTGAGTAGTCGTTGTGAATGCGATTGACCAGCGGTTGCAGATATCTATTGGAGGATTTGATGTGATTACTCCTAAGAGTTGCAGATGTTCATTGAACTTTTTTTGGGGTTAGTGAACTGTTATCGTTTGTATTATTTTCTGCATTAGTCTTTAAAAAAATCAATTATTCGCTTGATTCTCATTCAAACTTTGAATACCTTTATTGGAATTCCATGTGATGATATATACTTTTCATGAACAACAGGGTCCCTTGACTTCTTGTCTCGATTACAACTTTAGTTTAGGTCATTCAAAAGTAATTACTAGCTAATTAGGCATGAACTATAGATTAGTTGCAAAAAAAGTAAAAATAAGGAGATTCGATAAACGGTAAACGGTAAAAGAAATCTTCTGTCAATAAAACCTAAAATATCCTAAATTGGATCTTCTATCTTTTTACATATCGGCTGTGAACACTACCCTGTTTTTACGTAACATCTAGTCTAATATTTGATTTTTCTGGTCTAATATTTGATTTTTGTGTTTTGTTTTGACGTCTTATTTTAATGAGTTTAGATACTGAAATTTGGTAACCTCTGCAATGCTGTATGTAGGTGTATAGTGTATATTCATGCATGCGTGTGAGATTGAATAAATTAATAGTAAACTAAATTGGCTGAAACGTTGTGACAAAATGCTAGAGTGTATATTTTGATGGATATGCCGCATGTGATGTGTCCATGCGTACGTGTGCACTCTTGTCCACGTGCACCAACACGTGCGGGGTACCCCGCGTGGCGTGGATAGGGTCCTGAGTCTTTCCAGTCACATATATTGATTCGTTTTTGTATTTTTATTATATACGTACCTATACAATATATCCATATGCACGCGACAAACATAATCGTACGAACAACTCAATATTTTAGTCAATGATAGAACATTATTGATCATATGATTCATACGGATTGTATATATATATTAATTGACAGCTCATACGGATTGTAATTCTGTGTTATATATTTGATAAAATATCATATATATATAGTTAGTATACATATATGTTTTGCTGTTTGATTACACATCGAAATCGGTTTTATTTTTACATGATCCAGAATTTATGTGGTTAAAAAGGCATAAGATTTTAACCAAACAAAAAAAGGTATAAGATCTAAATAAAACACAAATCTAATGATTTTTGTTTTATTCATACCTTATTGCTCGCCTTAAACTTGGTCCAAGTAACGAGTTTACTACAAAACGAAATCAAATCTACACATATAAAATAAACACCACTATTATGATTTACGGTTTCATTCTATTGCGTGACCTATTATTCATGATAATACTATTTTGGTGTTAATCCATATTTGATCTAATTTTGATCATGCCTAAATCTGCAACGACATATCCCTGACGAACAACCACCAAACTCTGACAAGCTCCACGAATAAAGACACAATTGCGATTAGCTTTATAAAAACAAACAAGTTAACGGTACGTACTGCAATCACAGAAAGACGTGTGTATCAAAATTCTTTTCAGATTCAATACATATATATATATATATTCTCTAAAGAGTCCAAAAGTGCTGTGAAAGTCATCCACATGAATAACATGCTAAACAATTAACAAACTACAAAATGGGTAAACATATCATGAGATTTTGAATGAAAAAGAAAACCAGTGGTTAAATCTGAGACTATTTAAGTTTTTAAAGAGTGAGTCATACTGGTCTATTCAGATTATTTCTTTTTTATTTTTGACCACAATCAACACGATATATATTTTGAGTTTTTTCAGTTGTTATACGAAACTCGGATTGATCGAAATAGTGTTTCCAAAATCGTAAAGTATTCAGTTTCAGAATCTCATATAGGTTTTAAAAGATAATTTATATGTTGGTAAAAAGACTTTGAATCCATTTACGCGTTGATGAGAACCATATCATATGTATCTTTATCGATGGTATTGTATGACATACATAATTTTTACGAGACGAGAACGATGATAATTCGTCAAGATCAATTGGGGTCTTTAAATTTTCTAACTGGGCCAACATGGAAACATATTTAGGCCCAAATATATCACTAATAATTTCCAGTCCATTATATTTCGGGCCGTTTATTATGGCCAACCTGAAATCAAGCATTTATTTACTTTCCAATCGAAAAGAAAAGTTGGTAAAGTGGAAATGGGATGAATGGTTGCTCAACTTATCTTTCCTTGGAATACAACTACAAATGATGATGGCTTTGGCTTACCTTATAATTAACTTATTACCTCTCTTTTTTGTCCTTGGAAGATTATTTGACAAAAAAAAATAAAAAGAGTTACGCAAAATAAATGTGACTTATAAATTATAAAAGTACCCATAACCATTTTGATTATTTAAGTTGCCAACCAAGCTAGACCACTTTCCAACTTTTATTGACAAAGTGTAAGAACTTAGCACATGCTTTCCAACATGGGATATGAAACTTTATTTCAAAAAGACTATTTTAAAAACTTTTAATCATTCCAAAAGGTGATTAATATTTGAATTATTGGACTAATTTATTTTGGACATGTACCAAATTAATTTATAGTATCAATGGGCAGAACATGTTGTGAGACTACATATATCAATGTTAGATTCCAGGTCTTTAAATTAATATATACTCATGCCAAATTCATGAAAGAATATACAATTTCTGCACTTTTTTTTTTTTGCTCAAACAAAAACTGGTGCCCTCCCCAGAAAACCATGGTGGACATGCATCGTTTTCCCATACAAGTTCGGGTTCCATAAGTTTTAGTTTAGCTTACAGACTTTTCGATTCACTCATGACAATATTCATATGGCATTTCACTCATAGCCGACTTAACATCGAAAACACTCACTTTCTTTCAGACTTTTCGATTCACTCATACATGGCATTTCACTCAAAAACTTGGAGTTAAACATCTTCGATTGCAGTTTATAATTCTTGTGAGTAAGTATGTATGATCAAGACTAAGGTTTTAGAGGTAACTATCAGATTAAACCCAATATAAGTGAGCTCTATGTGGATTGAGACGTGAGTACCTTCATAGTGGACATGACTAAATCAATCTTTCAAACCAATTAAACATTTTACGAAGAAATTGATAGATTAGTGATAGGAGATTTGGAAGATTTGTCAAGGAGGGAAAGTTTAAACCCCACAAAAAGACGAAGATGAAGTAACTCTATTGAGTTGTTGTATATATTAACCTCATTGAATAACATAACCACAAAAAAGGATGCACTCTGCAATGCTTGTGAATGTTGGTGATGGAGATGAAGTAAATAAACATCTTTTACAAAACTCCTAACACAAATTAGAATTTATCGTTAAACTTGATATGCCTTATTTTATCATAATTTTCTAGCAACGTTTTCGACAGACTATTGACGATTTTAAAGACCACAAATTTATGTTGGTTATGAAAAAAATGAAATGACTATGCCTATCTTTGTGCTAACTAACGAGTATACAAAGTTTCCGTGGATTTTCTTTTGTTAAAACAGTCCCCATCAAATATTCAATTTTTAGTGTTTGAAGTTTGAATTCTCAAAAGACGAATGAAGGAAAAACATATAATAAATAAGGAAATTTTAAAATTCCATAGATCTTCAAAAACGGTCACGGGAGAAACCACAAAACTTGTTTGTCTGCAAATAGTTTATTTTTTTTCTTCTTTTATTATTAGTTTTTGTCACTATCGAGAATAAAATTTGAACCCTGTCCGAAACACAAAAGCCGAGCCGATAAATCATAAGCTGAGCCGTAATGATTAGTCACAGCTCGCGGGCTGATTTGTTTGAAGTGAATCTTAAATCAACGGCTAAAATAAATATCGAAACAATCTAACGGCACCATACAAGAGTCGGTGATATAAAAAGAGTGACAAGCCAGGTCACAATAGCATTTTCTCCCAAAGATTTTTTAATTTCGTTTGGAAAAATTTGTTTAAAAAAAAAGAAAAAAAGAAAATGAAAGAGTGGAATGAAGGGAAAAATCCTAGCTATATATTCGCACATATACTCGTTTCAGTTTCCTAAGTGTAGCTGCTGCCGCTGTTATTTCTGCTTCATTTCTTTCTCTTTCTCTCTCGCTGCTTCTAGAATCGTCTTCTTCTTCAAAGGTGAGTCTAGATCCGTTATCTCTTCGTTTTGCTTCTGCTTATTCCTACTTATATTTACCGATTTTGCTAGATCTGCTATACATGCGTTGAGTTTTATGAGAAACTTGTTTGGTGTTGCTTGTTCTGTGATTTGATCGGTTCTGGTTGGATCGATCTGTGGTAATCGTCGTTTTCTTAGTGTTCATGCTTTAGATCTATGGAGTTCTGGGGATTTTTCTAATCTTTGGTCGATCTTTCGCTTGTTAATTTTGCTTTTTAGTTCAGTGAAGTTGTTTAGCTCGAAATGATTTTTGTGCTTTATTTGTATGCTCGATTGATCTAGTTTTCAATCTTCGATCTGTCACGAGTCGATGTTTACTAGTGTTTTCTCTTTGAGATCTGTCAAGTGTTATACCTAGCTTTTGTAACTTTATCTGATTTAAACCGATGTGTGAATTTCTGTAAACGTAGCTAGTCCTCTAAGCTAAGTTGCGATCTGATTCGTTGGGATAGTAGTTACTTCATGAGCGTATCCAATTTTTATCCGTTTCATTTTTCTTTGTTTAGTGAAAGATGGCCGATGGTGAGGATATTCAACCACTTGTCTGTGACAATGGAACTGGAATGGTGAAGGTGAGTTGGAATATATATTGAGCTACAGTTTAGTGTGTGTTCTTTATTGTACATGTGTAGATATCTGATCATGCTTTTTATATGTGTAGGCTGGTTTTGCTGGTGATGATGCCCCAAGAGCAGTGTTTCCAAGTATTGTTGGTCGCCCCAGGCACACTGGTGTCATGGTTGGTATGGGTCAGAAAGATGCTTACGTTGGTGATGAAGCTCAATCGAAGAGAGGTATTCTTACTCTCAAGTATCCAATCGAACATGGTATTGTGAGCAACTGGGATGACATGGAAAAGATCTGGCATCACACTTTCTACAATGAGCTTCGTGTTGCCCCCGAGGAGCACCCAGTTCTTCTCACAGAGGCACCTCTTAACCCTAAAGCCAACAGAGAGAAGATGACTCAGATCATGTTCGAGACTTTCAATGTCCCTGCCATGTATGTTGCCATTCAGGCTGTTCTTTCTCTCTACGCCAGTGGTCGTACAACCGGTTAGTTCTCAACTTAAAACATGCAAATCTTAATTACTTTATGTTATTACTTGTCTTTGCTTAAAATCGTTCTCTTTTCGTGATAAGGTATTGTGCTCGACTCTGGTGATGGTGTGTCTCACACAGTGCCAATCTACGAGGGATATGCTCTTCCCCATGCTATCCTCCGTCTTGATCTCGCGGGTAGGGATCTCACAGATTCTCTAATGAAGATTCTCACTGAGAGAGGTTACATGTTCACCACAACCGCAGAACGGGAAATTGTTCGAGACATAAAAGAGAAACTTGCTTATGTAGCTCTTGACTACGAGCAAGAGCTTGAGACAGCAAAGAGCAGTTCTTCAGTGGAGAAGAACTACGAGCTACCTGATGGACAAGTCATCACGATCGGAGCAGAGAGATTCCGTTGCCCTGAGGTTCTTTTCCAGCCATCACTCATTGGAATGGAAGCTCCTGGAATCCATGAAACAACTTACAACTCCATCATGAAGTGTGATGTTGATATCAGAAAGGATCTCTACGGAAACATCGTCCTCAGTGGTGGTTCAACCATGTTCCCAGGAATCGCTGACCGTATGAGCAAAGAGATAACCGCACTTGCACCTAGCAGCATGAAGATCAAGGTTGTTGCACCTCCCGAGAGAAAATACAGTGTCTGGATTGGAGGATCTATCCTCGCATCCCTCAGCACTTTCCAACAGGTAATACAATAACCAATTCTGCTTTCCTTTTTAAATCATTGAAAGATGAGAGTGAGAATATTGAAACTTGTTTTGCTTGTTTTTGTGAATCAGATGTGGATTTCAAAGGGAGAGTACGATGAGTCGGGTCCATCGATTGTTCACAGGAAATGCTTCTAAGGTTTCTTATCGTGGTTTGGTGGTGAGTTTGTTACAAATCTATTTTCCCTAGTTGAGATGGGAATTGAAACTATCTGTTGTTATGTGTTTTTTTTTCTCTCTTTAGAACCTTTTGGATATCTCAAGAAGTTCTGTGTACTCTAGTTTATGTCTTCTTTTTTTTCTCTTTCTATTTGCTTTTAGAATGCTTGTGATGATTCTGGTTTTTTGTCCTTAAGTAAAAAAAAAATCATATTATATTTTGGTCGTTTCATTATCTTGGGTTTTTTTTTCCCCATAAATAGTTTGGTTCTCTTAATTTTTTTTTTTTATTGTTCGCCGTTGGGAACAATCTTCTATGTATGAGGCAATTTGTTTTCAAGGATCAGGTTGCAATGCTTAGAGGTTTCAATTGCAACAGTAGTAATCAAACCATTTTCAAAGTAAACAATGGTCAATGAATTGTATGTGAATATCCATAGATTATACTAGAGGTAGAAGAACAGTCCATCAAATTAGTGACAATAGCGTTTCAAACTTCAAGCGTATATTATTGGTTATACCTTTCGATTTTTTCGAAAATCATTTCTTTCAAATCACAAAATGTCTAAACATCACAATCTGTTTATCTTCCTACCCAGTTAATATTTGGTCCCCACCATTGGAAAGACTTGACATGGTCGGTCCAGCCAAATCACCCTAAATGCTTTATCGGTACTTTGAAAAATGAACCATCTGACAACTCACGTACACACATAAAATGTGTAGTTGCCGCACATAATCACCGACTTTCTCTGCCTAATTACATATCTTTATTGTATTCCTTTTTCAATTGTCTATTGAATCTTCCAAAGAATCTAATGTCTTCTTTATCGATGAGCTTTCGGCTCAAGCAGCCAATGTATGATAAACTGATAGTAGAAGTGTCCAGTATTGTTAAACTGCCTAACCCAACAATAACGTGTTCGCTATCTGAAAATCGCACTATACAGCGAAAAAACCCAATCAATTTATTTTAATATAACTAAAGTCTTAAAAACAAACTAAAGAATAATAACTTGATCACTTACCTAATTTACTTGAATTTCTAGGGTCAGCAGAACGACCCTTCTTTGATCAAATAAAATTCGTACATTCAACATTCGTTGTTATAACTTATAACAATCCCAATAACACAACATAATTCGTGTATACATTATATTCCCAATAACACAACAATCCAATAACACGATGTGTAAAAATGGATTAGCTTTCTAGAGGCAGGAAGATGAACAATGCTATCGAGCTTTTCTTGTTCTTCAGGAAGTTAGCCGTTTTTGACATTGACCAGAAGTGTGACTTATTGACAAGAAAAAACATTTACCTTTCCAAAAATTGTTGTTGTCAGTTTAGTGTTGTGGTTAAATGCTTTTAATTGGAAAGTATAGGTGAGAGGAGTTCAATACTTGAGTTCTAATTTTAAAGTTCTTTTCGTATTTGTACTTCATAATTACTATATCAAAGTTAATTTGAGTAATGGCCGTGTATTTAGTCCCAGCTATTGGATAATCCCTGACCACTCGCTTACTTTTTTTTTTTTTTAAAGTCAAAATCACTACTAGCTTACTTAAAATGAGGATGTGAGGAGATTTTGGTGTCCCTAAATGAATTGACTATTTGATCTGTTCAGCAGCACCACCCATTAGTTAGTGTTAGTACCAATCCCGAATGAAAGGCCCATTTAGGCCCAACTATTTAGTGAAAAAGTTCATTTGTCACTACTGTCTTGATTCTTTCTCCAATGATGTTTTAACAGTTGAAAAGCGCAAGTTAATTTAACCCCAAAAAAACAAATTTTTAATGATTGTTTCAAACGTAATACATGAACATTATAGGACTTTGTAATTCTTTCTTTTTCCCCTTTGTAAGATGCCAAAATGTAAACCATAATAGGACTTTAGGTGTAAAAACAAGAGCAAGCTAAATAGTCAGTTATACAGCATTATCGAGTAATCAATGATGTCTATAAACTGTTACAACTATTCCCAAGACAAAAAAAAATCACTACTGTAGATTATTTCAAAAATCTCACCAAAAAAAACACCAAAGTGAAGTATTCTAATCTGCAAGAAGAGGTATTGATTGGTATGGAACCAAAATAAAGAAAAAGTTGAAAATTTTCTTGAGGAACAAGCAATTTCTTCTTATGGAAATGAGTTTGAAAAAACGCAACAAAGATTTAGAGTTACTCTGTTCTCTGCAAAACAAACACATTCCCTTTCCCATCCCTCCCTACTTGTAAATCTTCGTCTAAATATCTGCCAAATTCTCAGAATCAAGGAATCCATAATTAAAAATAATTAGTCAAGTGATTACGGTTTTGGAGTTTTTGATTAAATAGGATACGAAATCTCGAATCGTCCCTCCGGGTTAAAGATTCCGAGAAGAAGATCCATGTTCTTCCTGAAAATGTTCATCAACTGATTCCAACACAGATCAAGATATTTATCACCCAAAAAAAAAAACTTATAATGTCGGAGCAAAAACACAGACCTGGTCTGGTTTGATCGTTGAGCTTTCATAAGTTATATCAACACTCTACAAAGTACAAACGCAATGCCGTCAAAACGCGATTTTTGAAGAATCTGAAACCAAAAACGCTAAAACTGTTACTGTAATGAACCGATTTAGATGAGATCTTGAAGGAAGCGACGATTCTAAACTCGCCGTCAAGAAGATTCAGTCCCCGGACATCGAATTTCAACACATGGACTGTTTTGCCCTTCGTTAATTGAAAAAACAAATTCAGATTGTATTAAAAACGTCATCACTAAAATGTAAAAAGCTCGAATTCGATTTTTGATATACCTGAGCAATGTCGATCTGTTGAAGAAGATCACCGAGAGAGACAAAATCACGAAGACCCAATTTGGTTCGTTTAGAACCCAATACAGTGATTGTGCTATAAATTAGTTTCCAACAACCTCCGATCTTGTCTAGCTCTCCGGTCGGCTCCGGCGTCGGATTCCGACATTCCAAAAGCTTGACTAGACTCTCGATCTCTGTTTTTTTATCCGATTTAACTCCGAAAACCCCTCTATTAATCCCTTAAATCCCAAACAATATTGTCCATTGATAAAGCATTGAAAAATCAAAATTTGAACATTGGCACCACCTAATGATTTAAACTGGTGAAAAATATAGATTTTTTTGGTCTAAAGGAATCTAATCACCTTTGAGAGCTTCGTAGAGCTCTTCTTTAATCTGGGAAATTGCAAATTCTTCTTCTTGTTGTTGTTCATTTGGGGAGGAAGCAGAGCTCTGTTCTGTGACTTTTCCGATGAACATAGGTCTGAGACGAAATGGCTTGACACTAAAACTCAGCGTTTTGCCATTAAAACTGCTGAAAGAGACCAACACTTTCACGTTTCCCGCTTTTCTTCTTGAGGTTGCTCCTCGCGAAGCTGCCATTGATGGTGGCTGGATAAGCTTACTCGACATTGCAAGTTGTCACACAAAATCGAATGGAGCTTAGGCAAGAAGATGGGATTTGGGGAAAGAAAGAGACTGAATTTTATGGGGGAGGAGATAAGACAGTTTGGTTATTTTATCTATCTTCATCTTTTAGTAATCTATCACCCACACCATACACTATATACCATACTCAATATAAAATTAATCTAATCCCATTATTATTATTATTATTTTTTAACTTTTTGATATTTTCCCTTTTAAATAAAAATGCTAGTGGTATGTTATAAAAATATATCATCTTAGTGGTATGTATTACTGTCAAATTTAAACTTTTTTAAAACGTTATTTCAAATAATTTTTTATCCTGAAATTAATGCATTAAAAGTAGAACATTTTTTTTTTAAATACAGACTCATTGGTTTTCCAAATTAATTAGAGCTGCTTAAGTAAGTTGTTTGGACCACTCAAATAATTGTTTTCAGGAGTTTAGCTTTTAGTATTTGTTTAACATAGTAACAAGATCTGAGCGAATAAAGCTTCCAGTACCACTTGATGTACTATCAATGATTAGATTAATGCAATTTGATTTTTTTTTAAACACTAATTGTTAACTAATAACTACACCTCTTGCTTTGCCTATTCGGACTCTAAATTCATACTATACTACTATATATATAAAAAACTATGATTACTCGATAACACTACTTGTTTTTCAAACTTTTTATGATTGTTATGTATAAACTCTGTAATGTTAACTATTCGATTAGTAAAATAGCTAAGCAATTTAACGGCTAACATAGATAGACAAAAAAAAAGACATGAAATTATCAAAGCAGCACTTTGTGTACAAGTCATAGTCTAATAGATTTGCAAGTTACGACAGAGTATCAAACATAGTTATGCTCTGCTCTTTGTCATAAGGCCTTAATAACAGAGTTTCATGCATCTTTGGCTGAAGTTGCAGACTCTTGTGATGGTTTCCATTGTTGTGGAGTCTGAGCTTCTTGATAGAGAGAGCATGAATCTCCTTCATTTCTTCTTCAAGTGCAGCATTCACCATAGGTGCCTCTCCAGCAATCTCTTCCCTTGGAATTGTTCAGAGCAATCGCTAGTGCATCTGCTAGTACAATCTCTTTTCTTGGAATAAAGTGAAAGGAGATTTTGTCGAAGTTTGATTGCATGCCCCTTTATCTCTTCCATGATTCCGTGGATCTCGTTGGAGGACTCAATGGAATTCAGCAGAGAGATCAAGATTTGACAATCCGACGAACATGATAACTGAGAGAAGCCAGCTGTGGTAGCGGCCTTAACGGCGAGAGCAGAGGGCACAAAAGACCGAGCTTCCGAACCTTGTGCACTCTATAAAAAAAACACTGATAGTGCTTAGCACTAATTCAAGACCGTAATACCCCGAAAAACTCGAAAGAACCAAGATGAGAAACTCTCCAAGTATGATAAAAAATTTGGAAGAACAATTAGAGAATATTTAAAAGATTTTTAGAGAGACTTAGAGAACTTATGAAATTTTTTTTTTTTTTTTTTTTTCTTCTAAAGATGATTACAAATAGGAAAAAGAGTTATTTATAGGGTCTAAAACTACAAAATATCTTACAAACCTTCTTCTAATCTCTAGAACTCTCTAACATAATATCTAGATTTTTTATGTCATACAATTATCTAAATCAGATATTTTATCTCTAGATATTTTCTAATCTAATAGGTGAGGTGATAATCTTTAAGATGTTTCTAGAGAAATTCTAGAATTTGGGCTTAATTTTGGGTTTGGTCAATAATGGATAATTGGATTATGAACCCATAATTAAGCTTAACCAAAATCAAGTTTAATTTCAATACACTCACCCACTCACTTGTGTTTCTCTCACTCTTGATTTATAACTCTGATACCAGATTTGTTGATCTCTCAGAGAGTTTCTCAATACTTAGACAAAAGTGTGTAACAACTTGGATACTTTATTTACATAACTTGCAAGGCCTTTAAATAGCCAAAGACATGAAGACTAAGTCTTGTACATCAGACTTGAAAGAAACTTGCGGAAGTAAACTTAGATGATAGGTGACTCATACAAACCAGGAACTTATTCAAACTTGAAAACGACTCATGACTCATTCAAACCCAACATAGGTCCCACTCTTCTTACTCTTCTTAGTTGTAACTGCCACCTTCTTTTACCGTTGAGCAACAGCTCGGTATGCTTCTTCGTCGGAAATAACCGCCGGTATGTTCCATGTTCCCAGCGGACGCCCAGAAGTTTCCCCACCTAATCATTCTCATTAAGTCAATAATAAGTCAACAGAAAAGAGAAAAGTTGTAATTTTGTTACCTTCTTTAGTAGCTTCTTCGCATCTTCTTTGGTAATTTGAAAACAAATATGGATCCAGGGATTTCATTGTCTCGTCAGCTTCCCATATCCGATTTGCCTGTAAAAAAAGCAACGAACCCTAAGACATTTTCAGAGAAACGTTGATTGATTATCGTATTAACGTTTCTTTACCAGTTCAGTGGGTGCATTCGCTGAGCGAATATTCCCACAAACATTCTTAATATGTTGAAATTGTTCTCGAGCACATCGTCCTAGAAGATAAAACCATATTATCAAGTCGATCAGTTATGACATTAGGAGTTCTTTGAGGGTATCTAACCTCGTAATCAAGCCTGCAAAAGTAAAGAAACAACTCAGATACTTAAAGACTCAAACTTTGTGTTTGTTTGGTAGATGGAGAGGTTTCAAAGAAGCGAACAGATCATCCACTACTTCAACCAGGAACGCTGAAACTGACAAGAACTCCATATGCAACTCATTCACCTTTTTCGGAAAGCAGACAAGAAACCTCTCAAATACAGTTCAATCTATATATGCAGCAGATAATAGAAGTTGAACTCTTGGATTGAATATGACTTCAAATCAAGAAGAAAACAATGCACATGAATGTTACTACCTCTTCTCCTCTCAACTTGTATAGTAGAAGATTCAACACTCGATGATAAAAAGATCTCAAATGATCTGCACTCATCACATCTTCGAGACAGATCTATAAAGATATAGATGAAACAGTGAGCAAATGAATAGCAAAAACAAACAATGAATTGTTTGAAGACAGAGAAATGAACCAGTTACCTTGTTTTTGTTTGAAAGAGCATAACAAAGCTTTCTTTCTAACGCCCAATACTCTTCGCCTGACCTAAACTCTTCCTGTATCCTAGCTCATGAAATAGTTAAATATCTATTAGTGTTATTGTTTGTTCCTTTGCTGATAGTAAAAAGAGAGTAGAAAAGCAAGGAAGTAACCTTTGTGTCAAAAGGCCCTCATGTTCAAGCAGATCTTCAAGCGGCTTCAATGAAACTGGTGATTCGGCATTCCATCCATGACTTGAACTCTGCATCTCAAACCATTAGGTTGTACACTGATTTGTTGATTTCCATACTCGTAAATATTCATCTTACAATGACTTTGGATCCACAAGCGGATTCACTGACTATCTTCTCATTGAGAGCATCCATCTACAAAAACAAAAGACCTACATGTGTTAGATTCCCCAGAAAATGTTAAAGATATGAAGGAAAAAGCAGCAGAAATAAAGAATGATTACCTGATATATGTAACTCTCGGTGAATGAAAGCACCGGTAAATATGTGAATATGATTGCGGTTCCAACTGATGGAACATGGAATAAGATTGGAACTGCAACAAAATATGGACAGTTGACAGTTACTAACACAAGGAACACTTAGTTGTATATAACTCGGAAGACAAGTTTATATTCTTCCTTTATCTTCCTATTCCATGATCCTGTTATCTCTGATTTAACTAACTCAACCAGCAATGCATTTGTAAGGGGAAAGACTTACGAAATCCTCAAGTGTAGAGCTTGCTTTTTTCATTGCATCAAGCCCGACCATTGCCACTACTTCTCCGTGTTTCTGTGACGTGTCCATGACACTCCTCTTCACATTACTCTTTTGAGACTCTGCTGCATCAAAGTTGAACAATCAGCCACAGTTATATATCACGAATACTCAGAATTTAACACAGCAAATCAAAAGCTTCACTGGACTCTCGATCTCTGTTTTTTTATCCGATTTAACTCTGAAAATCCCTCTATTAATCCCTTCAATCCCAAACAAAAATTGTCCATTCATAAAGCATTGAAAATCAAAATTTGAACTTTGAAGTTGTGAAAGAAGCGAATCTAATCACCTTTAAGAGCTTCGTAGAGCTCTTCTTTAATCCGGGAAACTGTAAATTCTTCTTCTTGTTGTTCATTAGGGGAGGAAACAGAGCTCTGTTCTGTGACTTTTCCGATGAACATAGGTCTGAGACGAAATGGTTTGTCACTAAAACTCAGCGTTTTGCCATTTAAGTTATTGAAAGAGACAAGCACTTTCGCATTTCCTGTTCTTCTTGGGATTGCTCCTCGTGAAGCTGCCACCGATGGTGGCTGGATAAGCTTACTCAACATTGCTAGCTGTCACACAAAATCGCTCAATCGAATGAAGCTTAGGCAATAAGATTAGATTTGGGGTGAAGAGAGAAAGAGAGAGCGAAAGTTACGGGGAGGAGAATGGACAGTGTGATTTTCTTATCTTATCATTTTTCTATTTTTTTATGATTGTTATGAATATACTCTGTTCTGTTAACTGTTAGCTATTCGATTATTTGAATAGCTAAGCTGTTATTTCATTATCCATCTGATATATTAGTCAAAGTGGCTTATAATTAGAATTTAAATCCATCAGGTGCAATTTAACGGCTAACATAGATAGACAATAAAAGGCTTAAAAGCCATGAAATTATCAAAGCAGCACTTAGTCTGATAGATTTGCATCTAACACAATTATTCTCTGTTCTTTGTCACAAGGCCTTAAAAACAGAATTTCAGGCATCTTTGGCTACAGTTGCAGACTCTTGTGATGGTTTACATTGTTGTGGAGTCTGAAGTTTCTTAATAGAGAGAGCATGAATCTCCTTCATTTCTTCTTCGAGTGCAGCATTCACCATACGGAGCCTCTCCAGCAATCGCTTCCCTTTGAATTGTTCAGAGACAACCTCGACCTCAAAACTTGCACCGCAACTGCAAAACGGTTTAACTAAGATTAACAACAAGAGATTGTGCCCTAAGACAGAGAATTAAAGATTGGCAATCCTGTACTTACCCTCCAGATATGTCAATGACTTCCTGGAACACAAAAAAAGGAACAACGTCCGAAAAAAATTCCAAAAGAAGATCAAATTCTCAAGCTTTTTTTATAGATTGATACTGGATTAACGTCAATCTCCACATGTTGTAAAGCAAAGAAACAATACCCTAGCACCAGAACACACTCACGGATTTAGTTTTGAGTTCCAATTGACAAACAACAACATATAAAAAGTAACCGACAAGAACACTCAGCTCCTCAGTAACTAATACATGATGAAAACTCCATCGTCGGATCTTGAGTACATATGACATTGTATCAAATTACACCTAACTACACAAACAAACAAACACCTTCTATCTTCTGTTTCAGAGGACAGAGATAACACTTAGAGATGGATAATTTCTCTAGATGCTGAGATAAACAATACATAGCACCACCATGAGTTAGAACCGTGAAAATATACAACTAATTAACACCCCAGAATCCTCTTCTGATCCAATTATTAAAGTTTATGGTTTTATCAAACTGAGCAGTTCAAAAATCTCAAATTGGCCATGTTTTCAGATCCATCTTGTCCTAGAAGAAAACCACAAACATGAGTGTTTGCGCCCAATTGAAGATATTTACTCAGAAGATTAGTGTTTCTAATTTTCCCAAAAAATAATACAGAAACCATATATACACAGACAAAACTGAGATCTAGCAATGTTTGAAATCCCTATTTCTTACCGAACTAGCATAATAATCACAAGCTGTTTGGTTTTGGTTTAGCAAATATCGGTTTGATGCGGTTCCAATTTCAACTTCGATTCGATTCGGTTATCGACAAATAAAAATAATAATTAGGGTTTAAGCACTGCTTTCCTTTCTTCGTCTTCCTCACTCCTAAAACCCTCCACCACTCAAAGTCTCCATTTTCGTTTTATTCCCGGAGCAAAATCACTTCTCCGACCATGAAATTGAGATCTATACCTACCAAATCTCTTCTCTTCCGCCTCTCTTCTTCCTCCACCGTGCAATCTCCCCGTCGACCAATCTCTGTTCTCATCACTAACATTCCCTTCTCTACATTCTCCACCACCACTGGCTCCTCCGGCTCCGGATCCACCCATTCTTCTTACAGACGTAATCAGCACGAGGAAGAGTCTCGATCCGTTAGGGTTTCGGTGTGGTGGGACTTCGGGAACTGTAATATACCAGGGGGAGCCAATGTCTTCAGAGTAGCACAACACATCACCGCAGCTATCAGGAACAGTGGAATCAAAGGTCCTATCTCAATCACAGCCTTTGGAGATGTTTTGCTACTCCCCAGATCAAACCAAGACGCTCTCTCCGCTACAGGAATCAATCTCACTCATGTTCCTCACGGTGGCAAGAACAGTGCTGATAGATCTCTAATTACAGATCTTATGTGTTGGGTTTCTCAGAATCCACCACCAGCTCATCTCTTTATAATCTCTAGCGACAGAGAATTCGCAAGTGTGTTACACAGATTGAGGATGAGCAATTACAATATCTTGCTTGCGAGTAAATCATCTGCTCCTGGTGTTTTGTGTAGTGCTGCTTCGATTATGTGGGATTGGGATGCTTTGATCAAAGGAGATAATGTTATTGGTAAGCATTTTAATCAGCCTCCTGATGGTCCTTATAACTCTTGGTATGGTCATTATAGGATTCCTCTTCTTGATCCATTTGGAATTGCTGCAACCACTACTACTGAGCAATCCTCTAGTGTGAAGACTGAACAAGTATCTGAGTCTTGTTCCAGTTCGGAGTCCGTGAATTCAAATTCTGTTAACCTTCGTCCTGTTCCTAAAGAAGTTGTTAACAAGATTCGTTTGATATTGAGCTTATATCCCAAGGGGGTGCCTATCACAGAGCTACGTGCTGAGCTGAGTAAGAGCAACTTAGCAATTGATAAAGATTTCTACGGACATAAGAAGTTTTCTCGGTTTCTGTTATCCATGCCAGATATAGTACAGGTTGATACAGCAAGTGATGGCTTGTTTTTTGTTCGCGTTGTCACAGAGAAATCAACTCCTATGCGACTTGATTCTAGTCCTGGCTTGATTACTGCCGCTGATCAGAAGATTAAAGAGAAGGAAACTGCTAATGCTTCATTGCCAAAAGTACTTAGCGATGTAGAACTTGCTGCTGAAAGAAGAAGAGAGGACTCACTTGGAAAGAAGCAGGAAAACGTAATGGAGAATGATAAACATGTCAAAGAGGAAGCTCCCGAGAGTTCCCAAGAGCCCATTTTGGTCAGCCAGAAGGACGGTAAGGTAAATGACAAACCTGTGGAGGTGAATCAAGTTGCTCTTATTGCGGAAAGTGATTCTTCCATGGAAGATGGCTTCTTTCAGAAGCTAAAAAGACTATGGTTTGGCTCACTTGAGATGGAATCAGAGCAGCTCCCAGAAAAGGAAAATGTTTCTGGAAGTGAAGTTAAGGAAAAAGAGAATAAGGACTTGAAGTCATCTAGTCAAGGGTTTGATCCCATGTCTCAAATCTCACCTTCCTTCGTTGCTGAGTCTGTGGAGGTGGAAAAGGAAGGAACTGGTGAAGTAGACAGTAAAGATAAAGACGCAAGTCCAGGGATTTTAAGTCGCTTTTTGAAGAATTTCAAGTTCTGGGGAT
The DNA here is from genome assembly GCA_028015245.1 of Cardamine occulta. NCBI lineage: Eukaryota > Viridiplantae > Streptophyta > Magnoliopsida > Brassicales > Brassicaceae > Cardamine > Cardamine occulta. The sequence goes on from CM051385.1 coordinate 3,277,030, forward strand.
ATAACACAGGGGTTAGCAATGACTCGAGTGGGAATTCAGAGCTGGTCAATGTTGATTCTCAAGTAGACGACATTTTTGCAAAAGGTTCTTTTTGGAGTGATGTTGAATCTTTCATCAATTCTCCAAGAGGCTTTGCTATAGTCTCTCACTCAAGAACAAGGTTCTTACATTCTCTTCCCTCCTGATTTGGCAGGAGTTTGAATTAGATATTGATTACTATGTAAATCTATCTTAGGTTTAGAACTACTACAATTGGTTCTTGCATTAGCCTTTTGTTCCCTTTTAGGGAAGATTCTTCAGCTAATGCTGTGTTCTTTCTTAATTTGTCAGGGAAGTGATGGCTATGAATGTGCAGAAGGAAGGGCCTTCATGTCTTAGACTGCTCGATGAATCAAGTATGCTTCATTTAGTTAACTTATTGATATCACAGAAGAAATGGATTGAAGTAAACCCCTCTTCTTCCTTACCATTCAGCATCATCAAAGGATCTAGCCCTGGCCGTCGTTATGCTTCAAATGGTCTGAGCTCAATATTCTCGGATTGTTCAAAATCACAGTCGCAGAAACAAAACGGTGAGAAAAGGGTTAAGAACGTAGCTCACAGTGGAGTTTCTGTTGGTTCTATGGACCAGAAACAGCTGGAAAGATACAAAAGTAATGCAATTGCGGATTGTCAGAAGCTGATAAAGAAGATAACAGAGGAAAACCCTGAAGGGTATAGCCTGATTCGTTTCAGGAAAGACTTGTTAGAGGAATATGGATACCATTTAGCGGTTGACAAGCTCGGTTACGAAAATCTTCAGTCTCTGATACAAATAATGCATGGAGTGAAAATAGCATCTGGATACATCCTTCCTTTGAAACCTTCGCCAGATGCTATGTCTGTAAAAGAAGATGATTCAGACTTGTCATTCGAAGAACTTGGTCCTGTTTCTGAAGCGACAAGTAATCACCCGACGACCAAAAAGCTTCCAGTGTATGAACCATCTCTCTCAGAGGATGAAGATTCTGGTTCAGAGAGAGATAATCCAGAGAAGAAGAAACAAGAGATGAGTAGAGAAGGTAAAGAGAGCTCCTTATTGCAAATTCTGGATTCTTATTACGCAAACAAAGATGGAGAATTTAAGAAGGAGAAACCAGAGGAGAGAAAGCTTGTAAGCAGCGGTAGAAAGCAAAAGCCTTCAAAGACTTACTCTTTTGTCAAAGATTCAGAACTCTAGTGAGCCAGAGAGTGTTTTAGACTTTTAGTTCTGATTCCCCCGAGGGAGTTGTAATTAGGGGTGGGCACGGAAGGATATCCGAAAATTTTAAAGGATCTGTATCCGGATCCGTCGGATCCGCCTTTTTATTATCCGAATTTGGATTCGTTCATCATGGATATCCGAAATTCGGATATCCGAGAAAAATGCGGATATTTGCGGATATCCGGATCCGATCCGAAATATAATTATTGATTATATATGTAATTAAAAAAAAATTCAATAACAAAAACATCTAAAAATACTTAATTTATCAGTATTAAAAATACCATGAAATGATCAAACAAAAATATCATAGAAAAAAAAATTAAATAAATCTTTAAAATTGGTGTTAAAACATCATAGCAAATAAAAAAACAAGTATTCGTCCACTTTTTTTACTTTTCTTGTTCCTGAAAAAGAAATATAATTTTTTAATAAATTGAAAATAAACATTTAACACACAATAACACAAAATCCCTAAAAAATATGTATAAGTCATTTACGAAAACTATAAAAACAGTTATCTAATGTTATAAAACGGATCAGATCGGATATCCGTGTAAAAACAAACTTATTATCCGGATCCGAAAATATTATTATCCGGATCTGGATCCGTCTGTATCGGATATCTGAATTTTCGGGATGGATCGGAGTGGATATCGAATCGGATCTCGGATTCCGGATATTTTGTCCATCCCTAGTTGTAATTAGTGGAAGAAGGTTTTGGTTTTTGGTCTATGGTAAACCGAATCCGGTTAAGGACTAGTAAGATCAAATTGGTTGAAATACCGTTCAAATCCTTATTTGGTAGCAATTAACTCGCATCGCATATTCGCATACATTATTGATAGATTTTTATTTTGTGATTTTCTTAATTAAATATTGCGTGGTTTCTTAATTAAATATACAACGTTTTTACGTTAATGTATAAAGCTATGCATGATCACATTTACGATAATTAAGATTATAATTAATTAACTACCAGTTACTATTATAATTTTTCTTTATTTTTAACTATTTAATATACAATTAAAACGGTAACGGTTACATACGGTTACGGTTATATATAGTTACGATTATTATGGTTAAATACGATTTGATTATTTGATGATTAAAATAAATATTAATATCAGTAGCACTTTTAATTTACATTAAAATTATGTTTATGATTAATTATATATATATATATATATTTAAAATAGTTATGGTTAAAATTTTAAGGTTATACCATATGGTTAATTAATAGTTTTTATATGATTATCGTTAATTAATATTTATGGTTATAATTTATGATTAATTATAACTAATATATTTTTATAGTTAACGATTATGATTTTTAATTATTTGATATGATTATGATTGAAAATGATACACAATTCAAAATATGATTAAGGTTAGATTTTGGTATGGAATAGAATGAAAATAGAAAAGAAAATGTATAAAGCATAGAGTTATTTAAACATTTATTCGATTATTTTAACTTTGAGAGATTGAAAGCGATGATGACATGCTTTTTGGATATAAGTTAGGTACTAAACAGTATCATTTTAATAATTCTAATAATTTTCTAAAAGATGTTGTTAAGGTTTAAAATAATAAATCGTAAGACGAGTATTTAATGAAATGTGTCGTACATGTGGAGTTGCTTGGTGGATTATCTTTGCCACTTGAGTCTTCTCAATGGACACTCAATTAAAAAGCACATCAATAAAAGCACATGGAAATGGATAAATAAAGAAAAATAATCTAATTATTTAAGCGTAATCTTGTCTTGTTCCCTTAAAATATACCAATATTAATTAATATTAAAGGCTATCTATACATATTTTAATATGATTATTAAACAAAACAGCTCATGCGTATCCACAATGGTTCGGTCAAAAAGATAATAAAATGTGTCTCCTTCATCACCTCAACAGTGGGCCGACGCAATTACGATTTACGGGTCTCAAGACTATACGTAAAAGTCAAAAAGAAAACTTTCAATTGTTCTTTTGTTTGTTTGTTTGCTTTTTTTTTTTTTTTTATTTTTTTTTTTTATAATTTTTGTTTGTTTCATCTGCTTTTTAAAATCTATTAGTAAGAGATACAGTATTTAACTATTTACAATTATCTTTGTACTAGTAAAAATGTTTTATTCTGGTGCACATTGTAAACCTAAAAGTTACTTTACAAGATTTCCCACGTTAATTAGAAACTAAATTTACATCGACTATAATTAATAAAAAAAAAAAACTTCCTGCAAAATGTGAATCTGCATGAAAAAAACATTAAAAGGGTCAAATCTTTTTTTTTTAAATTGGCATTTAGCAAAAGAATCAATTCCTAACAAAATAAAATCATTTTCTTTAAAGAACTAGATTTATGCACATCATTGTCTAACAAAACACAAATATGGTAAACTTATTTTCCAAATCTATGATTACCTTAATAAAATCCAAGAAAATTATGTTCTTTATATGAAAAAATAGTAGTGGTAACAACAAAATGGAAAACAAGTGTACCCACCAACATAATTCCAAATTCTTGAAACATTTTTAGAATTCAGCGTCTTCTTGTGTCTCAAAAACAGAGCTTTTTGTTCTCTGTCTTTTTTTCTCTTCTTCATCGTTTCACTTAAACTTTCATCTTTCTCAATTTACCAGTGTCTACCACCTTGAGAACTGCCACCTTTTCTTGGAAAAAATCCACCTTTCTTAGGTTTAGGGATGTCATGAATGTCCATCACCTGAATAGTCCTTTGCTTTTTAGCTGCATTCAAAACAGAAAAAAACCGCGGTCAGAAAACGAGTAGAGAAGTCCGAAACTAAAAGCAGAAGAAGATCGATCGAGTTATAAAACCATTCTCGGCTTGTCTGTAATTTTGTTGTAGCCTTTTCCGAGCTGAGTCAAAATCAATTTCTTTATGCTCTTTCTCCCTCTGCAATTCCCAAACCAAACTCATCACAATTGACGTATGTTAGAGCCTGTAAACACCGATATTAGGATCCGGTTAGATAATGTACCTGCATAGTTTGTTGAGAAGGAGAAGGACGAGAAGGTTTAGCTGGAGAAGGAGATTCTCTCCTAGGAGGGGCAGCAACAGGTCTTGGTTTCCTCTCAGGCTCGGTTATGTTACTGTTCTTGCTTGAACCAGAATACCCATCTGTCGAAAATCCGAAAAAGGAATACGCTTCATGGATTAAAAATGGTGAAAGATCTCAACTTTAGAATTCTACTTCATCAACTTACTCTGAGGAACCGGTGAATATCCGAAATCAGGAACCTGTCACAGAAGAAAAAGACAACAGTTGAAGCTCAATGACTAACCAAGAAACCGAAAAGGGTTCGGATTTTTACCTGTTGGCGATTACTGTTATTGGTAGTTTTCTGCAACGGTGAGTCCTCATCGGCTACAATGAAGAGATTGATTGTTCTGAGATTGATAAGATTGATGCTTGTTCTGAGATAAATTCAAAATTGCCATTTTTCTTTACCTATCAAACTCGGAGGCTCGAGATCACCAGGCTGGTTAAATTTGACCCATTCGTCTACTGTTTCCTTCCATTTTCTGCAGAGACAAAAGTCGAGTTGAATTAGAAAATCAAGAGTGGTTCTTGATAGTTGAATCTTGAACAGAGAAGTTTCTGAATTTGATCGTAACTTGACAAGCTGTTTAGCTAATCTCCGAACATTGTTCGATGGATGCTTCCGAACTCGATTCACATGCCTCCCAATATCAGTTTCCTAAAGTGACCAAATTTCAAAAACTATCAAACAATTGAAGAATCAAAGAGTGTTCATTCTATCGAATTTGATTCAAGTTATTACTACCTGAAGAGCTTGGAATGTTATGTCCATATCTTCCAGATTCTGAAGCAACTCAACCAAAGCTTCTTCAGACTGAAACACCACAACAAAACAATTCTGTCTTTAAAACTGAAATCGAACACATAAGAAACAATTCTAGATTCAAGAGAAGAAACTTAAGAAAACCAGATCAGGATCTTCAAGTTTCTCCTTGATTTCAAGAATACTCTTCTGCTCATCATCAAACAAACCAGCAAACGGATCGAAATCTTCATCGTCTTCACCATTAACAGATTTCTCTCTAACTTCTTCTGCGGCTGCTGCTTCTTCTTCTTCCTCCTCTGTCTCCTCATGAATCCTCCCATTAACCCTAGCAACCGCCGTCTCCGCAACGCTTCCGCCGCCAAAATCGCAGTTTCTACACTTGTTAGCCATCGACGTCGCGTAGAGACGCTCAACGATGTTATCTCTTCGCCGCTTCAGTTCTTGGCCGTAGTCAAGAGACGCAACGAGAATCGCCGTATCGATAAATGTCCAAACATCAACACCTGCGTTATCCATAATCGATCGGAAATCATCCAAATCCATTGCCGCCGGAAACGTAATTATCACTCTCCTCAAAATTTGGTTACTTTGAAAAGAATAAAAAACAGAGAAATCGAATTGGTATTACATCACCAGATCTAAAAGAGAATATTTTTGATGAATTCGATTCATCGGAGATTAAGATCGGACTAAACCAAACAAAGCGTGGATTCTAATGTCTAAAGATAAAAAAAAAATAAAAAACAAAAAACGCAAGAATCGGATTGATTAAATCCAGATAAAAGGAAGAGCCTTTGGAGCTTTTGATGAAGCTTTACTGTTACGAGAAGAAGAAAACAGAAACAGAGGTCTCACATAGATCAATAAGGAAATGGTGAAATAAACGAATAAGAAGATGAAAGGGAATATTCCAAATTGGAGGCTTTAGAGACTTTGATTTGAGGGGGGTTATTGCTTTTCCTTCATTCTTCTGCAAGTTTTTTGTTTGGTCCGTTAAATATTCTTCAGACAAAACCAATTACTTGTAAATGATTTTTAAGACAAAAATGAAAGAGGAAAACAGAAAAAGGGATTAGCTTTATTCAGGATGCTCTTGCCCTGGACAGAGCAAAGCTAAGCAAGTTGGTTTGTTGTGGTTGGGGAGATGAACAGAGAGAGGAGAGAGAGATGTGAGTGTTTTTTTCAATAATGGCGTTTACTTTTTTTAGTTCTTTTTAATTGGAGAGAAACAATAACATGTTTAGACATTTTCATTAACGGGCCTACTAATTTTGGCCCAATATAAGTGGAACCGGATTGCAAATCAAAGTGTTTAATTGTTTAATTGGAGAGAAACAATACCATGTTTTTTTTTTCTCCACCGGTTAGTATTTAATGCTTTTGCTTCTGGAGCTTACTTTACCGAAGATTTCTTCTTGTCGAGATGTTGCAAAAACTTATTGATACATACATGCATAATTATTTGCTCGTTATATGCAATATTTTGACAATATTGTTCATTGCGAAGGGCTTAAACTTGGGATCTACTTAGATGCTGAATATGTATATATACATACAAACAAGAGAATTATGTGATAAAGCCCAAATCTTCTTAAAACCCTGATCATGAACCCTGATTATTTTGAATGCAGCATTCGACACTCAGGTGTGAAATAAAAAACAACTCTCTCCCCTAGTGAAAATGTAAGCTTACAAGACGCAAGGCAGAAGATACTGCTCGACTGCAGCTAGATTCAAGCAAACTGATCCATAGCTAAATGCTGTCGAAGTCAGAAGATTGTAAGATATCATCTAATAGTCTATTTCGTATTGACAAAGCTGAATATGTATGAGATGCCTGCAACAGAAATTAATAAGAAGATTTTGAATTTTGACAACTCTCTCGATGTGTCATTTTTCATATAGTGCAAAACAATATCCAAATGTAGTGCAGGGATATTGTAGACGAAAAAAGACATTTCATATCAGATTTCAGACCAAAAGACAAAATAGAAGTGGCTGTCTGACTCAAATCTAAATGCGTAGCCACAAACAAACAAAAACCCATGATAATTCACTGCATAGGTTGAGGTGGAAAATAATAAGGGACATTGGACGTGTGGAGCTGTGAGAAGTTTTCGGCGCTATCAGCTCGGCAGAGACTGAAACCTCCCCTCTCTATATCCTGGGATGACTCGTGGAGATCAACGTAATAGATGTAGTTTCTCTCGAGGCCAGGGAAGGAGCTAGAAGGGAGACAGAAAGGCTCAGACTTTGATAGGAAAATACAGAGATCTCCAGTGTCTTCGGTGTAAGTAGCATTTCCTTCTTGGTCTACAAGGAATACCCTAAAACCTTTGGTTTCCGCATCAGGCATATAATGTTCGACGGACCTTGGATATGGTCATATATTATTAATAGTATGGTAAAATAAAATGAACTATATATTGAAAAAAAAAGGTCTCATAGAAAGGTGTTGGGTCATACCTATACCAAAAAACAAGGAAAGTCTCGCCGGCTGATGACTGCACTAAGTGTTCCGTCCTGTAACACGAATCCCAAAGCTCCTTTTTCAACGTGGGAAGGTTTTGAAAATGCAGCTTTTGCAACTTGGTTTTGCCCTTGTGTTTGAGGAGATCCCAATCCCATGTGGTTGCCTCCGGAAGCTGGCAAAGAGAAAAGCTGATCTCTCTGGGAAAACATGACATGGGAAGTGAAGAAACTGATGTTGGTCCATTTTGTGTCGTGGGCGGGCCTACACAGGCTGAGTTGAGATCCCAAGAACTTGACAGCTACAACACAATCGTCATCGAAAGGAGATGAAGAGGACATGGCCAAGTTGGTGACAATCTGAATCTGACAATGAGGTAGGGTCACAAGACGAGGCAGTGAAATGCGTTTTGGGTTTGAGTCTGACGCACTTAGGTTCAGATCGTCTTGAAGACACACCACACCTTTCTTTAGAGTAGCGACCCAGCCTCGGGATGCTCCGATTGTTCCCCTTGCCTCTAGCAAGCCCCAAGGTACCTTCTTTTCCGAACGTATTAACTTACTTTGGGGAAGATCGAGAAAATCAAAATCGATGTTATCCATCTCCAAAAGGGTTTTTGTCGAGGATGAAATAGGGTGGAAGACGCCGGGCAAGGGAAGATGAAAACAAACGAAAGTTTATCCTCTGTATCTGCCCAAACAGAGAAAAAGATCACAACCAAAAGCAAATAGATTCCAAGAGAGACAAGGAAACAAAAGAAGCTCTCTCTTCTTACCAGAGAATCATTATGACGAGAGAGCTTGGAGACTCGATCGAGAAACTGAGACATTTTTCGTCCAGAAATTTATCCGCTTCTGAACCCGAGTTTCTCTCTTCAATGTGTGTCGGAAGCTCAATTCGCTTCACTAAAACCTTCGCCGCATTTTTGTTTTGTTTTTTTTTTTTCATTTTTCTTAACCTTCGCCGATTTAAAGCGTGACCACCAAGTTTATTTTATTTCCTTTTATTTATGGATTTCTAATTTCTTTTGCTTCTCTGTCAAATCAAAAAGAATAACGAATGGCGTCTCCTACTCTTATTTTTATTATCATTATTTAACTTCTCTCTTCACTATTTTTTCCCAAAACCTCTATGATAGTCCTTCATATTTGAGTTTATTTTACACTTTATTATATTGATTATAGTTTTTGAGAATCGATATATTGTTTAGTATATAAAACTGGGTCGATTCATAATTTTTTTATGCAAAAGTATTTTCATTTTCTATATATTTTAATGCTTTTCAGCATGATTGTCAAAAACAAAAAATTGGAGTTTATTGGATAGAAAACATGATTATTCTTGTTTTGTAGTGCACTTTATTCGTAGATAAAAAATAAAAATAATATTGAGTTCATGTAAATAAATTTCTACTACTTGATGAGAAGATTAGTATATATTTTTTTTTGATAAAAAGATTAGTATATTTATGTTACTAAATAAAGTTGTATGCGTTTGGTATTAGTGAAACACGTAGACATATATAGTAACATTATTACTTATATCTTTTCAAACAATGTTAGTTTTTCAAAATTTACTGTTTTTCAACTAATAGCTTTTCATTTTATTTTTATTTATTTGTATAATATTAACTATATATGGATTTTTTTTATATGATGCACATTATTTTGATATAAAATTTTTTGACTTCCATTGACTGATATAGAGTACGTGAGGTTAGAGTATGATTTTATTATCATGTAGTTAAGTTGTATAGTAAATCAGGTATGTATGAATAAAATCTGATTTAACAAAGAGTTACTAATAGGTCACACACATGTTTGCAAGTTGCTAATCAGAATTCAAATACTAACATAAATATATAGAATATTTTTGGAAAAAGGAAAAGTAATTAAGAAACTCCAACGTAATAGGAAATAGAAGAACTTGTAATAATTATGAAATTTGTAATAAGTGTACCCAGATATTAAATCAATATTTTTTAATTGAAGAGAAAACAGAACTGAAAAAAAAATAAACAGTATACATGTTTCACACTTTGCTAGATGGACTTATATTAGGCTTGTTGATTTAGCTCAATTAGGTTCGGATGCAATAAAATCGGATTCGGTTAGGGTAAAAAAGTTTATATTTCTTGCGTGTTAAAATAAATTTTAGTTTGAGTTGAGATTAATGAAATTAGTTTTGATTTTGCTCAATTTGGTTATTTATCCACTAGCTCCAGATGTGGAACTTTTTTTTAAGGATAATTTTATAAAAATAAGTTAATTGCAAAAAATTATTTTTTATGTTAATAAAAGCAAATCCAAAAGATCGCAAAATATAAGATTTTTTTATGTGTAGTTAAGATTTATGGAATGATATAAATAATTGGGGAAAAAAGAAGGAAAGAGTAACAAAAGTTACAAAGAAAAAGGAAATAGTCGAAGACGTCTATTTACTAAAATCCCTTTCCGTTTTAACCGTGGCAATAAGTTTTCAAATATTTTTGTTGCGTATCATTCAAGGAAATAAAGGAAAAAACCTTTTCCCTTTTTTTTTTCTTTTTTGTGTGGCGGCAACTGGGAAATACTAACTACATAGGAAAAGGAATGTAAAAAAAAAAGGACACAGAGTCGATTTAGTGTCTTTATAAACAATTTGTCTATTGTTCAATCTCTTTGAATTCTTCTTCTTCTTCTTAATTAGAGCAATAGTGGTTTTGCGAACGTCTTGCGGTTGCTACTTTTTGTTTCTTATAAGGTTTCTGTCGATTTCGAATTCGGATTTCGAGAAATCGCACGGTTTGCTGAGAGTATTCTTGGCACAATGACGTCTCTAAAAGCCCTCGCACCTACGGCAAAATCAATCGCTATGACGTTTTATGATCATTCAAACGATTCCTGGTTCAAGAGCCGTTTCATGGAATCTGATGCGAAAAATTCCTATGGAGTCATTGTAAAACCAGTACCTGCTTACATGAAGCGGCAAGGTTTTCGTGCCGAGGATTTTGGAGATGGTGGTGCGTTCCCTGAGATTCATGTTTCTCAGTATCCTCTTGGCATGGGTAGGATTGGGAATAGATCCAATAAGACTCTGCATGTTACTGTGGATGCTCGGGGAAACGTGGTCTTCGACGCGGTTGTGAAGCACAGTGAGAATTCTAAAAAGATTGTATATATATTCTCAACATAACGATGTTATTCCCAAGATTCTGAAAAACGTGGGAGACTTGGATGAGGATGAGGAGCTGGAGAAGCAGATACATGAAACTGCTGAAGAAACAAGAGCTGCCATTGAGAAGATTGTGAATGTGAGAGTACTGAGGAATGTGCCAAAGAAGTCGAGTGACTCAACAACGTACATTAAGTATAAGCCATCCAAGCAATCTGCAGATTTCAATTCCGGTGCTAAAGAGAGGATAGTAAGGATGGTGGAGATGGCTGTGGATCCACTTGATCCACCAAAGTTCAAGCACAAGCGAGTTCCAAAGGCTTCTGGTTCTCCGCCTGTTCCAGTCTTGCATTAGCCGCCGAGGCCTGTTCCTATCAAGGACCAAAAAGACTGGAACATCCCTCCTTGTATCTCCAATTGGAAAAACCAGAAAGGTTATACAATCCCTCTAGACAAACGCCTTGCAGCTGATGGAAGAGGCCTAGAAGATAATAAGATCAATGATAACTTTGCCAAGTTAGTAGAGGCGCTCTATTTAGCTGAGCAGAAAGGTAGGGAGGCTGTTTCAATGCGCTCAAACGTGCAGAAGGAGATGGTGATGAAGGAGAAGGAAAGAAAAGAGCGTGAGTTGAAGGCTCTTGCCCAAAAGGCTCGGCGCGAGTTGACTTGTGCTGCAAGTATACCAAGCGATAGTGTTGAACCAAGAGGGTATTGTGTCGATGACCGTCAGAGGGAAAGGCAACTGAGGGCTACCATTCGAGGAGAGCGTCATAGGGAAAGAGAGAGGGAGAGAAGATTGGAAGCCGTGGGTAAGAAGAGCAAGATCACAAGGGACAGAGAGCGTGATATCAGTGAGAAGGTTGCACTTGGAATAGCATGTATTGGAAGCAGAGTGGCATGTAGTGGTGAAGTAATGTATGATCAACGGCTGTTTAACCAGGAGAAGGGAATGGATTCGGGTTTTGCCACTGATGACCAATACAGAGTATATAACAAAGGATTGTTCACTGCGCAGCCCACTCTCTCAACGCTGTACAAGCCAAAGAAGGATATGGATGATGAAATGTATCACGAGGAGCTCCATAAGCCCAAGAATACTGAGAGGTTCAAACCAGACAAAGCCTTCACCAGTGCGAGGAAGAGAGAACGACCTCTTGAGTTCGAGAAGGAAGCTGAGGAAGATCCTTTCGGTCTTGCACAGTGGGCGTGTAATGTGAAGAAAGGTAAGAAACTGTTCCAACATGGAGGAACTATGAGAGCAAGTGGTGGTGGATATAGCTCTTCCAAGGATGACTATAGTGGTTCTGCTAGGGACAAGATCAATTTCATACGTTTGTCCAGGCAATAATTATTTGATTTAATGTTCTTGTTTTACTTTGGTTGTCTTGTACTACTTTACAAATTCTACCTTTTCTTGTTCCTACAGTCTGTGTTAACAATATCTTCCATAACTTCTCACTTGCTCTTGTTCTTCTCAGAATCCCAAACGTTAAACCAGTTCACATATAGCCATGTAATGTAACACACACATAATCCTAACTTCTAAAGCGTCCCCTAGAACCATACTTGAACACCAAACTGAAAACATCCCTTAACCAAAAGGATGAATCAAAACAAATCCGAATTTTGTACCTTAATCTTGAATGGATTCTGATAAACCAATATATGAATCTTTGTTTTCCACCAAGTTTTGATTCAATCCATGTTACCAGTCTATGAGTTTCCAGAAACTACAACATAACCTTCTACCGGAATCTCCAGATGAAGCGTGAGTTGATCAACGTATCTCAGTTTCAGTAACCAACTAACGAGTACAAACCTCAAAGGCAAACAACAATGGGTTAAAACTATAACGATCCTAGAGACCAAAGCCAACGTCTTCTCCAAACCCAAAATCCCGTTCTTGGTGTGCAAAACACTATAAAGAAGTTCAATACCTTTAGGAATTTTGATTCAATCACGGATCTTGGCCAGAGAAATAAGAAATTAAAGAATTCGAGAGAAGAAAGGGATAGAGGAATTGGTAAAGAGAGACAGAGAATCAGTCAAATCCTTTAATGGTCTATTGATTGATTACAGAGAGAATATAGAGGACAGCTATCAATGAGAATTATGTATACAAGAAGAATGTTATATTTTCTTTCTCATCTTTCTATCAACAGTACTATTCTATCTATACAATATTGCTCTAATATCTATTATCTATTATCATAGTAAGCAGATGCTCTATTATCATAGTAAGCAGATAGAAATGTCTACCCGTAGATGTAGAACGTCATTGATGAAGTAAAGGGAGTCCTCATCCATCAGAGTTGTCCATGGCATCGTGCAGCCGCAAGCATCACCTTCCGATGTTATTGTAGATCCTCTGTGTACTTCGGTGAAAACCTCTGTTGGCTTCGTCCTTAAGCTAAAACTGTATTCTATGTTCTGACTTAAGGGAACTTTGACTTGCTCCAAATACAATCCGAGGCAGTGTGTATTCTTTTCCTCCATGTCACAACGCAGAGACAGATTAAAACTCTGCCTGAACACATTGAAACCTTGGGAATACAGCCGCCCAGATGGATATAGGCTGGCGAAGTCTTCGCGTGTTAAGCTGAGGTAAACTATGCTTTCATCGTGTGGTTCTTCAAATATCAGCAGCTGCACAGACCTGTATTTGTAGCTTTTTCGTTCCATAAACCGGTGGTCAGTCTTCTCTGCGGCTAGATCCCGTTGGCGTTGGCGTGATGCAGTCTTAAACATAAGTGCCTCCAGGACAAGCTTCGATGCAACCTCAGGTTTTAGATCTTCTGACACCAAGATTTCCTCGAGTTTACGGGAAGAGATATAAGGGAAGCGGATGCAGTGGGTGAGAGACTCGAGGATCTCTTTCTGTTTCTCCGGATCTGAGTAATTACATTCTGTCCATGCCACGAGCACGTTATACACATAATCTTCAAGGCCAATGATGAGGTTGTCACTAGATAAGATGCCCTCAATAGCCAAAAACGGAAGAGACATTATCTCTTCTTTACGATGCCTACACAATTGAGAATGAGTTACTGTTGAGATTGAGATTTACTTTTTCGGGACAATCAAAACAGACACACTTACCCTGATATATCTCTATAGTGATTGGCTATAACATTTTGAGCAGCCTTTACCAAGGCTGAACGTGTGGTGACATTAACACTGACCACGGTATCTGGTTCAGATACTCCATAGCTGGTCATGGGAAGATTGAGTAGTTCTTCCACACAGTGTGTCACACAGCAAGAGACCTCAAATTTATCCGCACTAGTTAAAACGTCCAACAAGTCCAAAGGATCCTTCGCTGCAGTTAAATTCCTGCTGTAAATGAACTTCATCACTTCTGTAACAGCATATTCTTCTGCAAAAAAAAATGACAGTACTTAGTTACACAACTGCCACGATTATGGAAAATTACAGTAAACCATTAACATAACTAAACAAGAATTTGCCTTTGAGTTTATAGATGAACGAAAAAATTCAAAACAGCTTTTTGTCAAGGAAAAGGGTAAAATGGTAAATCGAAATGTTCCCTTGTTTAATCCCAGTTTACTTGTAAGACTGCAACATACATAATGTATATGATTTAAATGTGGTGGCAAAAAAGTTTTTGATTAAGAAATGTTAAGAAATATTTTATAAATCAATCAACTTTAAAATATGCACATAAAACCTTTTAAGAAAAAAAGTTTTAATAAATGTATAGTTATTGATGGACAAATACGAGAAAGAATTAAAATAAACCCAAGTCCATCCCAATAAGAAGGCCCATTAACAAAAACTGTTCTTCCTCTTTCCTTTCTTCAATTTTAATTCCAGATTTTGTTTTTCTTAATCAACACTTAAATTGTCGCAGTGTTTCAAGTTTCAACTCTCTAAAATCGGGCGACTCATAGTCCCACAGTCGTTGTGTTATCGGTAAATTCATCTTCAATAGTATTTTTCTCCGTCAGCCACAATCCAGTTTGTTATTTGGCCTCAAGAGGTTTCCTTTTCCCAAAATACAGGCGAGCAATTTAAGATGGAAGCTGCTTCCTTTAGAATGGTAACTCTACGATCTTTTTAATTGTGCCTAATTTTGGGATTTTGACAACTCAAGGCTACTTTTGGTTCTTGTTAAATCTAGAGCACCATATTTTACAGATCTCGATTAGATATACTTATGGTGCTTATTGTTAAATTGCTGCTTTATGCAATTTTGTGGTTCTTCTCAGGATGCATTTAGAGATACTATATTGCAGCGAGCTCCAATTGAAAGCTTTGCACTCAAGACTGTTCAAGATTTTATACAACCTCAGGTAACTGTTTCAATCAACTAACTAATTTATCACCCTTTAGTGTATAATTACTGCTTGTGGCTCCAAGTTCTTGTTTTGTTCATTTTTTTTGCCAAGTTTGGTGCACATTATTGTTATTATCTTGTGGCAAAACATTTATCTATCTTCTATCTGTTGTTTACAAACATGTGTGTGAAAGTCTTAAACGCTGTTGAAACTGTGAGTTTACTCGTCTTATTGTTTTTTATTATATAATCTGGCAGAAACAAACAAAGTTGGCCCAAGATGAAAACCAAATGCTTGAAAACATGCTCCGGACATTGCTGCAGGAGCTAGTGGTCTGTTGTTTCTCCCATGTTTATTTTCGTTCTATTCATGTGCTTGTTGATCTAGTCACTTGATCATTTTTTCTCTGTGGATTTCTCTTTTGGGGGTTTAGGCTTCTGCTGCACAATCAGGAGAGCAAATTATGCAGTATGGTCAGTTGATTGATGATGAAAATATACATGGCCAGATTCCACATCTTCTAGGTTAGCAATTTATTTCTTAGCATTCTCTCTAGTCGGATTTGCATAGCTCGTTTCAATAGGTGCAAATGTGTTCTTGATTGTTACTGGCTACTTTTGTCTAACAGGCTCTCACCACTTTTTTGTTCTTTTTTTTCAATTGGTTTGTAAGATGTTGTGCTTTATCTTTGTGAGAAAGAGCATGTGGAAGGTGGCATGATATTCCAGCTGCTGGAGGATCTGACGGAAATGTCTACTATGAAAAATTGTAAAGATGTTTTCGGTTATATTGAAAGCAAGCAAGATATATTGGGCAAGGTATGTCTTAGATGAAATCAAAATTTTCTTCTGTGTGTGAGTATCTTGTATTTTGACTTTGCTGTTGCAATTATTTGCAGCAAGAGCTATTTGCACGTGGAAAACTTGTAATGTTGAGGACTTGCAACCAACTTCTCCGGCGACTCTCAAAGGTTCCCTATCTGCACCCTTTTCTAGTTTCTTTGTCAAACATTCATAGTCACAATCTACTTTTTCAGTTATAAAACATCCACCCCTCTTTGTTAATTCCTTTTCTGTTTTCACAATCTGGCATACAGGCCAATGATGTGGTATTCTGTGGAAGAATTCTCATGTTTTTGGCTCACTTTTTTCCGTTATCCGAGCGCTCAGGTAAGAAAAGGTTTCGTGTAAGATATTGCATATACAATTCTTTGGTCTGTGAATGTTCATAAGTTGTGTAACATTTGCTTTCTTGACTTATTCTTTCAGCCGTGAATATAAAAGGAGTTTTTAATACATCTAATGAGACCAAATATGAAAAAGATCCTCCTAAGGGCAAGTAAAACTCTTTTCTAGTACTTGCTGGTCCTTATATCCATTAGACAATTCTATAACATGTTACCTATTTTGTCTCTGTCATTGCTTTTTCAGGCATTTCTGTAGATTTCAACTTCTATAAGATATTTTGGAGTTTACAGGTACGTATTAGTTAAAGGAACTTTGTAGGGAACTCTGTTGCGTCTTTATCATAAGGGTTGTCTCATAGCATCTCAATTTTCCCTTTGTTAGTTAGTTTATTGAGATAATGTTTCCTATATTGAGAAATTTGTTTCATTTCCAGGAGTCTTGCTGTAATCCTGCTTCTCTTACTTCTGCATCTACCAAGTGGCAGAAATTTTCATCCAGTTTGGCGGTATGTAATCTGTGGTTTTTGGTTTCTGACATCTCTTGCACATGTATATGCATAGACAAATCATGCTGGCGGTAATAAGAAATCATCTTAGACCTCGTTTCTTGAACTGCCTATGTAGGTTGTCTTAAACACCTTTGATGCGCAACCACTAAGCGAAGAAGAGGGAGAGGCTAATAGTTTAGAGGAAGAGGCAGCAACTTTTAATATAAAGTACCTAACAAGTAGTAAATTAATGGGTTTAGAGGTAAGTATGATGGGGATGCACACACACACACACATTACAAACTTCTGAACTTTTCAGTTTACACACTTTTTTTCACCGTTGGTCACAGTTAAAGGATTCGAGTTTCCGACGACATATTCTTCTCCAATGCCTCATTCTGTTCGATTATCTGAGGGTAAATGTCTCTCAACAATTGCAAGTTAAATTACTTTTTCTCTAGTATTCTGGTATAACTGACTCATGTTTCTTGTTAGGCACCGGGGAAGAACGACAAAGATCTGCCATCTGAAACCATGGTCAGTGTTTTTGCTTGTTCAATGAGCAAATGTCGTCTTGCTTAGTTTCAAAGGTTGACAAACCTAGCTGATATCTGAATGTTCGGGGTTTTATGCATAATCACTCAAATAGTATTATTTTTCTTTTTTTCGGCCTAGAAGGAAGAACTTAAGTCATGTGAGGATCGTGTTAAGAAATTGCTTGAGATCACTCCACCTAAAGGGAAAGAATTCCTCCGTGCAGTTGAGCATATATTGGAGCGTGAAAAGAATTGGGTATGTGTGCTGCTTTCTCTCTTACCTGCTGCATGGTTTTTATGGCTTGAAGTTGAGGGGCTTTTGATGATTTTCTACAATACATTCAATAACAGGTCTGGTGGAAACGTGATGGATGCCCACCATTTGAAAAGCAATCGATAGAGAAGAAATCACCCACTGCAGGGCAAAAGAAACGGTATGGGAAAATTTGACCTTTCTATCTAACCACTTCTTTCTCATGTAATCACATGTCTAGGTGATGTCATCCATTATAAATTTAGAATACGATAGGTGCAAGAAACTGATAGACATTTTCGTCCTGGTGATCTCTATTCACTAGTCCATTGAAGTGAGAAGCAACTAACAAATCTAAACTAAGAGTATTAAGCTCCAAATGGGTTATATTTTGCTTTTACAGGAGGCAAAGATGGAGATTGGGCAATAAAGAACTCTCCCAACTTTGGAGATGGGCAGATCAAAATCCGGTATGCATTGTTTTTCTTGCATCTGTGTTTGTTGTTATCTCGATGCTACATGCTACTCCATTCTCTCTCTCAAGTTGATCTTCATATTATGTCTCTACAATAACTGTATCTCTGATGGCATGACAGAATGCTCTGACTGATTCTCAACGTGTCCGAACCCCTGACATTGCAGACTACTGGAAACCATTAGCCGAAGATGTGAGCTAACATATTGTTTTTTTTTTTCTCACAAACAACATTTTTTGAAAATAGTTAAATGTCTTATTATTCCACTTGGTGTTTTATTATAATTTCAGATGGACCCATCAGCTGGCATAGAAGATGAGTACCATCATAAAAACAACAGAGTATGTAACTTTCCTCTGACTTGCAACTTTCTTTTTAAGATGCTTTATTAAATCAGTCTCACACCACATTAATTGTTACTGTCTTGAAAGGTTTACTGCTGGAAAGGTCTTCGGTTTGCAGCTCGGCAAGACCTTGAAGGATTTTCTAGGGTAAAATGTGCTTCTATTTTGATTTATCAATGTTTGATATGATTGGTTTCTTAAACTTTTTTCTTTGTTTTTTTACAGTTTACTGATCTGGGAATCGAAGGAGTTGTCCCTGTTGAACTATTGCCACCTGAGGTCCAGTCCAAATACCAGGTTAAACCGAATGAAAAAGCGAAACGAGCTAAGAAAGAGGAAACTAAAGGTGGACCTCAGGAGGGAGAGGCAAACCAGATTGGTGTTTTTAACAGTGAACCTGAAGCTGAAGGAGGAAGAGGGGAAGCAGAGGCGATGGAGAGTGATGCTATTGCAGACACTCCTACGCCTGAGGAACAACAAAGACTCGGTGGTTCTGACACAGACAATGGTCATGAGGCCGGTCAAATCGAAGACGGAGAGACAGAAGAAGCTGGTTTGATGGAGGCTGATCCTGATCATCCTTCTATGCCTATCTCATGAGTAAGCTTTCAGTTTGTCAACCCTTTCTTCAATGGCGAATCCTTTGGATATGACGTTAGAAATATATTGAAATGTATCAAATTATGCTAAGTATTAGAGAAGGCTATTTCTCTTTATGAGTTCTATCAACAAGTGGGTTATTGTTGTTTGCATCAAATCCTTTTGGATGTGAAGTTCTAAAATGTTTATCAAATGACAATAATTTTTCATAATTTTGCTTTTCGGTTCGTATCGCTTTTATGTGTATATCCAGCTGTTTACGTATGCAATTTAGGTTAGATCAAATTTTATCTCATCTATTAATTGGTGTTTACCATTATGTGTAAAACAGAAATTAGACAGGAGATTAGAAGACTTAGTTTTTATATTACAATCATACAATTTAAGTTCTTTTACGTAATTTCCTTTCTAAGTATAACACTAAACACATTAGCCGCCAATAAACTCTGGATTCAATCGCAATCTACTACTAATAGTTACTCACTTAAACAAAAAAATCAATTACCAAAGAGACCTAAAGCTAAAAGCCTAAAAGTGTCACTGTTAGCCATCAACAAAACTTTATGAGAATGTAAATGAGTGGTTTTAAGTCATGTCACGATTTAAGTCCTAATAAACACCACCGATCTCCATATAGTAAGGTTCATCATGCCAATATCTAACTTCATTTGCACATTCGGTCTACCAACTTATTTTTCTAAAATTCACATACACGAATTTATCATTAAACCGCATGTTTTCTAGAGTTTAGTAGTATATTTATCTTATTTTAAAATTGACACAGTAATATTTCATCTAATATCAATCAAACATGCATTAAAAATCCATCAAATAGACGTG
Source organism: Cardamine occulta (assembly GCA_028015245.1). Taxonomy (NCBI): domain Eukaryota; kingdom Viridiplantae; phylum Streptophyta; class Magnoliopsida; order Brassicales; family Brassicaceae; genus Cardamine; species Cardamine occulta. The sequence goes on from CM051385.1 coordinate 3,296,748, forward strand.
AATATATCAGTGAATCGATTCAAACAGATTTGATTATATTACTACCCAATCATCAAAAACAAAATATTGTTGTTTAGTCGTTGTTAATGCAAATCAAATCACATTATCAATTAACCCCAAACACTATTAAGTTGTTGCTGCACTGTCATATAAGATCACAGTTGTCTTAAAGTCGATGCACTGTTGTGACAGCAAAATTGTCGACTCAAATGGAAACAAAGAGTAACAGTGTTAGCACAGCGTTGCGAACCAAGACACCACAGGGTAATACGTGTTGTCGAGTGGGCAAAACTTATTTTTAGTTCGTTTGGATATAATATTGTTAAGTAAATAATTTTCTTGAATATCTAAACTACTATTTAAACACGAATATATCAGTGATCGAAGAGAAGTAAAATAGATTTCTGTTATTTTCGCTTACAAAAATAATTACTGTGCATGGACCAGGTGAGTAGGGTCATTTAGTTAAACTCTCAACGTTATTTAATTACTGTAGTAAAAAAAAAAAAAAGAGTTTGTTCCTAAACAACAACATGCTACTTTTCATTATTTTCCCGGAAGAAAATAAAAATACATGTGGCACCGACACTGTCTACTTATCTATAAGAGCACGTTGCCCATGGATTTGCATTTTAATCTATGGAATGTGACATTTGGCATATAACCTGCTAATAAAGTTTTTATTCAATAAAGCAATAATAAAGTTCAGACTTCCTTTCAAGAAAAATGTTCGATTTTTGTTTTAAGCTGATGTTTTCATAATTCGTATATTTTGTTCTTGACTTAAAAATGTAGATTTGACCCAAAAAAAAAACTTACGCATATATAGATTTATTGATTGTCGGCAAATGTATACATATGGATGTATGGTGTATATATATATATGAAGTGATATGATAGTGTCAATAATTGCACATTGTTTTCCTCTCGTACATATATTTTATGGTCAACAGTACATTAAATTTATATACTAAAGAGGAGAAAAGACAAATGGGAAATAATGGTGGGTGGAGCCAAATTTAATTTGTATATAGGCAAGAGTTCGTGAATCGAATTAGAAAATTCAAGTCTGAATCAAGGCAAGGTTATGCATTAAAGAATGATACTCAGTAAACGCTAGTAATTAGTTGTTTAAACTTCCAATATTAATCATCAGATGAAATGCAAAATGATATGCCTAAACATACTTAAGAGGACAGATTATAGATGATACAATCGAAAACTTTGTGCCGAGACATCTTCAAAAGTTGTGGGAAAAAAGAAGATTTTTGTTACCGGCCGGATAGTAAAGCTAGTTATGAAACAGAAGACAATAACAGTTATATTTTTGTTTAAGAAGACAGAAGAACAAAACACAGGGAAATAAATGTTAAGGGTGATCCAATGTTTTACCCAATTTATAAATTTCGTTCTTTTCCGATAAAGACTTAGTGAGTCAAAACTGTTCATTGATTTTTCCTTACTTCAAATTGAAATTAATTGTATTTTAAAATTTGTTTGTACATTCTCTGTTTTTAAAACCAAAATTATATTTACCAACTCTTAAAACTTAAATATAAAGACAATTTGGAGTGGAGGACAGAGAGCGCCAAACGACACACTATTTACGGGTCCCACACTTTTTATATTTATATTTTTATTTTGTTGACAACATCATGACTAGAGTATTTCTAAATCTCGCTATTTTATTTTATTTTATTTTATAACCTATGGTTTTTTTTTTTTTTTTAATTTTCATCGTGTGGTAGATGAGTAACTTGATACTTGAATTAACCTCTATCTCTTCCGTCTCTGTGTCTCTCTCCGTCTTCTTCAGTACGCGTCTTCTTCTTCTTCTTCTTCTTCGTTTTCGTCTACTAAATTAGTTGCAGCGCTCCTTTCACTATCTCTCCATTTCTTTCTCTTATTTATTGTCTACTTGTGTGCGCCACATTTCGAGAACCATTAAAAGAGGGAAAAAATCTAGCAAAGCTAATTTCTAAACTTTTTTCTTCATTGCTTCTATTGATACTTAGAATTGAGAAATCTCACTCAAATTCGTCTTCGGAGCTGCTTATGCATGTTTTTGATGGGAGTTGGAAACGTGACTCAATCTCTCTGGACCGAGTTGGGCTGAGTTGACTCGGGTCTCCGAACTCGGAAGCTACAATCTCTCTCTAGATTGTGTGTCTGTATTTTCCCTTCTATCAGCTGTGTCGGAGACATGAATACTGGTGGTCGGCTCATCGCAGGTTCTCACAATAGGAATGAGTTCGTGTTAATCAATGCAGACGAAAGTGCCAGAGTAAGATTTACCTAATTTGAAGCTTGCCCCTTTTTCTGGTTTTGATGTTTCAATTTCGTTGTTCCGTGTAAAGGTTTTGCCTTCTCTCTTATTCTGGATCTGTGTTTTAAATCAATTAGTGTTAAAGATTCCATAATTCTTACCTACTTTTATCACAATGTACAGTGAAATCCTGTGTCGGTGGGATTTCAATTCTGAGTTTCAATAGTGTAAATTTGTTCAATTGAAGCTGTGTCAATCCCCAATGCTTAAAAGAACAATTCTTTTTAGCTAATTTATAGTTCTAATTGAGATCCATTCGATTTGCTTTAAGAATCTCTTGGATCAGATATATAACTCTGCTTGTGCTGCTTTAATACAGATAAGATCAGTGGAAGAACTAAGTGGGCAAACATGTCAAATCTGTGGAGATGAGATAGAGCTGAGTGTTGATGGAGAGTCTTTTGTGGCATGTAATGAATGTGCTTTCCCTGTCTGTAGACCTTGCTATGAGTATGAGAGACGAGAAGGAAACCAATCTTGTCCTCAATGCAAAACTCGTTACAAGCGCATCAAAGGTGACTTTTATTGTTTTCAATTTGGTTCTAAGCTTTGGTTGATCTTATACTTACGGATGAATATTAGAAAGGTGTGTTTATTATAGTCTCACAGAAGTCTCTCTTATTGTTTTCAGGAAGTCCAAGAGTTGAAGGAGATGAGGAAGATGATGGAATTGATGATCTTGATTTTGAGTTTGATTACAGGAGTGGCATTGGATCTGAAACTTTCTCTCGCCGCAACTCGGAGTTTGATTTGTCTTCTGCTCCACCTGGCTCTCAGATTCCTTTGTTGACTTATGGAGAGGAGGTTGGTTCATATTTTCCCCAATTAATACTACTATTTCATTGTATTGCCTCTTAAATTCTCTTTTTCTTGGCTCATTTTGTTGTTTTGTTTGGTTGTTTTTGTAGGACGTTGAGATTTCTTCTGATAGACATGCTCTTATTGTTTCTCCATCACCTGCTCATTTCCATAGGTTTCAACCACCGCCTTTTGCTGACCCTGCCGGTAAGTTTTGTTTTTCTGATTTGAGGTAACGTTTTTGATTTCCTTTTATTGTTGCTTGTGGTTACTAAGGTACTGGTTTGTTCTCTCACAGCGCATCCAAGACCAATGGTACCTCAGAAAGACCTTGCGGTTTACGGATATGGAAGTGTCGCATGGAAGGATCGAATGGAGGAGTGGAAGAGAAAGCAGAACGAGAAATATCAGGTGGTTAAACATGATGGAGATTCTAGTCTTGACGACGGCGATGATGCTGAAATTCCCATGTAAGATAGACAAATCTTTCTGAAAAAAACTACTGTTTCATTGCTTTGTTTTGGTATTTACGAGCCTCTTTGTTTAGGATGGATGAGGGAAGGCAGCCTCTGTCTAGGAAAGTACCCATAAAGTCGAGCAAAATAAATCCTTACAGAATGCTTATCATTCTCCGGCTTGTGATTCTCGGTCTCTTTTTCCACTACCGTATTCTTCACCCCGTCAAAGATGCTTATGCCTTGTGGCTAATATCCGTGATATGCGAAATATGGTTTGCGGTTTCCTGGGTTCTTGATCAGTTCCCTAAATGGTATCCTATAGAGAGAGAAACATACTTGGACCGGCTCTCATTGAGGTATGAGAAAGAAGGAAAACCATCAGAACTAGCTGGTGTGGATGTATTTGTGAGTACAGTGGATCCGTTGAAAGAGCCTCCACTTATTACGGCAAACACTGTTCTGTCTATTCTTGCGGTTGATTATCCAGTAGACAGGGTTGCTTGTTATGTGTCTGATGATGGTGCTGCTATGCTTACTTTTGAAGCACTTTCAGAAACAGCGGAATTCGCAAGGAAATGGGTTCCTTTCTGTAAGAAATACAGTATCGAGCCAAGAGCTCCTGAATGGTATTTTTGTCACAAGATGGATTATTTAAAGAATAAAGTTCATCCTGCATTTGTTAGGGAACGCCGAGCCATGAAGGTTTGTTCATTCTTGTGTCGTTATACATATTTTCTTGAGAAAATTTTGGGGCTTTATTGATGAGAATATCCTTATTATTTCTGGTTACAGAGAGATTATGAAGAATTCAAGGTCAGGATCAATGCTTTAGTTGCGACTGCACAGAAAGTTCCTGAAGAAGGTTGGACTATGCAAGATGGTACTCCTTGGCCTGGTAATAACGTGCGAGATCATCCCGGCATGATCCAGGTGAGATGCTCTGAGGCGTTTATTGTTTCGTTTTGTTCTACATGCTGTGTGTTATACTCCTAAACTTACGAGTTTATTTTCTTGATTTTTCCTGTAAAAAGGTCTTCCTTGGAAATAACGGTGTTCGCGATGTAGAAAACAACGAGTTGCCTCGGCTGGTTTATGTTTCTCGTGAGAAGAGACCCGGATTTGACCATCACAAGAAGGCTGGAGCCATGAACTCCTTGGTAAATAATTATACTTGAGTCTTAAAATGTTTTCTTTGAACTGATGTATAATAGTCTCTTGCTAACTTCCTGACTCTTTCTTTTCATGTTGCCGTAATTATTTCAAGATACGAGTCTCGGGAGTTCTATCAAATGCTCCTTATCTTCTGAATGTCGATTGTGATCACTACATCAATAATAGCAAAGCTCTTAGAGAAGCAATGTGTTTCATGATGGATCCTCAGTCGGGAAAGAAAATCTGTTATGTTCAATTCCCTCAAAGATTCGATGGGATTGATAAAAGCGATAGATACTCTAATCGCAATGTTGTATTCTTCGATGTAAGTACACCATTCTCTATCACTACATCCTTTTAGTTTTCTAGATACGCTCTTACTTAACAAACTTTTGATCTTGTAATTGCCGAAACAGATTAATATGAAAGGTTTAGATGGATTACAAGGGCCTATATACGTTGGAACCGGGTGTGTTTTCAGGAGACAGGCACTTTATGGATTTGATGCGCCAAAAAAGAAGAAGGCGCCGCGAATGACTTGCAATTGCTGGCCTAAATGGTGTTTGTTTTGTTGTGGTTTAAGAAAGAATCGTAAGACCAAGACTACAGATAAGAAAAAAAAGAACAGGGAGGCCTCAAAGCAGATACACGCGCTAGAAAATATCGAAGAGGGCACCAACGGTAAGCAGAAGAAATCCTTTGTATCATTTAGTTTCAGCTCATTGCTGAGCACTTTTTTGTTTCTTTCTTTTTCTAAGGCACGAATAATGCGGTGAAATCACCAGAGGCAGCACAGCTGAAGTTGGAGAAGAAGTTTGGACAGTCTCCTGTCTTTGTTGCATCTGCCGGTATGGAGAATGGTGGGCTTGCTAGGAACGCGAGTCCGGCTTCTCTGCTTAGAGAAGCCATCCAAGTCATTAGTTGTGGATACGAAGATAAAACCGAATGGGGAAAAGAGGTAATATAGAGCTCTTCAAAACACTTTATAGCACTTTTATCTTTCATGTTGCAATAAGATTTTTTATTTCTTTCATGGTGTTTGTGAAATTCATTCAAGATTGGGTGGATCTATGGTTCTGTCACTGAGGATATCCTTACGGGTTTTAAGATGCATTCTCATGGCTGGAGATCGGTTTACTGTACACCCAAGATACCAGCTTTTAAAGGATCAGCGCCTATCAATCTTTCCGACCGTCTTCATCAAGTTCTTCGGTGGGCACTCGGGTCTGTTGAGATTTTCTTGAGCAGACATTGCCCTATTTGGTATGGTTACGGAGGCGGATTGAAATGGCTTGAAAGATTGTCTTACATCAACTCTGTTGTTTATCCATGGACCTCTATTCCACTCCTCGTTTACTGTTCCCTCCCAGCTATCTGTCTTCTCACCGGCAAATTCATCGTCCCTGAGGTAAAACAAAAAAACTCATCTTTAAGTTCTCCAAAGTATGAATGTTTATTCCATGTTTTATGTACATTCATCTTTTCTGAGGTAAATAGATCATCTTTGAGTTCTCCAAAGTTTAAATCTTTTTTACATGTTTTGTAAAAATTCATTTTTCCTGAGATTTAAGTAAAAGTACTCCATGCTTTGTGTAAATTCATTTTTCCTGAGATTAAGTAAAAAAAATCCATGTTTTGTGTAAATCATTTTCCTGAGATTAAGTAAAAGTATGATAAGTATCACCTTTGAGCTATCGAAAGTATCAATCTTTATTCTATGTTAAAGGCTTATTGTGTTCTTTTTTTTTCTGTTGCAGATTAGCAACTATGCAAGTATCCTCTTCATGGCCCTTTTTGCTTCGATTGCTGTAACGGGCATTCTCGAGATGCAATGGGGTAAAGTTGGGATCGATGATTGGTGGAGAAACGAACAGTTTTGGGTAATTGGAGGTGTTTCAGCTCATCTCTTTGCTCTCTTTCAAGGTCTTCTCAAGGTCTTAGCCGGAGTTGACACAAACTTCACGGTCACATCTAAAGCAGCTGATGACGGTGAATTCTCTGAGCTTTACATCTTCAAATGGACCTCACTCTTGATCCCTCCGACCACACTCCTCATTATAAATGTAATTGGAGTCATTGTTGGAATCTCTGATGCGATCAGTAATGGATATGACTCTTGGGGCCCTCTTTTTGGAAGATTGTTCTTTGCTCTTTGGGTCATCCTCCATCTTTATCCTTTCCTGAAAGGTCTACTTGGGAAGCAAGACAAAATGCCTACTATCATTCTTGTCTGGTCGATCCTTCTCGCCTCTATCCTTACACTTCTTTGGGTCCGAGTCAATCCGTTTGTGGCGAAAGGCGGTCCTATCCTTGAGATCTGCGGTTTGGACTGCCTTTGATTGATCTCGATTTGATGATACATCACGTTTTTCCACAGAGGTAAGTAGAGAGGAAACTGTCACACATTTGTTTGTTCACTGTGTTTACTATATCATTGGGGATAAAGACTATTAGATTGAACAAAAAAAGGATTTAGATATATATATATATATAATGTTATTTTTGAAAGGTGTTGTATTATTGTAGATATAGAAGGTGTTGTTTATTTGTTTTTGTTATTTTTTTTTTGAAACAGAAAAGAGAGATGTTATATTATTAATTCTTTCATTAAAACATTTTGAGAAATGTTATTCATATTCCAGATGTTATTGTTGAGAAGAAGATGTTTGTGGATGATCTTCTTTTCTGAAAATGAGGAGATTCAATCTCTATGTGCTTCTTGTCTAAATTCTCTTTAGACCTTGTCTACTAATTTATTGTCTTCTCTATTGAAAGAGACTTTGGAACACGAATCAGTCAAAAGTCAACACGACTGTTTGACTTGAAACTTTTGGAGCCAAACCAAGGATCATTAAGTTTATGTTTCTATCTTCATTTTTCGTATATTGAAATCTGATAACGTGATTCTATTACATGTGTAAGAATCACGACTCTAAATGAACAATGCCAAAAAGTCATTAAGAATATGCAAAATTTATTTTATGACTAATCCCAACTGTCCAGTGCATAATCATTTTTAAGTAACTGATTTAGTTAAACATCAATTAATGTTATGAATTCACGTTTGCGTTTATCTCTAAATGTTTTTCAAGTAAATGCATTTATTACGGCTTTGTGTTTGTGTTTTGATTAGAAAAAATATATGAATTCACGTTTGCATTTTTGTGTTTACTGAATTTTGGTCGATTCCAATAAATAAAAATTCGGTCTGAGTTGTGATTATCTCATGTCTGGTCCGACCTATCTAACCGGATAGACCATAATAATATCGGTATTAAAGAACGACTAAGTAATAAAATATGTTTAAACGGAATAAACTACTACTATTTATTAGTTGGATAAAATATTTCTTAAAGAAAATGCGAGATGGCTTTTACATTTCTTTAAAACTGCCAAAATGAAGGATGGCTTAAAATTTATTTATTTTTCGTTTTCTTTAATGGCTTAAAATTTCTCTATCCTATTTAAATTAGTTAAATAACTGTATATAGTTGATGAAAAAAGAAAAAAAGAAACAAAAACAATATATAGTTTGAAATTTGTGAAAAAGCGAGTCAGCGAGAAGGTAAGCGCATAAATGAGGCTTATCAGGGTGAAAGATACGCGTTTTGTGACTATGACCAAGGAAGTAAGTCAATATAGGTGGGGACCACTAGAAGGGTACTTTGGATATTCGTTTAAGTTTCATTTTCCTTAATTAATTTATTAAGAAGCATTCGTGTTTTAAATCCTAGGATTCAGGTCAAAGCAGCCTATATTTTCTCATCATCCGACGGTACAGAATGTACCTGATACTTGTTATGCTTTTCTTGCTTTTGCCCCCAGCATATTGCCTGGATCATAGTAATACCCAAAAGTTTTATCAATATTGCATTCTAACCCTCATTAAAGATAAGATTGACTCACTTGGCATACTCAGATGTCATTACTGGTTAATATTTTTTGGTAAACAAACTATATACATATAGTAGTTAATTTGAAATATCCAAATTCAATTCTATAACATGAATAATAACAGTATATGACGGTTAAATATGTTATTTTTAGTAATGAAGACGTGATATTTTAAGCAAATATAAATAGAGGGACGAGTTTGCAAAGTACAGTTAAAAAGATGAGGGATAGAGAGAGATTTCGCAGCACCAACGTCGCAGTTTCTCATGGCCTTCAAAAACCCTCCTCAACATTACGTAATACTCCAAGAAATTTACTACAAATAATAATATAAACAAAAAAAAAGAAACTATATCACCATTGTTGCAAGAGAAAATTTCTTCAGAAGGAAACTTGATATTTGATTTCAAGGTTCATAATGGAGAAGATCCAATCAAAGAATGAGAGTAATAAACGGAGGAGACGAGAAGAGATGACAACGGAGGCAGAGATGGAGGTTGCTAAACTGCTAATGAATTTAAGCGACGAAGAGACTAATATCAATCTAATCAAGAAGAAGAAGAAGACGATTGAGGAAATATTCGGTAAAGATGATATTCATCCAGATCAATGCACGAAAGATGTGATCATGAGAGTAATGTCATTGAAGAAGAAGAAGAAGAAGAAGTATAGGACGATTGAGAGCATTTACATGGCGACGAGACCTCAGGGTAGTGATTAGATGATGAAACAACTCTCGTTAGGTTTGCAGTTTAAGGGGTTTTGTCTACATTTAAGCATTATGTAATTAATTCGAAGCATTATGTTTTTTTTTTTTTTCTTTTGAAAGAAAGATATACATGAGTCTACCGAGAATCTGAACGACTAGATTTGAGCCAATAGACTTGGTTTTAATTGCAGTTTACATTACTTTACGAATTTGATAATATTAGAGAATTATGAACATCATTAGAATCAGTCGATGATTAAAATATGGTTCGAGGCTGAAAAAGATCAAATGATTATGATCGATGAGTCACGGCTTTCTCATTTCTACAAAAAATGCCAAAAAAGTGTCCGTACGCGTTGAAGTCCTTTTCATGTAACATAATACGCGTGATGGGTTTTGCCAAAATGGTGATTTGGGGAGCTAAGGAAAATAGTGATTTGAAGCTGCTTAGGCGAGTTCGGTTAAAGGTGATGTGATAAAAGAATGTGACTTGGTTACTGTTTGGAATGGTAAAAATATGATATGATTGACGTGGCTAGTTAGGGACACTTGCTAGATTAAACAAGGCTTAACTGTCTTGTGGTTTTTAGTTGATGAGTTCAATGAATCTGGTACTTGCACTAGTATAGAATTTGGGGTGTTCGATATTTGAACTCGGGATTATTTGATCAATTGGTACGATACTTTGGATTGTATAGCCTACAAGTGGAATTGTTGAACTCACTGGCTTTGATATTGCGGATCTCTGAGTTTTAGCTTTTAAGACTTGGTTTTTCGAAAGGATATTTTGCATGATTTTTAATATAAATTTATCACTGATGGAAGTTGGAAGATGGTATCATAATGGAAAAGGGGATGTTATAGTGTCCTCCTGAACATTCTCTTACGCTTAATTCTAGACGAGAGATCACGAGACTAATCGATGAACCTGGATCCAAGGGTGATAGAGAAGGTTTTGAACCGGACAAAGGAATAGTCTGCGGTCCACGATCTTGTTTCGTGAGCACTTTGTCTTCTTCCAAGGAAAACTCTTCTTTCATTGAATAGTGTTTATAATATAAAAATGAAAACACAAAGTTAAATAAAATAAAAATGCAGACACCTTAAAATAAAGTAACAATATTTCTTAGGATCAATATATGGGAAAGTTGCAACCAAGGAGAACAAAAAAAAAAGAAAAGAAAAAAAGGAAAGGTCCCCATAAGCTTTTAATCTATATGACATCTTTCAGACAAGAGACTGAATATGGATCGCAGTTCGGTTTAGGTTTATACCAGTCAGAACGAGCAAATCTACCAAAGACAAAAACCCAACATGCCTTCAATTCAGGGCTTGGCTTTGGCTTCATATTCATGCGGAGGCTGCATCAAAGATAAATATTCATTCAGTAAACCTGACAAACAGATGAATTAAGAAACAAAGAGAGAGAGAGAGGCAGAAGTGAATCCTTTATATTACCATGAAAGTTGCAGATATCATCTTTTGTGCAAACCATCTCGTGTGCATTGCTCTTTGAGCTGCCGCTGCCGCCTGCACCGATTCAAACCGCAGATACACTAATCCCGCACTGTTCCTGCATTTTATCAGATTCAGACCAATATCAGATACATATAAATATCAAGAGCCAGACATGCAAAGACATATTGATTGAAATACTTACTTCTTGTCTACATAAATATGGTGGACTTCGCCATACTTTCTGCATTCTTCCGCAACATCCTCTTTGATATCAATTTCAAAGTCCGGTTCCGTCTGCACCAAAATAACTTCAATGTTAATAAAACTTAGAAAAGAGCCAGCAGCCCTCCACTTACATAAGAGCTAAAAAAATTACTCGGTCCTTTTTTCACAACTCCCAAACAAAGAAAAAGAAAAAAACAAGAATCGACCTCAGTTGCAGGATCGAACATGTTCTTCAGTAAAAGGCATTCACTTGGCTGACCAATAGGTTCAGAGACAAAAGAAGGTATTGCTGTTGTTGGAAGCACTGATGTTGGGAAACCAGGATTCATGCCTGTTTGATTAAGAGCTGTTCCATTTAGCGCTGGTACTCCAAGAGAACCCACAATGCTGTGGATAAAATCCATATGTTATAAAGAGATACAGGCAAAATCAATAAAAAATTAGAACTAACTGAGCAAAAGAGATGCATACATACCTCGTTGCGATACCAGTACGATCCAGCTTCTGCATAAGCAGAGCCCTAGATTGTGCATTTAAAGCCTGAGAGAGAGAGAGAGTCGTTAAAGAACAAGCCTTAAAGAGAACAAAAACAAAGAGTACAAGGAAAAGGTTCTCTAGCTTACCAGTCCACCTCCATCATCATCATCAAAATCAGCAGATTTTGGAGCATTATCTTGTGTACCAATATGATCAGAGACAGAGGAAACCTATAAAAGAAAATTTACCCAAATAAATTAACGTTCGTTACGTGCAAGTCCAAGAACTCATCATTTGTCCACAAGGAGTTTACAACTCACCTTGATTGTCCTACCAGCGATCTCCAGCTTTCCATTTAGGGCAATTTGTGCTGCCTTTGAATGTTCAAGTTGGGCAAACTGTGGAAGGGAAAATAACATTAAGTGAGGAATAGCAATGAAAAAGAACACCAACTAATTTAAAAGCGTATTCTACTAACCTGGATAAATCCAAAACCTTTGCACTGCCCAGTTTCAAGGTCAAGTGGTAGCTGAACAAGCTCAACGGGACCAAATGGCTCAAAAATCTGATAAAGAAAAGGAAAACTGTGAGATAAACGATATTGGGAAAAAACACTTGCCGGTGTGTCCCCAAGTAATAAAGCATCTTAAGAACGCCATCAAAACATTGATCTATAAAACTCTTAAGGAGAGGGGATGTCTAAAACGGACAAAAAATATCACCTGTCTTAGCTGCAACTCTGTCATGTTGAAATGCAGATTTCCCACATACAGTTTCCTATCTACAGGGCCAGTACCACCTACACCACCCGTAGTGGTGTTAGATTGAGCCAGATTCTTTTCAGCTTCAGAGGGCTTAACCATCACAGGTTGTCCAAGAAACAACTGTCCAGACAGAGCTATAGCCATTGGAACTGACATCACATCATAAAACTCAATATACCTGCAAGTACAAAAAAAGAGATATACTTGACTTCAAGCACCCGTAGGATGAAAACATCCGAAAAAAACTTACAAAGCATGTAGCAAAGAGAAGTTGGAAACAAAAAACTTTAGAGCGGGGATTCAAGCTGAGTCTCTTTTGATGGGTAGGAGGCCTAGAGTAATAGAAAATGTTAGCCCATCATGATAAAGGAACAGTAATAAAATCTAAAACAGCAACGACGATAGAAGCAAGCTCCTCCATCAGTGAATATCCCAAAACAGAGGACTGGTAAAGCACCAGAGACTAGGAGGAAGTATCAAACAAAGAATGTGAATAAGATAGATAGGCTAATGGATTCCCTCCTTCCTGATAGTGCTTGCAATGGAAAGTAACAACTGAAATAGGATTCAGGTTTTCTGACATCTACCTTGACCACGCAGAATTGATTAAACAAGTGTGCAAGGTATTGCCATCATCCTCATCATTATCGCATGGCTAGTGCATCTAAGAATACAGAATCGAGTTCTTGAAATTGCATAGAAAACTGAATATGCAGAATATTACGTACCAAATGCACATACACAAAACTAAGTTTAATAGACACCGAAAGAAAAAAACATACCCGACTCCTTTTGATCGTCTTGAATTTCTGTCCATGATCAATCGCACGTCCCTCACCTGAAATTATAAGGAACAAATAAGAAACAGAATCCAAGAGAAAAGATTTGAGTGATGGAGTAATGCTAATACCTAGAAGAAAATTAACAAACTAGAAAGGAACAAAGTAACAGACCTTGCCAGCTTTGGAGAAGAACTCATAAACATCTCTCTCTGTAGCTTTAAGAGGCATCTGTTCATTAGAAAAAAACAGATAAGAGGTTGGCGTAGTCAGTAAACTGAAAAGTGAAGGTTCTTTTAGACCTCTCATTATCAACCCCAATGTTTAACAACTTACCTGATATGCAAAAACAGTTCTTTGGTCTCTCTCTGGATCTGCTTCAGGCTCATCTTTCTTGTCCTTGTGTCTCCTGCAATCGTGAAATCAATTTAAAAAAAACTTGCAGTCAGTAAACGATTAAAGATAGCTCATTGGAGCTTTGCATCATCATTCCTATAACAAGGAACAAGAATCAAACAAACCTGCTTCCTCTTTCCACTAATTCGCGTTCCCTCTCTTCCCTCCGAGATCTACTGCTGCTTCTCCTCTCCCTTTCTCTCTTCTCTCTTTCCTTCTCCCTATCTCTTCTCTCTCTGTCTCGGGTCCTATCTCTCTCCTTGCTACTCCTCTTTCGATCGCTCTCTTTATCTCTCGATCCTTCTCTAACCTTATCTCTATCTCTCTCCTTGTCTCGGCTGCTTCTGTGCCTCTCTTTCTCCCGATCCCTCTTACCGACACCGTTCTCTTCGCCATCTCCACGAGACTTCTTGCTACGAGTGCTCCCTCGCTCTTCGTCACCGCCTTCTTCGTCATACCTCTCTCCTTCTCTCTTTCTGTAACTCCTATCGCTCTTCTCGTTCCCGCTCTCTTCCTTCTTCTTATTCGACACATCTCCTTCCTCAACCGTCTTCTCCAGGTACTCGTATTCGTCAAACTCCATTCTCGTCAACGACACGGCCAATTTCGTCAATTAGGGCTTTTGTTAGGGTTTCGAATTGGAAGGAGCTGATGTGGGAATATAATTTAGTCGTGTCTGTTCGATCGATATCTTGAAGATGGTGATAATTCGTAAATTCCAAACAATAGCGAGGTTATAAACGGTAATCCAAGCACAAATCAGCAATGGTAATGATGGGCCCAAATAGTCGTAATAGTACCACTAAAGGCCCATCTCTCTAGATATTTTTTCAAACGTCCTAATTTTTTTGGCATCCCTAAATTGTTTTATTTTCTCCTAATTATTCTGTTGTTTTATTCAAACAACGTACTACTGACTAAACTATACATCCTAGTTGCTAAATAAGGTCATCACAAATCATATATTCGTGTCTCGTTAAAAAATGCGAAAAGGATTTAAAACCGAGATTTGGGAAATGGATAAAGTACGGCAGAATAGCGAGCTTCGTTTTGATGTATTTGATAACTTGTGGGTAAAATGTTACAGAAATTATTCTTCCATGCTTTACAGTTTCTCTTATAGATTAAAAAAGACAACAAATATTTTACAAAAAATAAAAATTGAAAAGAAAAGCAAATAGAAGTTTATAAACCATCATAAGTGGATGTGGTTTAAAAACTACCATAACCTCCATTGCCTCTGCCAAATGATCAAAACAACAGCAAACAGAAAAAATCAATAATATTTGTATTTCTCTATGTCTTATGGTTTAACTCACCACCTTCAGCTTCTTCCATATTCATCCGACCTGAGTAATATATTACATTTACATGTCAATCTCTCCTCTACAGCCAAAAACTATCATATCACTCGTTTTGCCAAATAGACTCTGGAGGTTTACAATTTAGTTACGTACCTAACAATGATATCAACGACGGGGCTTCCCCTGATCCATTTGGTTTCATGTCCGCACCTACGTTGCAATGTCGCAGCTGAATTTAGATCTATACCAACTATTGGACCTTTTCGCTAGAAGACAATTTAGCTTACGAGTAAGCCATGAGCAGTAGAGAAAAGTGATATGAAGACTACCTGAACTTTCCATTGATCTTGTGATGTCTGACTTCTTAAATGTAAATCCTATGAAGTTGTTGTCCTTGGACGTCAACATCTGCTCAACCAAATCCAAAAGTTAGCACAATATTGTTTCTGAACTATCCAAACTCGTTAACAGTTTTCTTCTTTGTTACATTGACACTCTCAACCATAACAAAACAAAATCTGCTCTATCATGTCCTTGGACATTTCCGAAAAATCTCAATTAGTCACACAGATTATATTATAGGAATCAAGTGGAATGCGTTACCTTTCTCCACGGACCAACTTGTGGTGCTTCGGATGGCGATCCTTCAACCTACCAGATATCAAGAAACTTGATGAGGATATTAGAATTTTAACTTCTCATTTTAGCAATGAAAATCCAAGGCTTATGTAAGGTTTTAGCAGTTTTAAAACAAGTTTTGGGTTCACCAACTAATCAATTTCAACAACTTCCTAATACCATAAATCATATCATGACTAGCTTTTTTGAGATTTTATCTAACTTACTTCAGGGAACTTCTCAAAATTTTGTGTGTCTAATTCTCCATCGACAATGGGTCTATAAGCTGCCTCCATGTCATACAGTTTGTCCCATTCAGTGCCTTTGAACCACGGATGCGACTGGAAACATGAACAAAATAGATTACAATCATGTCAAGGATGAAAGTGAGGATAATAAACTGTATCTTTACATTTCCTTTTCAGAAGTCTCACCCTTATCTCTTCAACACCTCTGGTTCCCAACCTTGAATCAACATCACATAGCAAGCGACATATCAAGTCCCTGGCTTCATCTGATATTTTTGGTTCTTCAGGGAATTTCAAGCATACCCTCCAATTAATTATCTGAGATGCGAAGCACAAGTCTTTAAGCAAGCATGAATATTTCTATTAGAGATTAAAAAAAATGCATGACTAACTAGCTATATACACCGACCTTGCGGCATGTTATACGGGGGTCATCAGAACAGAATGGGGGGTACCCAACTAACATCTCATACAAAATTGCACCGAGAGACCACCAATCACATTCCATTCCATATCCTTTCTTTAACAGAACTTCTGGAGCCATGTAATCAAGAGTTCCAACGGTTGAAAAAGCCTATAAAAATGAAATACTATTTGATTACCCAAGCTATACTGGATGAGGTAATTGATATTTATAGTCTAGCAAAAACGAGTAACCCATGTAATTCAATTAGAGAACAAGCATAGATACCAATGCACGGCGATTACGCTTCCACTGCAATAACTGCTCTTTATGCATTTGCCAGGGTGCTTTGTCAGCGTCTGCTTTTCCTGACTGGCTCCCTGAATCCTCAGAAAGCATTTCTTCGTCTTCCAATAGCAGTGAAGAATACTTATCATCTAGTGGCTTACATAAGCCAAAATCTGAAAGCTTCAAATGCCCACTTTTGTCTAGTATCAAATTATCAGGTTTGATGTCCCTACAGGCAAGAAGAAACAAACTCAAATCAAGAACCAGAGAATACACATGGACCTTTTTTTTTATAATCACTAGGCATAAAAAAAAGGATACCTGTGAACATAGTTGTGTTGATGGATAGAATGGATAGCAAGAATGCTCTCGGCAATATAAAAGCGGGCAACATCTTCAGAAAGAATGTCTTCTCTCATGAGTAAAGTCATGATGTCACCCCCAGGTAAATACTCCATGATAAGATACAAACATTCAGAGTCTTGAAAAGAGTAAAAAAGCTTTACAATGTAACGGCTGTCAACTTCTGCAAGTAAGTTCCTCTCAGACCTGACATGCTCAACCTAGAGAGAAAAAAACGAGTTGATGATCCAATTAATCATTTGATTCTGCACAAAAACTTAAACACCTAATGAAGCCAGTGCAGTGATATGAAAAGGTAGGAAGTTTTTCTCAGCTCATGTCATGCTTACTGCTAGCTCAAACATATTACAATACAAAACAGAATTTATTGATGATAAAAATAGAGGGAAATGGAAGTACCTGACCACGGCTAAGCATCTCAGTTTTTTTCAATTTCTTCATGGCATAAACCTCAGATGTAGATCTCAAACGGCATAATCTAACCTGGAGAATGATTACTTAATAGTCAATTTCTAGAGAAACGCATAGATCTCTGCTATAACAAGCTCGGATTTGGGAAAGTAATGTGATGTTACCTCACCAAAGGCACCTTTGCCAATAACAGTCAACAGCTCAAAATCATCAATCCCAATTTTACGTCTCTGAAGCCTCATGTACTCAGTTTCTCGACGTGCTAGATTCCTCATCATCTCGTCTTGTTCCTCTACCGGTAACTGAGCTTCTTGCACTTTCCGTTGAAATTCCCGACGTCTGTAATTTCAATTTCGAAATTAATCAAAAAAATCAAATCTCAATTCAATAAAATCCTCAAGTCAAACACAAGTCATCTCTCCAAAGAAACAAAACGAAACAATCAAATCAATACGAACCTCTCCATTCGTTCGTGCAAACCTTGCAAGTAGTTCTTATAATGATTCTCGATGAACTGCTTAGCAGCAGCAGCCTTCTGACGCGTCACTGGCGACGAAACCGCCACATCCGGCTCCGTTTCGAATCCGCGACCGGGCCTGACGCGAACGGTTCCATCAGCGCCGTCCATATTTCAGCAGATCGTAAAAGTGAGATTTAGAGAGCCATGGGAAATTAGAGAGATATCGAGGAGAGATCTAAGGGAGCTGTCACGGTGTTGGTGAATCCAAAGACGCCAGAACGTGGACTATTTACGAGAGATGAACTGGCAGAGCTGTCTCCTCTATTAATTTAATCATTAAAATAGTTAATACATTTTACGTTTTTAAGAGTATGGATTATACATGTGACATCATATTTACTCAAATCTTCAAAGTAATTTTACCATCTGCCTTTGCGTCAGCGCAAGGTATGGATCTCCTGAAGGATATTTACGCAAGACACACGATATTATTCTTTTCTATGAGCTCATCGTAGGATTTGAAATTTAATTCATGTGCTTTTCTAAGAATTTAACCCAAAATAAATAACCCACCAACAATACTTGAAAAATCCAATAGGTGGCAAAAGCTCCATTAGTGTACAAAACCATACTACTTTTTTAAAAAGGAAACACTGTTACGAGTTTTTTCTCCCACACAAAGATGCTAATAACTCAACGAAGATCCTCATGAAGATCAAGCACATGTTTTCAAGGTCTGAGAGCGGCTTTGTGAACCATGGTTTCCTTGTGAATTTGGTGGCAACTCTTTTCAACAAGATCTAAAAGCTTCTCCAAATTCCCTGCCCACGAGTTTAGAATCTCGCTGCTGTCCTTTGCCACCTGGAAGCACACTATCCCTGATGGTCTGTCTATTTTTGCAATCAGTGCTTTCGACACTACCATCTCCGACAGATGCTTCTCTGCCTCCTGAAATCGCAATTTCCAACAAAACACATTTGTATTAAGAACTTAACTAATACAAAAGCATGTTTGATATATAACAAACGAGAATTAGATCTATATACCTCAATGCTCAGGCATAAAAGCTCTGCAAGTCTCTTTAAGGTTATCCTTGAGTAATACTTTGACACAACAAGAATATTCTGCAGAATTTCAAATATTAATAACAGCGTCGATTGATGTAAACAAGCTTTAAGATAATAATTGAGAGGCTTACATGTTCGATGATTCTCAGTTTCAGATCTTCACCAGCTTTGTCACCCAAAGAACCTCCAACCATGCTTTTCTCTTTCTCAAACTCATCCTTGTATTTGTTCCACAGAGATGTCCATTGAATAACCTCCATTGTCACTACCTGTTTTAGAAGCATCCTGCAACGAGTAATATATAACACAAAGACTCAGAGCCCATTTGAGAACAGAGGACTTAGTAATGAAAAAATCAAATTTGTGGAGGAAAAAAAAAAAAGAAAAAATACTTGAAATCAGGAATTTCTGATAAATTCTTGTCTTCTAAAGTTGCATTGAGCAAGCTTGATTGCATTGGGTCATGAGGTGCCAAGACCAAGAACCAGCAAATTTTCCTCAGGACCTAACATTTGAATATCAAAGAAAAGCTATTAAACTAACCCTACAGAATGTATACTAACTAACCCATCAATGGTATGAGCCTTACTGGAATCCACTGCTCCGGGGTTTCTTTCACAGAAGGGATATCATATATCGCCTTGTAGCTACGGCAGATTTCTAGGTACTCATTGTTGTGAGTATAGTACCTACATGGTTGAATCATTATATGGTTGTTAATAAAAGAACCCAGAATGCAATTCACGTCATAAATCATTGGCCATGACAAAAATTGAAAATTTTGACACAGAACAGGAGATTCATCCAAATTTTGATACTGTCCAACAGGAACAATTTGTACCACGCATCTCAGAAAAAATCTTTGCAAGCAAAAAGTCCCACAAATTGAAAGAATTCAAGAGACATACAAATTTAACATGTCAACACAGCTGGTGGAACTGCCAATCAAGAACAGTGTGTAAGAGAAGCACAAGAATGCCTTACCGAATCATTAGCTCATAGTAGATTCGCTTAAGCTCCAACAAAGTTGGTATATCAGCAGGAGCCTCCTCTACCATGTTCTCACCTTCTTTAGGTTTCTTCTTATCTTTTTTTGTATCTGCATCAAAAACTCTGGGATTGATCTTCCTAGATAAGATTTGTGCGCGGACATAATCTTGACGATCCAAGCACAAGCGGACCTTTAAAGGATAACCCCAAGTTAGCACCTCAAATGAAAATACCAGTAAATTATAAATTGCAACGTAATAACACAAATCCTTACTTGCTCAAGGATAAATGCAATTTTCTCAGTTTTTGCCATGGCGCCAAATGTCTCCACCTGTATTCATTATAACATTGCAGGACTTAACTAAGAAAGAAGATTTATATAAGATTTAGCAGGCAAAAGCACAAAAGCTTACAGCAACTTCTTGCATAAGATCTGCAGCTTCGGCTATCTGACCCTGGTCTTCCTTAATCTTGGCAAGCTTCTTGGTCAGACGTGCCCTCTCAATCTCAACATAAATCTATACATGAAAAATTCAATGGCGAACAGTTACACAGAATGATAAAGTTATGATAGACAATACACTATCACTTTTTTAATTTCCCACCTTTCCAGCAGATACATTGTTCAGAGTCTTAATAAGCTCTATCCGAGTTTCAATATCTGGTGTCTGATCAATATACTGCATCGCTTGCTGCACCATGGATTGCACAGCCTGCAAATGAAGAAGTTCACAAAAATCATTGATGCTGACTTTTCATTGTATTGTTTACTTAAACTCTTTACATGAAAAAGTTTAGCGAATTCTGTATCAATAAACTAGATCAAGAAAACTCGCAAAGCAAAACTAAAACCAACGAAACACTGAAAATAAAACTAAGATACAGTAATATAAACTGAACTAAATTCAACCATCACTTTCTGCAATGACCCAATTTAGCATTTAATATTTAAGGCAACAGTGAATCTATCAAAATCATACAGAGGAATCGTAAAAGCAACCAATCACAGGACAAACACCACTAAAATAAGTTTGTATCAAACTCAAAGGCGAATCCTCCTGAAATTTGTTCTATGTCTTTATCTCTTTCCAAGATTAAGATTACCAAACACTAGACCTATGCAATTCAAAAGTCAAATATGGAAGAAATTACAATAAAATTCAAACAAATTTCCAACCTAAGCAATCCCTTCAAACTATCAAACGAAAAGTAAAACCCAAACCAAAAAATCCATGTTCCCTAAGAGCTTAGACGACGAACTAACAGGATCCAAACAATTGAGAATCTGCTCATCAAAGTACCTGTTTAAGCTGACCACGTTTCTTAGACAGATTGAGAATCTGCTCATTCAGAAGTTTCCAGTCCTTAGCTTCGAAACAAAGCTGAAGAATCTCAGTGGCGGCTTTCCTTGTACCGGCGACATTCTCCGCGAGTCTCATCTGCTTCTCTTCATTCAGAAGCCGATCTACCAACGCCTCAAGCTTCCCGCTGTCTCCCTGAAATCCACACTACGACGGAATGAGATGCAAAATTTCGAAACGAACAGAAACTAATACCAGATCTGAGTTCTCGAGAACTCACCATCGTGAAAACCACGGAGAATCAACTCAACGCAAGAGTAGTTGAAATTCCGGTGACGGAACGACGATGCTTTAGACGAGAGAGAGAGAGAGAGAGAGAGAGAGAGAGAGAGATTAGAGAGCTTTAAGGAGTAGCCGGCACAGAGAAATCGCAGAGTTCCCAACCTCTTGAACAAGAAATCTCAGATACTTCGGCCGAATTATCATTTCTCTAAATGGGCTACCAATGGGCCGCCATTAACTAATTATTTTGACTTTTGAGCTCTTATGTGGTACTGTATGTGGTAATCCGGTTTAGCTATATGATATGATTTCGGTTCAATAAAGTACCGAACCGATCCCATTGATTGAACAACTCGAGTGAAGAAGAAAAGAAACTTGTATTTGTCGATGATTCGTAGCAAAACTAGAAGATTCTTGATACTTTGATCTCGGTTTCAGACCTCATTCTCGAGATTCTTTGGTTTACCTTGATTACTGGAAATATTTTTTCTGAAATGTTATCTAGATTCACCGAGAAGAAAATGTAAGGATGAAGAAGGAGAATCATACTTGAAGATTTTTAGGTAGAGAGATCTCTCTGGGAAATTCTTATGATACTCTTAGAATTCTGATTTTGATCCTCGTGCGTTAGCGCGTACATTCGTTGCTTAGCTCAATCGATTGTATAAACTTCAATGTGGTTTCGATTTTTACTGTAGAGAAGTGAAGGATCTGTACCCGAGACTCTGTTTTGCAATGTTGGAGGTGATGGACACACGTGACCTTAATCATAAGAAAGAAAGAAAAACAAAGCATTGTTCAATCTTAACGACGATTACGAAGAAGAATGAGAGTGGTGCCAATTGTAAGCAGTACTTTTTGAATCTGAATAAGAAAATCGGAAGAACACTACGTCCATGCAAACACAAAGAATACAACAACTTGATGAAACAATTTAGATCACAGAAAATCAAGGGAGACAAACTCCTTGGATCTCTTCTAATTCTGTTTGAAGACTACGATGATCTTTCTCAACTGTTCAAGGAACTTATGAAAGAAGAGATCGAAGAGTTAAGGAAGAATAAAATTCAGGAAACCCTTACGAAGTTCTTCAACAAGGCTGTCGAAATCGATCCAAAGGTCCACGAAGCGGTTCTTTACAGATTGGGGATGTACGGAGAAGGAAAGATAACGTTACCTTGGCTGAAGACAACAGTCGTCCCGATTCTCTCGAACCACGAAGATCTGGTCGGAGATTTTTTAGAGATTTTTAAGGACCTAACGGTTGCTACGGAAGACGAAGCTGAGAGTGAGAGGAGGAAGAATAATAATAATAAGAAGAAGAAGAAGAAGAATAAGAAAAGGAAAAAATCTAAGAATGATGATGAAGAGATTGATCAAGAGGAGCAGCTTTATCTTCTTCCTTGTCGTCACGAGATTGCTTTGAAAGAAACAGTGAAACCTATGAAGAAAAGAAGTGTTCATAGCGATGAGTATAGACCTAAGCCTTGTGGACCTATGAGGCCGTTGTGGAAATCAGAGATTAGACGAGGACGACAGATAATTATATCGTATAATTTATGTACAAAAAATAATTAATTAATTGTTGTCGAAATCTTACCATGTAGGATTAAGAGTTTTGGTCGAAATTTTATAATTACATGATATAATTGTTGCTAAAAAAATTCTTAAATTACATCATATCCTTTGTTTTTGCCAAATTTATTTTTTCACTTTTTTGTCATCTATTTATTTTTTCCTTTTTTAAATTTTAGAGTTTCCTCTTACAAAAAGAAAAACAAAATGTTTTTGGTCCTATAAGTATGATTCTCGACTTCCGCGTTCAGTTGTGTTAAGACGAAAAAACAAACAAGAGGAGAAAACAAAAAAAGCTAGGGTTCGATTTTCGTAATCGTCATGTCCGGAGAAGAAGAAGAGAACGCCGCTGAACTCAAGATCGGAGATGGTACCTCTCTATTCCCTTCTCCATATCCGCCGCTATTGTACCAAAAAATGAGGGCCAATCGAATTGATCTAGGGAAACACGATTTTCTATAATTTTTTTTGGAGATTTCGCACTGAAAAATTCTGGGTTTTGATTCTTGTGCAAATAGAGTTTTTGAAGGCAAAGTGCTTGATGAACTGTGAAGTCTCATTGATCCTTGAGCACAAGTATGAACAGCTTCAGCAGGTCTCCGAGGATCCTATGAATCAAGTTTCTCAGTAAGTATTTAGCTTTGTGCTTCTTAATAATTAATTCACTGTAAATTACAATCATGCCTTCATCTTGGAGATATAGGTTTGAAGAATGTTGAGTTTTTTTTTATATTAGTCTACTTTGATTCCATTACTTGTTGGTGAATTTTGTTGAAGAACTTACGTTTTCTCCTTGCAGAGTGTTTGAGAAGTCCCTACAATATGTGAAACGATTCAGCCGGTACAAGAATCCAGATGCTGTTAGACAAGTGCGAGAGTATCCTCTTTCTCAATTAGTTGATTCATAGTTTTAACCAGTGGTTGCTTTGGCATGCTCTCAAGTCCTAATATAATGAGATTCTGGATTGTGTTAGTGTGCAGTTGCATTCATTTTGAGAGAGTTTACAGTCACTGGTTTAATTTTGTGAGAATATGTCATTGGATTTTAGTTTGCAACATGTCTCTACCTTGACACAACTTTCACAGAATACTGAGTAGGCATCAACTCACTGAGTTTGAGGTAAGATGTTAAATCTTTTGAGACTGGATTTTTGTCAACTAAATCGTTTGGGCAGAGGACTTAAAACCACACTGCATTGGTTGTTATTGAACAGCTATGTGTTCTTGGCAATCTCTGTCCTGAAACTGTTGAAGAAGCAGTTGCAATGGTTCCTTCTCTCAAGGTAACTTTCTTTTTTTACTTTTTCTATTCAGGACAAATAGTCTTGTTATGTCAGTGGACTCTTCTTGAGATGATGGTGTAAGCTTCTTTTCTTCTCTTTTTTTTAGACAAAAGGAAGAGCTCATGATGATGAAGCAATTGAGAAGATGCTCAATGATCTCTCCCTTGTTAAGAGATTCGAGTAGTGCAGAAAATTCGCAACATCTAAGATTAAGAACATATTTCAGAGTTACATTTTCCATGCCTGAAAACTTTCATGGCCAGAATCTCGGGCATGATACCTTCATGTCAAATGAATGTTATTTACAACGGATGATCCAAGCTTTCAATGAAATATACCATATCTTTTTCACTATAACCAGTAATTATAATTTATAAAGCTTTCATGGCCAAGAATGTTAATATATAAATGGAGTCCATATATTAAATGTAACTCACTGATTTGATCATTTGATGCATCTGAACTTCGTATTCAGCAGCATGAAGAACGTTGGTTTATATAAGCTAATTAATGCTGATTCCAAGTAAAATCATCTTGAAAATGATGAAACCTGTTTGAATCCCTTAGGATGATCTGTTTCTCTTCGATCTTTGATATATACTTGAAGGCAGAGTGGCAATCACCGCAAACTCGAAGGTTCTTCACTATTCTGAGTGACAGCGTAGAGCTCCTCTGAGCCGTGAGAACAAAAGCTACAACGAGCTTCTAGTTGTGATAGCTCAGAATCTCTTCCTTGTTCTCTTGCTCAAAAACGAAACAAAAAAAATAACATTCAAAGCATTATTGCGGCTGTGAGTGATTTGTTTTCTCTTCCCACATGTTGTTTCTAAATGCAAGTCTTACTTTTTGTTCAGAGATGTCTTGGACATAGAGGAGGCTGAGGAGCGAACAATGATTGAAATATAGTAATAAAAGAACTCAACTCTAATCCTTCAACTAATAAAATTAAATTAATACTGGACCACTAAAAGTTGGTTATTTCAACTATATATTATAAATTTACAAGGGATGGTCCAAGTTTTCAATGAATAAGATACCATGTCCTTTGACCTAGTCGAGTAGTGGATAACACTATATACATAAACCTAAAGCTATGTGTGAAGTTTTAATTCCATCTCTTGGCATTTTTGCTGGATTTTGACTTCTTTTTGGAAGCTTGGAACGCTTTCATCTTTTGCTTCTTCCGTGCTTCTCTCTCAGCCTTTGACATCTTCGACTTTGCTTTCACTTTTGGAGCTTTCTCCTCCAATTCTGCCTCTCTCTCCAGCACCCTTGCTCTAGCTTCCACATTCTTCTCCAGAAAATACTGAACAACATTTCAATCTAGAATGAATAAATTTAACAAAGGTATAGAAGAGGAAACTAAGAAAGAGATTGTGTTACATTGTAGTCTCCTGCATAGTCCTTTAAACCACCATCCCTGACTTCAATAACTCTGTTAACGATTTGTTTAATGAAGTATCGATCATGAGAGGCTGCGATGACCGTGCCTTTGTACTCACTTATGGCCTCCTGATGAAAGAAGGAATCAGAGAACTCAGAAGTGACTCAACCTCCAGGAAAACAGTTTGGCCAACAGAAAAGAAAAGAGTAACGATTAGAAACCTCAAGCATTTCTTTTGTAGGTATGTCTAAGTGATTGGTTGGTTCGTCCAACACGAGTAGAGTGGATGGTTTCACCATGAATTTGCAGAAAGCAAGCCGTGCCTAAGACCACAAGAAAAATCGCGATGGTAAACACCAAAAAGACAATATGAGTACCAGATATTGAGGATGAAAATAAGGATTGCATTACCTTCTCACCACCACTCAACAGAGAGACCTTTCTATCCAACATGTCAGCTTTGAAGTTGCAGCGACCAAGAAGTCCTTTTATATCATCAATTCTCCAATCTACAGCAGCTTCAACAACCGACTCAATCACAGTTTTATCCAAATCTAGAGCCTCTGCCTATAGTTAACAAAGTGAGTAAAAACTGTATTTCTGATTCATCTAATAAGCCCTTTTCTTCAGAATAGAACTAACCTGATTCTGCTCGAAGTAGTTTGGCAATACATTGTGCTCTCCAAGAATCACTTCACCTCTCATAGGCTTCTCCAAACCCATAATCAGTTTCAATAATGTACTTTTACCGCAACCGTTGGGACCAATAATAGCGATTTTCTCTCCTCTTTCTATCGTTAGATTCACCTTGTTAAGTAGCATCTGCATTGCATCAGACACAGATCAAAACATAAGTCCAGAAGCAATAAAAAAGAATCTCCAACATCTAATTCTATCATCTCACCTTATCCTCAAAACCAAATTCAAGATTCTTAATAGTGACTACAGTTCTTCCGCTTAATCCGCATTCAGGAAACCTAATTTTCATTTGTTTCCGCTGAAATGGCTTCTCTATTTGCTCTTCTCCTTGGAGCTTCTCCAGTTTCTATTTATATAAACAGAATCAAAAGAAGTAAGTTCCATAATTCTCTACTAAATAAGTACTAAATTTTGCTGCAAAGTTTTACCTTCTCTGCTGAAGAAGCTCGACCAGAATTAGCTCCACCACTTAACCTACTAATCAAATCCTTAGTCGCTTCAATCTCTTTCTGTTGCTTCTCCCAAGCACCATAATGAGCTTCAACCCATTCTGCCTTCGACATTACATATTTTGAGTAATTACCCTCAAAAGTCCTCGAAACTCCCATTTCGGTTTCCACAATTTTAGTACACAACTGATCAAGAAATGCTCTGTCATGTGATATTATAACCATAGGCACATCTTGCTTATTCAAGTAACTTTCAAGCCACTCAATAGTATCAAGATCCAAATGATTCGTTGGCTCATCCAAAAGCAGTAAATCTGGATTCTGTTCACAGAATCACACATTAGCTTAGCTTCAATACAGAAGTAAAGGAATCACATTTCTCATTACCTGAACCAAAATCTTGCCAAGTGACATTCTCATTTGCCATCCACTGCTAAAAGAAGCCACAAGCCTATCTGCATCCTCTGAAGCAAACCCTAACTCCGACATCAACTTACTGATCTTAGCATCAACAGAATCCAAATCAACCTCTTGAGCTCGTCTCTGCAACAAATCGAATTCGTCAAGTAACCTTCCCATTAGTTCTAAATCATCAACAGCTCCTTCAATAGCCTTATGTAACTTCTCAAGCTTCTCAGCTATTTCCATCTCTTCTTTAAACGCACTCATCAACTCTTCTTTCATTGTCTTTCCCATCGAAACATCGAAGTCTTGACTCAAGAAAGCAATTTTCAAATCAGCTTTGGCTCTAATCACGTAGCCTGAATCAGGTTCCTCTTGACCCGTGATTATCTTAAGCTGTGTTGTCTTCCCCGCACCATTGACGCCGATTAAACCTACTTTTTCACCTTTCTTCACTTCCCAATTCACATCTTTGAGTACCGTCACGCCTTCATAGCTCTTGCTTATGTTTTCAAGTCTTACTCCCGACGAAATCGAAGACGCACCACTGTTTGAAAGCTTATTGATCAGCTTCCCTTCGTGATCTTCGGTCCAGAAGAGCGATTCGAGCTCTTTCTCCGATGAATTTGAGCTGATGGCAGGAACTTGAGCTCTGATATTGGAGATTTCTCGTCTAGGGTTAGAAACAGAGGAAGGTTTCAAGGTGAATGGTGTAGGGCAAGGAAAGGGAGTAGTGAAGAAGATAGAACGAAAGTTTAGGCAATGGAGATTCGTCGTTAATCCCATTTTGATTTAATGTAGACATGAAACGATTAGACACGATTATTAAAAATGTAGTTTTGACAACAAAAACTGAACAAGAATATTCCAGGAGTCATTAACGACTCTCGAGCCTTCTATAGCGTGTGCGAAAAGTCTTACGAACACACACGTATGTATGTGAGCTCAAGGCT
This sequence comes from Cardamine occulta, assembly GCA_028015245.1. NCBI lineage: Eukaryota > Viridiplantae > Streptophyta > Magnoliopsida > Brassicales > Brassicaceae > Cardamine > Cardamine occulta. The sequence continues at coordinate 3,324,664 of CM051385.1, forward strand.
CATAAACTGCCACGTGTCAAACCACATATCCACCGTCCAAATTACCACGTCACCGGTTAGAATATATGCTCAGTATTATTTCCTAAATTGATAACTCCAAACAAATTTTAAAAGCCGCAAAGAGTCATCAAATTTTTTTCCCTCGTGCACAAACAAAGAGTAATCAAAATCTAACAAATATTTTCTTTCCCAGAGACAAAAAAAATAACAATACTATTATATTTCCCTAATTATAATGTCTAATCACTTTTATACGGTGCAAGTAAATCCGTAGGATCTTCTTCAATAATCAAAAACTCAAGAAAAAGCTAATAAACTTTCCATTTTAAGTTTATGGCATTGAATTAGAACACACGAAATCATTATTGCCGTTATAAATGTATGAACTGTATATTTAATTATTCATTATAGCTTCTTATATAAAAGAAATCCCACAATTCTCTTCATCGTTCTCTATTCACAATTTTCACAAAGAGATGAAACTCATCGATGGCTTGGCGTGAGAGATCTTAGTTTTGAGGTAAATGTTTCTTCTAGTATATCTCCCAATTATGAGAAAAAAAATATCAATCATCACCACTAAAAATGTAAATTTGTTTTACTTTGTCGCAGAACATTTTTCTCAAGAAAATATAAAAATGCACCAAGAAACTCTGCGGGTTTATCATTTATGGAGACTTGCTGAACAAGAAACAGAAGAAGCAAGAGAACAACTGAAACATTCACTCGCCAAACTCGCTAAATTACAGGAACAGTTCAACACGCTTTTGTTGTATGAAGAACAACAAATACCACATTATTACCTAGAAGGGCCAGAACCTATAGATGAAACAACCTATCATCAAAACTATAGTTACAATAACTTCTCCGACGATTCTCCGTCGCCATTCTCGTCCGCATCGCCGCTGGAGTTCGCCTCCAACTTAATCTCGCCGGAGATACATGATTCTGATTGTTACAGCTTCCGGTCGAATCAGATGAGTTACGTTGTTGAGAACAGAAAAGATTTTGAGACCGTTGTGCTGGAGAATATTGGAGGAATATTGCCGGAGAAAGGTAAGTTTTCTCAACCTGTCAAGAATGCTGGACAGTTGCTTGAGTTGTTGTTCATAACCGGTCCGGTTCCGAAATGTCGAGTCAAAGACCGGTTCTAAGTAATAACATCGGAAAATGGATTTATGGTGGTTTGGAGTTGGGTCCAGAGATCCTAAACCGTTCTTTCTCATGCAAAATGCCAAGGTTCAGTTTGATGCCTTAAGCTCCGCTTGGAATTTTATTTTATTCGGTTCGATACATGTAATGTTTTAATTTTTTGGGGTTGGTACTAAAGAATTTGATGCAATCAAATAATTCATGTTGTTTTTTTATTAATCTACTATTTACAGCACAATACTCTAATCATTTTATCTGTGGTTCAATGATAATCTCTCATTTATTAATGGCCGCCCGGAGAGCCGAGAATAGAGCAAAACAGAACAATGTGAATCAAGTTCTCTTATATGGTGGCGAATAATAGATTCAGGCTTGTGAGCTAAAGCCTCAAAACCTGTACAAAGAGCAGAAAGGGTTAGAACTAATGTTCATATGAAAAATGAAGAAGCCAAGTAAAATTTGCCGCATACCTTCAAGCAATGTCGCCGGTTTTCTTGAGTGGTAGCTCCAGCTAGCAGCCACTAGGCGTGACGGTATAACTTGAATAGATGAAAGATAAACAGCCACCAGCATCACCTGAAGTGAAAGGTAGTATTCACAAAGTTAACTTGCCATCAAGTCAGAATTTCATCGCCTTATTCAAGGCATAAGCCAAAAATCTGCAAACATAATGTTTTATAAATTTTGTATACATCTACATTCGGTATAAAGTGGGATTTTCAGAGACCTATAGATCAATATATGTTAGTCATGACTCATGAGCAATACCTCCTTTTTTAAAACCTCGAGAACAGACAATCCCATCTTTCAGTGGCACTTGCAGCTTCTCAAACACACAGCTCATCTACACAGAATAAGGAAAGAACCACTCAGCTTATCAAGATTAAGCAATTGTTGAGCAAGACTTTTGAGGTCACTGTTATTGGGCAATTCCACTAAATATAATGTCATATGACCCGTGAGCTCCTTCACACAGCTTTTTGAAAATAGAAAAAAGGTTACTAATATGTAGACAAAATTTTAGGTTAATATATAAAGGAAATGCACATATTTTATGTAACTCACTGATTGCATCTGAACGTCGCATTCCAGAAGGAGAAAGAACAATGGTTTAAGCCAATGAATGCTGATTCCAAGTAAAATCATCTGAAAAAAAACAAACATACATCAATAAAGTATTAAAAAGGAATCTCGATTTGAGGTGGATGGTCTTCATACCTTTGAGACTCATGGTATCACCAGAAATCATTACACGAACATTCACCGTCTTGAAAATGATGAAACCTGTTTGAATCTCTTAGGATTATCTGTCTCCCTTCGATCTTTGATATATACTTGAAGGCAGAGTGGCAATCACCTCAAACTCTGAGATTCTTCATTATTCTGATTGGTAGCGTAGAGCTTCTCTGGGCTGTGAGAACAAAAGCTACAGCGAGCTTCTCACTGTGATAGCTCAGAATCTCTTCCTTGTTCTCTTTCTCTAGATCATACAAGGCGAATCCTGTCTGTGGCACATAACCTGCATCTTTCATCTTTCTATTGATCTCCTTGAGCTTCTTGTAAATCAAATCAGCGTCTGGGTGTGACTTATCCCCAGCAACAAACATATGGACTCCATCCTTCATGGTGACCCAACTATAACCAGCTTCCTTTTTCACATCTGCATCTTTCTCGCTTTTCCTAAATCTTCCCATCTTCCTCCAGCAGCATACATGTTACCAAGTAGCACATAGTTTACAGCATTCTCTGGCTCCAGTTGAAAAAGTATTTCTGCTGCTTTCCTCCCTAGTTCTGCTTTTCGACCATTTGCTCTGCAACAAGCCCCAAGTACAGTCCTCCAGATGAGAACATTAGGCTTCATAGGCATTCTATCAATGAAATTTTCCAACTTATCGAGTTCACCTGCATGGCCTAGCAAGTCAGCCATACATGAGAAGTGTTCAATCCTAGGAGCTAATCCATAAGAATCACTCATAGATTCGAAATGTTTAAACCCTTCTTCAACCAAACCAGCGTGGCTACAAGCTGACAAGACTCCCACGAATGTAACATGGTCAGGTGGTGTTTGCCCATCGAGCTTCATATTTGCAAAAAGCTTCAAAGCTTCTTCTCCTTGCCCATGTCTTGCATAGCCTGAAATCATTGAGTTCCAAGAATATGAATTTCTCACAGGCATTGTGTTGAAAAACCTCAAAGCATAATCTAGCCTTCCACATATGGAGTACATGTCAACAAGTGCACTCCCAACTACCACATCAGATTCTAAACAAGCTCTCACCGAACAAGTATGCACTTCCATACCACGCTCTAGCGTTGCAACCGAAGCAAATGCACTAAGAACAGTCGCATACATGAAATTGTCCAATCTCTGACCCGTCTGCAACATAAACCAGACTAAATCCAAGGCCTTGGGAAGGAGCTCGTTATGTATATACCCCGAGATCATTGAGTTCCGAGTTACATCATCTCTTCTCTCTGACATTCTAGTAAATATCTTCTCACACCCCTCCATCTCCCCACACTTCCCATAACAAGCTATAAGCGCATTTTCAGTGGTTGCTTCATCTGCAATATTGTACTTTAAAGCTAGTGCGTGTATCTGCTTGCCCAGTTCACCGAATGAAAGGGATGACACAGCTGAAAGAACGCTTGAAAAGGTTATTCTGTTAAGTTTCTGTCCCGCTCGTAGAGCATTCAAGAAACATGCCACCGCTTCAGGTATTGACCCTTCTGAACTAGCTAAAGCTCCTATTATAGAATTCCAAGACACCTGATCATGCTCTGGCATGAAGGAAAATATCTTACGGCATTTGTTGAGATAGCCGGTCTCTGCATACAGTGTCATAAGCGCATTTGAAACCGAAACATTCAAATCAATCCCCAAATTGAGGCTTTCTCCATGAATCTGTTGTCCTAATTTTTTCCACTTCAAACTCGCACATGAGCTAAGTGAACTAATCAGTGTGAAACTTCCAGGCAATATTTCATGTCGTCTCATACTTTGGTAGCATTCCACTGCTTCTTGAAAACAGCCGTTTTGATCCAGACCAGTGATCATGGAGTTCCAGGAGACAGAATCTTTTTCCATCATGAAACAGAAAACACGTCTAGCATCAGCTATTGAGCCGCACTTAGCATACATATTAACAAGGCCATTTCCAATCCCAACCATGGAGTCAACTAAGCCAGTTGTTATTACATGTCCATGAACCTCTCTGCCTTTTCTCAGACCTACTTCCTCCGCTAGAGAAAACTCAGGAAATGAGCTAAGGAGAATTACGTATGACTCAGGACTAACATCAATCATGCTATTCATATCAATAAAGAGCTTAGTTGCTTCTTCTCCCCATTTCTGTCGCACCAGACCAACCATTAGGCCGTTTAGGGTGACCGCATTTCTTGTTTCCATCTGATCAAAAATCTTCCTAGCATAACTTAATGAGCCAGACTTTGCAAATGCACTCACCAGTCCGCTGCCAACAAAAAGATCAGAGAGAAAACCAGATTTCTGGATGGTGCACATGATCTGCTCGAGCAAACTAACATCTGGTTCAGTCAAAGAACAACCAGTAGTAACAAGACTACCAAAAGTGTATTCAGTTGGTCTAGAACCATCACATTGCATGCTTGAGAACATCTTAAACGCAGATCTCTGATCCCCAGTCTGTGAATAAACCGAAATAATCGAATTCCATGACACAGAATTTTAACTTCAATGTCATCGAAAGCACGGAGCGCATAACCGAGAGACCCTATGCATTTCCAATACATTGATATGAGGACATTAGAAACTACTGCATCCACTGCATAGAAAAGTTTGAACATCAGGCCATGAATTTGTCTCCCAAAAAGATTCCCTACAGAATCTAACTCCTGACAAGCTCGAAGCGCACTAATAAAAGCATACTGATTTGAAAAAATCCCTTCTTTAATCATATTTCTCAAGAAGATTAAAGCTTCCTTATATTCTCCATTACGGCTATAAACTGAAACAACACACGCCCAGGAAACGTAGTTCCTTAGAGGCATTTCGTCAAACACCTTGCGTGCAGATACAGAATCACCCGTTCCAAGATAAGAATTGATGAGCTTGTTGCACAAGTAGACATCTTTGTGTAACCCATTCTTATATAATCGGGAATGCAAGAGTTTAGCAGCTCCTCTATGTCCAATGCAGCTCTGAACAAAAGAAAGAGAAACGCTTTAGACATTATCAATCTCGACAACAGTGCTTTACTTAAATTGGAAAAGACTTACGTTAAGAAACGAGGGAAGAAACCAAATCAAATCAAAACCAGAAAAAATAATTTTCGGGAGAAACAAACACAAACACATTCTCGGTGGACCTAAAACGTCAGCGTTTCACTGCAGAGGAGGATTTCCTTTTTCGCTTCTGAGTTTGCTCTAACGGGCTTTATTAGTGAGCCCAATAAGGACCAGGGCTCAACATTTCTAATTCTTCTGCAATGGTAGACGACGTCGTTGAGGTGAAATGTACTTTTATGCCCGACATCATTTCCTTTGATGGTGAGTCAACAGTCAACACCGAAAGTCACAGATGGCATTCTTGTGATTATTACGCAATACCTAGGACTTTCCGTAATTGTTTAGTGGAGTATATTATTGGGCTTTGACAAAAAAAATGTAATAATAATTATTTTGATTGATATAATAATCGAGCTGTTGTTTTGCTGTAATAATTCCAATTCTTTTTTTCCTTTTATATGATTCTGACTCTCCATCGTCTCTTTCGCAAGGATCATATCGGCAAAATCTAAAACAAACAAAAAATTCAAAAAAAAAAAAGGGACTAATCTCTCTGTCTCTCTCTATCTATAAACTTCTCTTTACAGATTTTGAACTATATGGAAGAGGATCGAAAAGAGGTATAAACATCTTCTTTTCATCTGTTTTAATCTGTTTTATTATCTCTCGTCTGTGTTGTTACTTGTTAGTTTGCCTAGAAAATTTGTTTAAACTAGAAAAATCGAGATCTACTTGTTTGGATATTGTTGGGAATCGAGCATAGCGTTTAACAAGCTTCATCACTACTGATACTGTTTTAGTGACGATTTAATTAAAAATCAGCAACTGGGTATTCGGAAACAAAAATTGAGTATATTCTAAAGTTCCCTCCTTTTTCACATCTTGAAAGCAGAAATTTTGTTATTACGAGGTATATTTTCTACTTGGTAATTTCGAACTTTATTGGATTGATAAAAAATCCTACTTTACCCAGATTTTCTCGATCATTGATTTAATAATCTAAAGCTTCGAAACTGTTCCATAAAGTCAAAAGCTTGGCATTTGTGTCTTAGAGAATTCGTCTTCGTCCTCATGATGCATCGCTTTGTAAATAGCTCTGTTTTGTTTTAAGTCTATGCATCAAATATGTAACCTTTTAAATTTTAGTTAATGCTTGTTTCAAATTGTGTTTTTGTTTATGCAGAAGAACACTCCGTGGCTATCAGTGCCACAGTTTGGTGATTGGGACCAAAAAGGAGGAGGAACAATGCCTGATTACTCTATGGATTTTACTAAGATTAGAGAAATGAGGAAACAAAACAAGAGAGACCCTTCTCGAGCCAGTCTTGGCAATGAGGAAGAGCTCATTAAGCCACCCGAGTCAGCAACAACAACAGAAGCAACCTCTAAGCTCGCAACGGTTCATAGCGAAAACCAACGAGAGTTCTCTCCAAGCCACCATCACCAACCACATTCTCCTTCTGTAAGTTTTTTTCATTCTTTGATTTTAATGTTTCAAGAACAAATAGTTGCACTAGCCTCTATATCATATTATTCCTTTCTTAGAGTTGCATCATTATCATGAGGATGAAGCACTAGCACATGGTTTGTAAAATAATTTTAGGGTCCAATGTTTACTTGCAAATAAAATCTATATTTGAATTTTGGAGTATAGTTTTATTAAGCCTGTCTTGATTATTATCATTTATCACTTATGGAATAATGATGAGAATTTGGTGTGGTTGTTTGGAACAGACAAGGAGAAGTATCTTCAGCTGCTTCAACTGCTGCGTTAAAGCTTGAAGGTTTCTTCTTTTGCAAAGGAGCAGTTTTATTTATTGACTTGTGATTCCAATCTGGAAATGTAATGTGCTATGCTTTTTATATATGTTTGAATCCGTTTCTCATTTAAAAAAAAAAAAAAAACATATAGCTACTTCAAGAAAAACGAAAACAATTATGATATCTGATCAACTGAAAAGAAATGCAGTAAAAATGTGTTTATCGGCATTTGGTGGCTTTTTGTAGGATGGATACAACTTATATACGAGTCTTTAATTATAAAGTCTACCGAATTTTAGGCTTATAGCTTTGTCAGTCATCGACCTTGACGAAGTTTGAATTTGTGCAAAAGATTCAATTGTCTCTCTCAAACACACAATGGGCCTGAAGACAAAAGGGCTTTCTTTGATTTAAAAAGGGTTTTAAGGCAGCCCAACAGGTAGCTTCAGACTTCACGTATGGAGTTGCAGTTAACATTAGTTAAACAACAATAAAAAACCCGGACTTATCTTATAGTCTTATTTGGACCGGATCGGACTAACTTGATTGACATGTCTAAGTCTAGTTAAAGTATTTTGCTTTCAAATATAAATATATGGGTCCCACTTTTGCGACGACGTGGCAGAGATGACGAAATTGTCAACTGTCAACATCATATGTTTAGTCCTGTTACAGCCCAACTCCCATGTCCCACCTGCCTAAGGTTTATAACTCAATTATGAAAACCAATTTTTAATCGCAATGGTGAATATAAAACATAACTTACGTAAAAATAATTATTGATAGTCGACTAGCTAGTGGGATAGTGGTAAGGGGGTCCAAATATTTTAGGATAAGCCGATTAGAACACCACTAAAAATTGTCCATTTTATGTACTTTGTATTCTATTTTCTTATAAGAAAATATTTTTTAAAATGATGAATGATAGAAAATGAACTCTGGTTTCACTCACTCTGGTAGATGAATTACTCTTACAAATATAATAAAAAATCAAGTTTAATGGAATTTAGTGAAAAGAAATTCAAATGACTTTATTGAAAATGATGAAACTTACATATTTGAATGAAGACGTGTGAGACAACTGCATTAAAAATGTGATTCTAATAGAATGATTAATGGTAAAAATGTATAGATATATATATATAAGATTTTTATATAAGGTTTTTATATAAGTTTTGGTTACTGTTTAAACCGATATGCACCATATGAGAGGGGCTTCATTCAAAGACGGATCGTCCAGCTTAATTTAATATTTTCAAATTGGTGCTGAAGTAATTTAAATATTCAATCTAGCTAGAGTAAAAAAAACCTTTCAACAAATACATGATCTATGTATTTATATGTACTATTTTCAATCCACCAAAATTATTTATAACAATAACATCCGTACGGCTTTAGGAAGAAACGTATATAATTTGCTTTGGTACATAAGAAAGAAATTGGGTCCTAATGCCATTACAATTATTCATTGGATGAAGGAACGCCTAGTAGTTATTTTGCAGCTTTGAAGACTATATATGTCAAACATCATTCAAACAAATATAAGAAATCTCGGTCGTGTACTATCACGAATTCTACTTGAATATACAGGAGTAATATTTCAAACTTTAAATCAAACATATAAAGACTATTCTCGTTGACCATGTTTCTACTTTTTTTTCCTTGCGTACACAAAACATGTGGACGACCAAAACCATTTCCAGTTCTTGCTTCGAAGATGTCAGAAGATTGATTCGTCCTAACCAAATCAGATGGACTCTCGTTCAAAACTTATTGGTCTCCAGTCTCCACTGACACGTTTGAGCCAACGTTGCATAGAAACTTGTCGGTGAGGTTAAAGCATTATTAAGATAGTTTTCTCCTTGAAAATATTCACGTCACCGTTTTTATGACTTACTTGTGGCATTAATTATACGATCTCGGGCTTGTTGAGATCCTACTGTGTATACCTTAGTTATCGTGCCCATTGAACATGCCACCGTTTCAATTCAGAGTTGTCCTCTAATGCATGCATGAATCATTGGAATTCCTAACAAAATTTACAAGATATAAGCTCAATTAATTATATTGACAAATGCTTGACTATAGTTTAATACATCGTGAAATCTACCGCATATTTCATAGAAAAACATTCTAAAGCTATTTGTTACAACTTTTTTTTTCTAACTTTAAAAAAAAACGAGTTTAGTACTCCAGAATAAACAACAAAAATTATAATAATTCTATAAGTCGAATGACAAACCTGAAATACCCATAACTAAAACAGTTAGTTTGAACAACGTGAAATTTGTTCCAAGCTCTTAGAATCGTATAAAGATTGGGCTCTATATACATATAAAAACATGGATGACTCAATCAAATAGATGCATACATTCTAGTTCTAGCGTGAGCTACATATATACTAAAAACTATATTATTAACAATTGTACCGGAATCTTAAAAGATAATGAAACACAGATCTAATTTGTAGGATATAGTATATAGGAAAAGGTACAATGTACTTTGAGTACTTAGGGGACATTGGGATGGTTCATGTCTCCTATCATTTACTCTTATTTGTCTACCCGCCCCATTCCCTGCCAAACCTCCCTTGTTCACCATTCACACTTTTTTATTTTCTTTGACCATTTTTAAAACGTATATAATTATTTAGTTAAACAAATTTAGAAGCATAATTTTCCATATATAGATGTAGTTCTTCGAACCTGTTACCTAATAAGTTTAACATGGGGAATGGATGATTTGGTGCCTGCAGCCAACCCTGGCTCTAAGATTCCATGCACCACGAATTCCCTTAACTTTTTTTTTTATCAATTTGTTATGCATTTTTATTTAAATTTCTTAAACATTATCTGGAAAAGAAAACGGTAAAACGACGAGCTAGAAATATGCAACACACAAATTGCATGAGACGTTTGGTTAACCGATTTTCTAATGAGATTCGATTGTCCTTGTATATGTACTCGTATATATAAAGGATGCTTTTTACGTTTAAACGCCATTTGTTCATTGAGTAGTCCGTCTCGTTTAAATTTGATTGAGCATTGAGTCGCTCTCTCTCTAATGTACCAGTGATAGTTTTACAGATGGTAGATCATATAAAATATTAATCGATCTATAACTCTACTACTTAATAAATCGTTCCAATTAATAAACAACTTTGGAAGTCATATATTGAATGTAAAAGAATGTATATACCGTCGTGTGATTCTTTCGAACTGGAATAGACAAAAGCCTAAAATGTCTTTTTTTATCAACCGTATATAGTATCTTTTAAATTTAAAAATGTCTACTTATCTCTTCGTTAACTTTAAACTGCGAATTACAATTCTAAAATTGTATTTTTAAAATAACACATTATATATACTAATTAAAGTACTACGTACATGTTTTTTTTTTGTTAAATAAACATTAAAAGCATACTATTTACATGTTGAATTCTACTCTCATCAAAACATGTCTTTGTTCTGCTGTAAACTCAAACTTGTGATTTTGCTAATCTACTGAAAAATCATAAACAGAAAATGAAAAAGATAAGGATAAGTTTTGAATGAATAATAAATGAGAATTAACTAGGGCAAGTCTCTCGTTGCACGTCACTACTCTCTAAACCTCACTCTGTAACCGATGAGAATTCTTTTTCTCTAAAAAACATACACTCATTAATTTGTCCTTTCGTATTCCCTAAGCCGAAAAATATTGGACTCATTAAATTCTTTTTCGGTTTAACGAACCTAATTAAATTCTCTTCTATCTCATATATCGATGCAAACAATAAAACCTAAGGAAAAAAAAACGGTGCAAACAAAATTAAATAATTAAATACTCCAAATAAAAAATGTAAAACAAAAATGCCGAATTCATTTTCATAACGCCCTTTCACACACATATCTTTCATTTCATCCAACACCAAACTAATTCATGCGACTCACCTCCTCCGTCCTCCTTCCACGTGATTCTCTCCCAATTTTAACCTCACCATTTCTCTTTATACTATAATTTTACATCAACGTTATTTATACTTTGTATATATAAATATAATAATCATTTTAAAACTGACGTCTCTTTTCCCATGCATTGCGCATTTAATTAACGCTGCCAAAAGATGCATGTGGCTATATATATTGAGTTTTATATATTGATATACCTTTACCTTCAACCTCTCCAAGTACCTCTCTCTTCAACCAAAAAAAAAAAAGTACTCTCCTTCTCATAAAACTTTGTTCTATTTTATAAATTCTCTCAGGAAAACATATATTTTCCCTTTTGTTATTATTATTGGTTCGTACGTTGTTCATTATTTGACAAAAAAACAAGAACAAAGTACAGCCACACAAAAAAAAATGAAGTTGATGAATTTGGCATCAAAGGAAACGAGCTATTGGATGATCGCACTACCTGCCGTTTTTGGATCGCAAAATCTACACGATGTTTCCGTCCTTGGCTATCTTTTCCTCGCCGTTGTTTCTCTATCTATACTCACGTGGGCTCTCGCCGGAGGCGGTGGCGGCGCATGGAAGAACGGCCGTAATCGGTTGGGTCGGGTCGCAATACCCGGTCCTAGGGGACTACCAGTATTCGGCAGTCTTTTCACTCTTAGCCGCGGCTTGGCTCATCGGTCGTTGGCCGCCATGGCTTGGAGCCGAGCCAACACTGAGATTATGGCTTTCAGCCTCGGATCGACGCCAGTTATCGTGGCTTCTGAGCCGAATACGGCTCGCGAGATTCTGATGTCGCCTCACTTCGCGGACCGGCCGGTTAAGCAGTCGGCGAAGAGCTTAATGTTTAGCCGAGCCATAGGTTTTGCGCCGAACGGGGCTTACTGGCGTACGTTAAGAAGAATCGCCTCGACTCATCTCTTCGCTCCCCGACGTATGTTAGCACATGAACCTAGACGCCAACTAGACTGCGCAGAAATGGTGAAAGCTGTGTCAGCGGAGCAAAACGGTGCTGGATCCGTCGTTTTGAGGAAACACTTGCAACTAGCTGCCTTGAACAATATTATGGGGAGCGTTTTTGGGAGAAGATACGACCCTTTAGCTCAGAAAGAGGATCTTGATGAGCTTACATCAATGGTTAGAGAAGGGTTCGAGCTCTTGGGTGCTTTTAATTGGTCCGATTATCTTCCATGGTTCGGTTACTTCTATGACTCGATTCGTTTAAACCAACGTTGCTCTGATCTCGTTCCTCGAATCAGAACTCTCGTTAAGAGAATCATCGACGAACACCGCGTCAGTAACTTGGAGAAGAAAACAGACATTGGAGATTTCGTTGATGTCTTGTTGTCATTAGAAGGTGATGAGAAGCTTCAAGAAGATGACATGATCGCCGTTTTATGGGTAAGTTCGTATGAAAACTGAAATAGTAGTCAGGTTCAATTTTTAATGGCTTTTTTGTAACGGTCTAGTTGTAATGTGTTTTTTTTTTGCATTTATTTGTGTTTGTTTTTTTTATATATAGGAGATGATTTTTAGAGGGACCGACACAACGGCGCTATTAACAGAGTGGACCATGGCCGAGCTAGTACTGAACCCTAACGTGCAAACCAAGTTACGGGACGAAATCGTAACTGCTATGAGCGACCGCACTGACGCCGACGTGGCAGATTCTGACCTGGCAAAACTCCCTTACCTGAACGCAGTAGTGAAGGAAACTCTGAGGCTGCATCCTCCTGGACCACTGCTTTCGTGGGCCCGTCTCTCTACGTCAGACGTCCAGCTCAGCAACGGCATGGTGGTTCCAAGGGGAACTACAGCGATGGTCAACATGTGGGCCATTACTCACGACCCGGCGGTATGGTCCAACCCGCTAAAGTTCGACCCGGAGAGGTTCACTGGGAATACTGACGTGGATATTCGTGGTGGGGATTTAAGGCTTGCGCCGTTCGGAGCCGGTAGGAGGGTATGTCCGGGGAAGAACATGGGGCTAGCTACTGTGAATCGGTGGGTGGCTGAGTTGGTGCGACGGTTCGAGTGGGGTCAGGATCATACTGAACCAGTTGAACTTGGTGAGGTCTTGAAGCTTTCTTGTGAGATGGAGCATCCGTTACGGGCCGTTGTAACGGAAATATTTTAAGTTAAAAAAGGATTATTAGGGTTTTGACTTTCATCAATGTTTTTCTTTTCTTATTATTATAGTTCTATATTTCTAAGTTTCTTTTTCCTTTGGAGGTGTGTATTGCCGATTGCCTGCGCCGTTTTAGTATTATATCGTGAGTGTTTTTTTTTTTAATTAGGCGAGATAATGATTCGGTTTGCTATGTAGTATCAATGTATCATTATCCTTAGTAGGCCTAAATGAATGGTGTAATGACTAGATGATATCAATTTCAGTGCTTTGTTCGTGTTATGACTTTTTGTATTCTAAAAATATCGAAATATCTGCTCTTGTTTTCTTGCAGTAATGAGATATTTTAGAAACATTAGAAACAAACCGGTTGGGAAGTGGACAAAACACTGAGATGGTTGTATATTTGCTATAATTCTAATTTGGACGATCTAAATCAATTTGGTGCATCTACTCGGTGATTTCTATCCGAAAGATATGTTGTCATTTTGTAATAATGGAGGAGAAGAGGCCATACAAATTATAGCATGTACTCATTAATGTATATAAACATTAATACAGTATATAATTATGAATTTTGCGTTGTATTTAGTTTGCAACAATTTTGAACGCAGAAATACCAAATCAAACCGGTGGAGAAAAACCTACAAACAAACAAACATATCCCGGGCCTCCTATGGTTTAAAAAGAATGGAGAATCAAACTCAAAAAAAAAAAAAATCGTGGAAGCCTTCTTTGAGAGCAAAGAACTCATCTAGGTGCTCGAACAAAGAGGAGCGATCATATAGTTTGTGAAGTTGTTTTCTTGATCAGATCTGAACAATCCATTTCAAAATATTTTTGGTTTACATATCTCTATAATGCAAGATATTTCTCAAAATAATGCTTCCAATTCCGGATATAAGATTGATAGACTTCGCCATTCGGATCTTGCTCCCATCATTATCGTTGTTCCTCCCGAGGAGAAGCAGAGCCAACCTAGCTATACCGCTTTGGCCGAGTTATCTTCTTAGCAAAGTAGCTAGTGATCATATACAATCATTCAATTAGACACCCATTTGATTAAAATAATGAACAGTATTAGTTATCTATCTTGTAAATCACCGGAGAGAAAACATTGAACACAGCACAAAACAAAACCAAAGAGCAAGCAATGGCACACTCTAAATTAGGTATGGAGCCACTCACACATACTTTTGGTGTGGTTTATCTGTCGGTAGAAAAATAATTTCCAAGTCAACATCAATGACCTGATTTAGCTTTTTCATGTCAAGACAAAATCTGTTAATATTGCTGGACAAAAATAAATAGGCCCTTAGTAAGCTATGATGATGGTGAAGGATTCCAGAGACTGTGACGTTGCGTTTTTTTCTCTAATGAATAGATATTTACATGACATAATATTTTGATACTAGATTTGTTGTCGAATAAATTCCAGAAATCAACCAAAACATAGCCAAATATCACAATAACGTTAAAAAAATTTAAAAAGTTATTTCAAAATTTTATATACATACATATATGTATCTTGATTTGACTTTGAACATTATTTTCAGTAAAAACCTAGTTTGTAGATTTTATATGGTATAAGCAAGGTGATCCAAATGAGTATGGTAAACTAGCTAAAAGTAAAGATTTAGGTTTAAACAAGTTTAACTAACAATTTTTCTATATCTGAAAATTCTAAAGACGAAATATACATATATATATTTTAAGATTGGGGATACGTAAAAAACAAAGTAGGATTAAAGTAGTTTTTTCTCCGTAGCTGGTACTCGAACACAAGATATACATGCCCTAGCTCACCAAATGAAAACTTGACTCCGAATTAACTAACAAATTTCAATCATATTAACTATATATTAACCATACGATTTCAACTGCTCCAGCCATTAAGAATCTCAAATCAGTTAACATGATGTGTCTACAAAATAATGCATTTGTTGGGGTTAAAGTTAAGTTATGTAAGTTTACAATAAAAGAAGGGAAAAAATAGAAAGGATAAAACAGACAAGTAGTAAGGTAGAGGTGGAGAAGTCATAGGTATCGTCGCTGAGACTGATCTACTTGTAAAAATGAAAAATCAAAGACACCGAAACCTGTGCATGGAGTCGTATCTCTGAAACTTGGCTCGTGTCTTTGTCTCTTCACTATTCATTTTCAGACACTGACTTCTCACTGCTTCGAAGTTAGTGGCTGGGGGCAGCCGACAATTCTTCAGGTGACATTGACCCATCCTCATTTATTACCATCCTTCTTTTCATTTTTTTATTTAATGTTTCAGTTATCTATTTAGTTTATGGTTTATATATCAAACATTTTCTAGAACATACAACAAGTTGATATGGCCGAGTTGGTCTAAGGCGCCAGATTAAGGTTCTGGTCCGAAAGGGCGTGGGTTCAAATCCCACTGTCAACATTCTCTTTTTACCATGCCGAATTTGGGCCTACATTTCTGGGCCCTTTTTACTTTGACGAGATGAGGCCTAATATTTTGTAGCCTTTCCTTTTCATCAACAACCTTTAAGATTTGAAATGCATAGGTTTTTTTTAATTTATATACTTACATTGCTTGGTTTCTAAGTTTGATTTAAAAACTCTTTTTGGTTCTGATGTAAATAACTCCTTCGGGTCTGTTTTTTCCTTTTTGAATTGCGTATACTGCAAAATCATTTTATGTAAATGTAATCGCTAATCCGAACAGACAAGTACTATATAGCATGTGAATACGTACAGGCAATTTCAATATTGTTTACACAAGTATATAAAGTTATAAACAAATCACAAACGGGAATACATGCAAATATGCAATATATTTATGCGACCGATGAGCTGTTGTAATCAGATCAATATATTTAATTATCATATTTTGTAAATATTAACGCAAGGCTGAAAGTTGACTAAGAAGAATGATGAGTGATTTGAACTCTATTAATGACCCAATTAGTCTCGTCTAAGCATAATTAGAAGAAATAAGAGATGGATAGAGGAGGAAGAAGAGAAGATGGAGGTTGCTCTTATTTATGCTGCGTCTCTTTTAACTTCATCCACGATATTCTCCGATCGTTCTTCGCTAAATTTCACGGTCCAAGAACTCCTCCTGATAACTTTCCGGTAAGTAACATCTATATGTAACCAACAACTCTTAATATGTAATATCAAATACCATGTTTTTGAACTTTATGGACTGATCTAAGAAACTCGATTTGGAAACTAAAATGTAAACGACATGACAAGAATGTTTCTATTTACTAAATTATGCCACAATTTTGTTTTCAATACCAACTTTATAATAAGAAAAACGTATACATAACTAATGATGATGATCAGATATCGCAAGAGGAGGAAGAGACAGAGGCTGTGGAAGTGTCGTCGAGGAAATTTGTATTGAACAGACAGAATAAGCAGACAACGAGTTCCGGGAAGCCCGGAAGTACCAACAAGGGACCTTCCTAATCTCATCTTCCACATGCCAACTTCAACTTCAAGTTAATAATATATGTTCGGCGAAAAAAATCCTTTACTTCAATTACATTTTCTTCTCACGACTTAATGTATATTGTTATAATTTTTTTTTTTGTGTGTGTGTGTATGATATGATTCTTGACTGTTTGTAAGTTCTTTGAGTCATTTCCACTGTAAAATAAGAACAGATGAAAGTGGATTCTATGATGTATGAAACTTTTATAAGAATAAATAATAAAAGAATAAATAAGGATGATACTTATGGCGATATAAGATTGTGGATTCAGGTTTTGGCCAAGGTGAATAGAAACTTTTCGCAAATGGGCAGCAGAATATGAAAAACACTATGATTTAGTTTTTATTTGAACAATCAATATTATTCGTTGACTAAATTTTAATATTCATATTAAAATATCTGTAGTTTTACGGGTGATAAAAATATATGCAACTACAATTTGGTAGTTTGACAGACGACCAATTCTTGTTGCTGATTACTGACTATATTTTTTTTTTTTTTTTGTGTGAAATATGTCTGAATTTGTTGAAAACAAATTGACATCTCTAAAGTTTCAAACCAGAGAAAATCGTTATATGCTTATATTAATGTTTAGCATGACTAAAGCTATCTCTTCTTATTTGACATATCGAGCCAGCCTAATTCTAATAAAGTGGGTCATTCAAACGAAAACCAAGATATTCCCATTTATTTTTCATAAGAAAAGTGAT
The DNA here is from genome assembly GCA_028015245.1 of Cardamine occulta. Taxonomy (NCBI): domain Eukaryota; kingdom Viridiplantae; phylum Streptophyta; class Magnoliopsida; order Brassicales; family Brassicaceae; genus Cardamine; species Cardamine occulta. The sequence goes on from CM051385.1 coordinate 3,342,100, forward strand.
TTAAAATATATCTCCTCTGTTCCTAATTAATCATATTTCTTAAAAAGAAAATTTGTTTTAAAAAATATAATTTTTACGTTTTTTATGTAGTTTTTATTAATCATTGATGATGAATTATAAAATTTATAGAAAATGAAAATAAATGCCAAGCTTTATGGGTTTTGCAGTTTGCCTATAAACTCTGTATCTTATAGGCATAATTTCAAACTCCAGTTTTCCATTGTAGAGATATAGAAGAAAATATAAAGTTTGAAACAGTTGAACATAAATTTTGATTTGTTCAAAGCAATATTTGATCGAATAATGTGGTAAAACTTCTCACAACTAGGTATAGAATAAGAATAACATAACACAAAATAAGATGACACAATCGACCTGGTCAACTCCAATGAAAATAGAGTATATTGCATTGGAAAACATAAAATAAAATAAATAATATTTGATGCGAAACATGCAATAATACGAAAAGACGCGCCAATGGAGCTGTTATTATCAGACTAAAGTTAGATTAATTATATGTAATTACCATTTTATTAATAATTAGTGTGAAGACTGATGATGACTGATGAGTCTATATATTTATAAACGTCTATATATTTATAGACTCATGTCACTGACGAAGCAGAACTGAAGAGAAGATGGAGAGAGAAGAAGGAGTTTCTTATTATCTTTGGATCCCTTTTAAGTTCATTCATCAAACTTTCCGATCTCTCTTACTCAAGCTTTCCGGTCTGCGATCCCCTTCCAATGTTAGCGCTCCGGTAAGTAATTTTTGTAATAAACGACCATTCATATTTTTATTTAGCGGTCGTGCGATTAGATCTCGTCTTCTTTTTATTAGCGGTATTACAAATGTTTCCTCAAAATGATTAGATTTTTGACTCCTCCTTAATTAGAATATTGGATTGAGCTTCGTAGGTTCTAATAACAGAGATGATTGATTTAGACTGTTACTGTGGACTGTTATGGAATGAAGTTGAAGTTCATGCGGATAAAATTATTTTAGTTCATTTTCAAATTTCTATTTGGATTGATGTTTCTTTCTCTCACTTTTTAAACAGTAATTTATAGAGAAAAATATGTAATTTCTTAAGTTCCTACCATTTTAAAGTTCTCTTTCGAAAAAGTTTATTTATTTCATATATCTCATTTACTAAATTATTTAAGATATAAAATTTAAACTGAAACAATGACCTATTCTCAATTTGTGAATGTCATTGCATATTGTTGGAGCTACTAATTTTGCTTATTGAATAATGTAATTTTTTTTTTGGGCAAAAGAATAATGTAAACTTTAACATTAATAAAAAAGGTGGACAGATCTACATGAGTTTTTGGTGGTGCAGACTGCAGAGCAAAAAAAGAATTTTAAAGTGAAGTATAAAATTGAACTTTAATGTGATGTTGACACCTCATAAAGAATACATAATCTTCAATTGTTGTGCTGACACATCATCCCATTAACCTTGTTTACTTTTTTTCTTATCTGTTCGTTCTCTTTATACATGATAAGATTTTTAATATAAAACTCAAATTACTCATAGAAGGAGGAAGTTGAGGTTGTGGAAGTGTCGTCGAGGGGACTTCCGGCCAAAGTGAAACCAAAGAAATTACTGAAGAAGTCGAGAGAAAGTTCAGGCAAGCCGGGAGGTATCAACAAGAAGCCTTTCTAGTTTTTGCTTCAATTAAGTAATGATTACATTTTATTCTAATCAGTGTAAGAGTATAATTTATTGTATCATTCCAGAAGATTGTAAGTCCTACTTGTCCTTTATTTTTCTTAAGACAATTATAAAAGGGAAACGTGAATCCTTACGATACTTGATTCCTTGTGAGGAAGTTGCTAAAAGGAATGAAAAGATCATAAGAAACCGTACTTACATGAATTATATAACGATCAATTCGATATCTTAACCTCGAAATATGTACAACCAAATCCTTTATCAAAAAGAAAAAGCAATTCAAATAATTAATTGATTTAGAAAACTATTTGCATGTATATTCTTTCTGCACGCATGTGGTGGTGTCTCTCTCTGTCTGTGTGTCTCGTTCTCCTCATATCCAAGGAAGCTATAATGATAAGGTGGGACTACTATCTCTCGTGCAATTTAATATACACGTGTTATGTAGCTACTCTCGAATATAAATCCATTAATGATTTAGACTTGAATGTTTAGAATGCTAATTAGGATTAAAATCCGAGATTTGTCTCTTTACATAATTTGTAAAAAGTATGTATAAATCGATTTTTTCAGACAAATTGTCAAATTGTTGGTATTCATTCATTCTTCTAGCAACTTCTTTAACAAAGAAAGAGACGGCCACTAGAAAAGAGGAGCAAACTAATTTAAGTTTGTATCTAATTTTTGGTAGCATAGAATATTTGAGGACAAAGTCAGTAAGTCACATAGAAAGGAAATTAAAAGACAGAGAAGATGCAGCAAGAGAGAGATAACAAAATAGATTGTTTTAGTAAGCTCATCACTCGAACTGTGATGGCTTTCCTCAAGTGTCTGAGATTCAGACACTCGTCTTCTTCTTCAGACATGGTGAAAGCTAAAGCAAGAAATGTATAACTGATCATTTTCTCTTCTCTGTAAACTCTTAAGGAGCCTTTAGTTATCTTCTTCGTTTTTGTCTGATTAGCAATTTTTTTTATTTGTGTTGTAGGAAGAAGAAGAAGCTTCATATGTTGAAACTTCAACGAGGAGTCTCAACTTGGGGAGTAAACGGACAAGGAAACAACCTGTTAGCTCCGGGAAACGAGGTGGTGTTAACTACTACGACATGTAGCTAGAGAGAGTATTAACTTTGTGTTGGTGTAGAATTGGATAAATCTTGTCTAGTAGTTACTCTAAAAGAAACTTACTTTACGTCTCGAGAATCATGATATCATAGTTTCATATCGATCAAACTAGACTCTTACGCTAGTAAAACTCGAGCTAGACTCTGATTCTGTAAAAAGGGTAAGAGAAAAGTGGGATATGATTGATCACCTTCTACTGCTTAGCTTGCTTTGCAAAATAACTAGTGGCGATTTTGGAGAAGCGAGTGATAGTGAAGAACAATTGCCATAAAGAACGTCCCTTTACAATCCCTTCCTTTAAGCTCCTCGCTTTTTTAGCCACCATTGGTTCTGTTTCCTTTGTCTTGGTTTGATGCATCACCTCCTGCATTGAAGCTACTACTAATGAGGTAAAAATGGAGTTAACCATAAAAGTCCATAGTTTTAAAGAGAGTTTAGAAGTAATGGCTGAACCTGGATTCGTGTTTGTTAACCGTCTTAGTCTATCTTCAGCTACTCGTATAGCTCGTGCTGAGCTTTTAACATTTTGAGTGATGCCTTGGCTACAAAAATGAACACAAAAGTTACCAAAAGATATGAATAATTGGTAATCATTCATGGTGGGATGTTAGACAAACAAACCCTAAATCACTGAGCTCCATTGTTAAGTCACTGATCTCCATTCCGGATAAGCGAACAGCAGCCATTGTATCTGGTAGCTCTTCTCTGGTTACATCCAAAAGCTTTTCAAGAGACTCAGCTGCTTTCTTGAAAGCCTTGATTCAACATTTCAAAGTATACAAAATCAATTCCCAAAATTCAATCAATGAGTTAAAAATCTGTAAAAGCAAAATGCTGGACAACGAACCAGAAGAGTAGGAATTGCAGCAAAGAATAGCCACGATGCTGAAATTGCTGTCTGCAAAGTGAAAAATTCCAGATCTTCACTGAGCAATTATAATCAAAAGATATCACGATTCGATGGTTGAAATTGAAAGAAGCAAGAAATTTGTATGACCTAGAGGAGATAAAGAGGCTGAAATCAAGGCGAAGATCTCGAAGATGAAGAAATATGGACTTACAATGCAAGCGAAGACATTGAGCAAGACGAAGTGCTTCTGAGTGAATGTCCATTGAGAGACTTGGAGAGGAGGTTGTCCCACGGACGACGTCAGATGGGAAGAGACTGATGGCTCCGAGTATTCCGGTGGATTTGAGTACAATGGAAAAGAAGGAGAGGGAGAAAAAGACGCGGTTGATTCTGAATTCTTTGCGAATCGCAAAGCCGGCAAAGCTAGCCGGAGAGTGTACCGACGGCGAAACGAAATTCGTTTTTCGATGAATCCATGATGGAAGTTCGGATTCCCGATTACAGGTTTGGGCGATAGCAATTTCGAAGGTAACAACATTTTGAATGGTTTCGCTCTATTCGTCAGAAACCCATTGTTAAGCTTCGAGTCGATAACAATGGACGTCTCTTGTCCGAGAAAATTTGCTCAAGTTTTAAAACATCAAAATTGCATGATTAGTCCTTTATTTATGCTTTCATTATTAAATAACTCCATTTCTATTATTTCAACTAATTTGACCTCCGACCTCCTTTGCATAAGTAAATTGGAGGTTAGTGAGCTACATAAGTACACGTAACAACTCTCTCAACACGTGTTACAGTAATACAGTAACAGGGATGATCTTCGCGCTGATGTATGAGCTATAACTATATATAATCTTTTTTGGTATCGATTCGTTTTTTTTGACATAATTTCAACCAAAACAAAGCATAATTGATGGATCAAGTACTATCTTGCATCATAAAAATCCCTCTAATATCAACACCGCGTGCTCAGCTTACGACTAGGCTCCAGAAGACTTATGGCCTGTCTTCGTCGAGAGGCAATTATGTGATGAAGGTGTCTGCGAAAGCGTATCGTAGAGTGAAACTGATCAGTCCGGAGGGCGAGGAGCACGAGATCGAAGGAAATGAAGATTGTTGCATACTTGAATCGGCGGAGAACGCGGGACTAGAACTGCCATACTCGTGTAGGTCAGGGACTTGTGGAACATGTTGTGGGAAGATGGTGTCAGGAAAAGTGGATCAGTCAGTAGGTTCTTTTCTTGAGGAAGAGCAGATTCAAAAGGGTTACATCCTCACGTGCATCGCACTACCTCTAGAAGATTGTGTCGTTTACACCCACAAACAAACCGATCTTGTATGAGTTACACATGGCTGCCTCAAAACTTTTTAAGGCTCGGTATGAAATATATTTTACGTTTAATCTCTTTTTTCTTTGAATTACTTTGTATATACAATATTCAGAAAAAAAATCAAAAAATTTTTGAATCGGATTTTACTCACAACTCAAACCAGTCACCACCACACCAGTATGTGCATCAATCATCTTTGTTCACGTAGTTGAGGCTTTTTTCCCACCATGGGGCTAGGCCCATTAACGACCCGTAGACAAGGGAAATAACGTTGGGCTTTGTCCAGCCACCAGTGGTTTTAGTTATTGGGTACCAAGTTTTAAGCATCATCAAATAAAAAGAACAACAAATTGATGTTTTCTTTGACCAAAGAAAAAAAGGATTATGTCTACAATCTGTATGATTTATCACTATTCAGCTAATGATTTTCATACACATTTTTTCGTTAGATATTTTTTTTATTACCCAATTCATTTGTTTGTAGTCCTAATAGTAAAATAAATCTATAAGATTTTGATGGAAAATAAAAAAATTAAAGCATAACGAAGAAGATTTTGGACTAGAAACTTAATAGCTTACAAATTTTGCTTAATAGCTTTGTAAACATGATGAAACAATTAATAGATTTAAATACCTAATACGTATCATAATATCCAACATAGAAATGGTTGGCCGTGCCATGGACTTTGCCACACTAGAACCCTCCACAAGGTTCGTCAAAATCCCCGAATCCAAATTCCAAAAAGTCATTTTAATTCCCGACCTTACAATTTATTTTTTTCACAAACGGCGCCTTATTTATTTCGGAAAAAAATCAAAAAACCCTATTTCATCTTCTGAAGAGCGGGTTGTTGAAATCAATCAGGACAACACCCAAAAAAAAAGAGAGAAAGAAATAAACAAAGTACCCCTAAATGTTTGCCCTCTGAAAAATTCGAAAATTTCCGGATCCACCGCCATCGATCCCTAGCTTTCTCTATCTCTATTTCTCTGTGTCTCGCTTCGTCTGCGAAGCGAGTTCCGTTCTTAGTTTGGCTAATCACTGTGAAAATGAGGAAAGGAGCGAAGAGAAAGGGTGCTTCTAAAGCAGGTCGCAAAGGTGCTGTTGCGGAGACTCAGAACGATGAGGTGATTGCTGAGTCTCTGGAGGCGACGACGACGACGCAGGAGGAGAGTCAGCAGCCTCAGGAAGAAGTCGTCGTCGAAGAGAAGGAGAAGGAGAATGGGGAAGAGGAGACGAAGGGAGATCAAGAGAACGAAGAGAATGAACCGGCCAAATCTCATTCATCAAACAAGGAGGAGAATCAGGAAGATGCTGAGGATGTCGAGGTCAAGGCCGAGGAAGTAAAGGAAGAAGAGAAGAAGAAATATGTTGCTCGTCGTGGTGGTAAACGTAAGAGGGCTACGAAGAAGGGCGAAACTGAGAAGAAAAATGAGAAGAAACCAGCCCAGAGAGCTAAGAAAGCTAGAGCGACGAAGCCAAAGGAAGAGCCTGAGTACTTTGAGGAGGAGCGTAATCTGGTATGCAACATGGGGCTTTTGTGCTGTGTCTATGTGTTTTGGTTATTTAAGCTGTATGATTACGCTTTGAAAACAATAATGAGATACGTTTTAGACCTGTGTTTTCACTGTGGAGCTGCTAAGAGTTCTTAATTGCAAGGAAGATACAAAAGATATGACTATGTTGGTGGGTTTATCTATGAGAACAATTGTTTGCTATTATACTTTATGTGCCCTATATTGGAAGGAATTTTCCAAACTATTGGTGTGGTGAATCTCAGTATCTAAATTTATTAAGCATTTCAGTGTTTTTAACTTACATGTGTGCTTGTATTGGGTGTTTCAGGAGGATTTGTGGAAGTCTGCATTTCCAGTGGGAACTGAGGTATATTGATTCGAGGAATTTGATTTCAACATCAGAGTTACTGTTTCCTTTGAGAATCCAATAAATTCGTTGCTTATGGTTTGTTAAATTGTGATGGCAGTGGGATCAATTGGATGCACTTTACGAATTCAACTGGAATTTCCAAAATCTTGAAGTAAGTTGTTTGGATTACATTCTCCATTTTTGTTGTCTATTGTTTAGTAGAAAGGTTTTCCAGGGTTGACTAGATTTTGATATTTATGTTTCTTCATGTGTGTGTCAGGAAGCATTGGAGGAAGGGGGAAAGCTCTATGGGAAGAAAGTCTTTGTTTTTGGCTGTACAGAACGTAAGCTGCTTCTCTTGCTTTTTTTTCTTTTCTTTTGATTATTGGTAGTTACTGTCTTCTTATTGTTTCACTTATTTAAATCAACTTTGGCACTTGTGGTTCTTTATAATCTGCTTAAAAATCTATCTGGTTGTGTAGTATGCTCTCTTCCTTTTCTTAAACAATTGCTTCTACTTCCTGTTTAATTTTCTCCTTTAAACGTCACAGCTCAACTAGTCCCCTACAAAGGTGCAAACAAGATTGTCCATGTCCCAGCAGTTGTTGTTGTAAGTTCTTGTTTAAATCTCTTTCAATGTTTGCTTGCTATCACCGATCTCTGAATTTAAGATCTATATTATCTCATTTCTATTTCTAAAATTTATCAATTCTATATATGCAGGTTGAGTCACCCTTTCCGCCTTCTGATAAGATAGGAATCACATCGGTTCAGAGAGAAGTGGAGGAAATCATTCCAATGAAGAAAATGAAAATGGACTGGCTTCCTTACATTCCAATTGAGAAAAGGTACGATGAGTTCTGCGTGTTAGACTTTAGGTGGGATGGCCTAAATCGATGAGAAGATAAACATAGATTATAACTTGGGCTAGTCTTACTTCTGATGTTTACCAGCAGTTGCTAATTACTTTTGCTGTGTTCTTCTTGCAGAGATAGACAAGTTGATAGGGCGAACTTTCATATTTTTACCTTGGTTTGTACTCAGAGGAGGTATGTAACATGTGTTGTCTTTTCTTCTCAGTGTCAGATAGGGTTACAAAAATCAATTCTCACTTGCTATGAAGGGATTTTGAGTTACATTACATATGTATCAAAATTAGAACATGAAACATGGCTTCACTCAGCTACTACTTGAAAGTGTAATGAGTCGAGTTACATTGTTTGTTCCCTCATTTCTGCCTAGTAATTTTTCTTTAGGGTGCTGAATTTGATGTATGGGCCTTCGGCATTGCAAAGCTGTAGTCTTCTACAGATAGTATTGTTTCAATCTTCCAGTTCTGGTGGACTAAGTTTAGCGTTGTACATTATCTGCAGAACTGCTCTCAGACACATGAAAGAAGACCACCTTAAGAAGTTTGAGTATTGCCTTCCTTGTGAGTTTTATACATCTACTTCCAATACTAGTTCAAATTTTCAGATTGAACCATTTATAGCACACTGCAGGCTGCTGGCAGTGGATTATTTGTATGTTAATCTTGTTATGTATGTGGTACATAACAACAAATTCTAATCTCTTTTTGTTGTTTTTTTGCTTTGTAGATTTCTATCAGCCATTCAAGGAAGACGAACTTGAACAGAGTACTGAGGTCCAAATAATGTTCCCCTCTGAACCACCCGTAAGTTTTCTGGCATGCAATGAGTGTGTTGGAGGAAGTGGCAGGTCTACATTAAATGTTCTGATAGGGGCCCCTTGTTTTGGGTATTCTCTTCATAACCAAGCTTTAATTTTCTGTTTCTGCAGGTTGTATGTGAATTTGACTGGGAGTTTGATGAACTTGAGGTGTGTGTTTGGCTTTTCCGTAATTATAAAACTTGAATTACCTCTTCATTCGAGTCAAGATAGTAATCATCTTCGCACTGCTTCTTTCTCATGTGTTCGAAATTGCATTCATTGTATGCTGAATCTTAAGATGGCTTTTTGTGCTTCTATTTCAGGAATTTGTCGATAAACTGATTGAAGAGGAAAATTTAACTGCTGAACAAAAGGATGAATTCAAAGTAAGTCTGAGCCTTACCACAATGTTCAGTACTTGACGCTCGAGTAATTAATCTTAACTGCCATTGTTATTTTTCTCAGGAATTCGTGAAGGAGCAAGTTCGAGCAGCAAAGAAAGCAAATAGAGAGGCCAAAGATGCTCGAAAGAAAGCTATAGAAGAAATGAGCGAAGATACTAAGCAAGCCTTTCAAGAAATGAAGTTCTACAAATTCTACCCTCAAACTTCACCAGATACACCAGACGTCTCTGGCGTCAAGGTAAGAACAGAAAAAAACAAAAATTCTGCCTTGTCCAATGTTTTTGAGACTGTTTCAGTTAACTAAATAGGAAACTGGCAACTCAAAAATCTTTCTTTAACTTTGTGAATGATTTGGTTTTTGCTTTTTTTTTTTTTTTTTTTTTTTTTTGCAGTCGCCATTCATTAACAGATACTATGGAAAGGCTCATGAAGTCCTTTGATATCAGATTTTTCGGAACCCAGAATAGCTTTTTCTTGGAAAGCTTCAGCAGACATTGAAACTTATTTAGTCACATGTGCTCTCAGAAACTCTTTGAGCTTTTATAGTTTAAATGCGAAGTTTGAACTTCAAAAATGTCTTCTTTATATTTTACGAGTTTGTATTCTCATCCGGAAAAACTTGAGATGTTAGAGTTACGGGAACCAAATTCTTTTTGCGGAAAATTGGAGACAGCTTTTTATAGTTTCTAGCCTTGAAATTTTTGTTAATTTGCACTGGCATTCTCAAATTATTCTAGATTATTAATATATGTGCTAAGAAAAGTAGAATATTTTTGTGGGTTTTCCAAATTCCAACTAGTTGTCAAGTTTCGACAATAACAAAATGGTATTATTATAGTGGAACCCATTATAATATATGAAAGAGAAAGTATAATAACTTTGGCATCTTTCATTTTATGGTTAGAGAAAAGGACCTTCTAAAAAGAAGCAAATAAATGGACTCTTCAAGATTTATGTTTATATTTGCATATCGTTAAAATTCGCGACAAGGTAGATATATCTTCCAAGTGGGAAACAATATATATCAATCAGTCAAACAGTGACATAGATTTTCAAAAGAAGTATTTCTTATCCGAACATATAATCTTGAATTTTGCACAACAATATTATTTATTTATTTGTAGATATATTTGGGGTGGATGAAATGTAAAAAGGTATTTCAGTCAAAATGTAAGAACTAAAAACTTATTTGAAGTTATGTGTCGTCACTTAGTAAATTGAGGTAATATACACAATAATGTATTATACTATTATAAGCATATTCGTCACTTGAGTCACTCCGTCCCGTTTACAGAGTAGAGTGTACGGACAAAACACTTAACGGCGTTACAGTGTCAGCGTCAACGTCGTGGTGCATCATGCATGTGATGTGAGAAAAGGTTGGTATGAATTTTGTTAAGAAAAGAAAAAAAAAAGGCACAGCGACTCAACGACATGCCATTGTCCTTTCCAGTCTGTTTTTATTCATCTGCTAACTAATCATATTCCACCACTTCCCTCCCTCTCTTTTCACCTTTTTTTTTTTAATAATATCTTTTTTAACAAGTAGTAGTATTTTGGTATATTTATATCATAGATTTTGAATCATCGGTTTTGGTATTGTTTTCTAACAAATGTTCTTGGTAATATCTTTATCCAGAAGTTAGAATCATTGGATTTTGTATAGATTTTGAAAAATTGTTCCATGCTTTCAAAATAAATACAACTGTTCGATGCCCAATAAACAAATTTATTTTTGGACTTTTGTTGTATTTGTATGTTTTTTAAAGATATAAATAGTGAAAATTAGTTTTCACATGTGCATTTAAATCCTATGAGGATACGACGACATTACAAAAAAAAAAAAAAGAGTGTAAAAGTCAAACTGAAACAATAATTTTGGTCACTAAATACGTCAAACATGCAGTAAATAATGTTTTCTGTTTTTGATAAAGAGCAGTAAATAATGTTTCCTAAAGTATTCGTGATAAGTGATACATCTGATAAATATTCATACTGATAAGTGATTATGACTTGACGCAATTAGTGTAACATTTAATGTCACAGCTAAAACACAAGTTCTCAGTTTAAATTGTCTCATCTTTTAAACCCGAAGACATTCCGATCTTTTAGTTAAATACTGTGTACTCTGTGATTTCAGCAAGACCATTGAACAATGGTCACAAATCTCTTAAAATGGTCAGTCAAAATTTCTTATCGTATCTGAACGCATTCCAAAAGCATTCTAATTACACTGATGCTCTAACTCTTCTAACTGTATATAATCGCATTTCAAATGGTATCCAATCAAATAATATAAATTGAAATAATAAAATTAACTTAAATTGGAGAAATAAAAAGTTTTGTAAGTGAAAACACTAGAGTAATCAGGAATAATTAGATTCCAATCAACGACACTGTTCAAAATAATGATTCCATTAACGAGAGAACTCATAATTCCAAAAATGATAATAGTCGTTAACATTTTTCAAAATATCCACTTTAATTGGAAACTGTTAATCTTTTCTAATTGAAGAAAGATTTAAAAAAATCGATTTCTGGAAAAACAAAAACTCACAAATCCTCTCTCCTCTCTCCCACACACACTCTCTTCTTCGCCTCTTTCAATTCCCAGATTCTGACTAAAATCCCTAAATCTCCGTCTCACTGTTTCACTCTCTCTCAGAGCTATGAATCCTTACTAGGCTTCTTTTTGAATTTCTCCGTTTTACATTTTCTTCTCGAGGGCTAAATGAGTAATTTACTCACTCTCGCTTTCTGTTTCACCTCACTACTACTCCACCACGGTGCCAGCGCCGTACCCGAGTCGGAGCTCCGATCTCTACTTGAGTTCCGTAAAGGGATCCGAGACGAAGCTTCTCAGAAACGCATCTCATGGTCTGATACAAGTAGCCTCTCTGATCCGACTACTTGCCCTAATGGCTGGCCTGGTATCTCCTGTGACCCTGAAACTGGTTCTATCATCGCCATTGAGCTTGACCGTCTTGGTCTCTCCGGCGAACTCAAATTCAGCACTCTCACTGGTCTTACTTCTCTGCGTAACCTCTCTTTATCCGGAAACAGCTTCTCGGGTAGAGTCGTGCCTACTTTAGGTGGGATTTCGTCGCTTAAGCACTTAGATCTGTCGGATAATGGATTCTATGGACCTATTCCGGGTCGGATCTCGGATCTTTGGAGTTTGAATCATCTCAATTTGTCTGCTAACAAGTTCCAAGGCGGTTTTCCGAGTGGTTTTCGGAATCTTCAGCAGCTTAAATCTTTGGATTTGCATAGGAATGAGATTTGGGGAGATGTTGGAGAGATTTTCACTGAGTTGAAGAATGTTGAGTTCGTTGATTTGAGCTGTAATCGTTTCCATGGCGGCTTATCTTTATCAATGGATAACATTTCGAGTATTTCAAACACTCTCCGTCACTTGAATTTGAGCCACAATGCGTTGAACGGAAGGTTTTTCAGTGAAGATGCCATTGGTTCGTTCAAAAATCTCGAGATTCTGGACTTGGAAAATAATCAGATCAATGGTGAGCTGCCGCATTTTGGATCACAGCCGAGTTTGAGAATCTTGAAGCTTTCGCGTAACCAGTTATTCGGTTCAGTGCCAGAAGAGTTGTTACAGAGTTCGATTCCATTGGAGGAGCTAGATCTCAGTCGAAATGGTTTTACAGGTGAATTGAAAATTTACACATTTTTCTTCTTTACTATATAGTTCCTCCGCAAGATTTGCCAAAATTGCTAATTTAGGGGATATTGGAATAGAACTTTATTTCCTTGAGCATTGATTCGACTGATTTCATTGTCTTGGCTAGACATTTTTGTCATATTTTCTTAAGCTGCTGTATAAATGTTGGTGCTATATGTAAATTAAAGGAGTTTCTTTTCATTCAAGTGCAGGATCAATTAGTGAAATCAATTCAACAAGTTTAACTATGTTGAATCTATCCTCTAACGGCCTGTCTGGGGATCTTCCATCGGGTTTGAAAAGCTGCTTAGTGATAGATCTGAGTGGGAATACTTTCTCTGGTGACGTATCTGTTGTTCAAAAGTGGGAAGCTACTCCAGATATTCTTGATCTGAGCTCAAACAACTTGTCGGGAAGCTTGCCGAACTTCACTTCTGCATTTTCAAGATTAAGTGTGTTGAACATCCGAAATAACTCTGTCGCTGGTAGCGTGCCTTCTCTGTGGTATTCAGGGGTTTCTCAATTCTCTGTGATTGATCTCAGTTCAAATAAGTTCAGCGGCTCCATTCCAGGAAGTTTCTTCACTTTTGCAAGCTTGAGAAGTTTGAATCTTTCTATGAATAACTTGGAGGGACCAATTCCTTTTCGAGGTTCGGGTGCAAGTGAACTTTTGGTTCTAAATTCTGATCCTCAAATGGAGTTGCTTGACCTCTCAACCAATTCTTTGACGGGTATGTTACCGGGGGACATAGGTACAATGGAAAAAATTAGGGTGCTGAATCTTGCCAATAATAAGCTGTCTGGGGAACTTCCTAGCGACCTTAACAAGCTTAGTGGCCTTGAGTACCTCGACTTGTCAAACAATACTTTTAAGGGTCAAATTCCCGATAGGCTTTCTTCTCGGATGGTGAGATTTAATGTGTCATATAATGACCTATCAGGCAGTATACCGGAAGATCTGAGAAGCTATCCGCGTTCATCATTCTCTCCTGGTAACTCCAAGCTAACTCTCCCAGGTGGGATTCCAGCGAATTCTAGTCATGATCTGCCTTTACCTGGGAAAGACCATCATTCGAAGCTTAGCATAAAAATAGCAATTATTGTTGCTTCAGTTGGAGCTGCCGTTATGATTTTTTTTGTCTTGTTTGCTTATCATCGAACACAGCTCAAGGACTTTCATGGGAGGAATGGATTTACCGACCAAGCCACGACTAGAGACGCCAAGTTTGGACGCTCTTCTCGCCCCTCCTTTCTCAACTTCAGCTCAAATGCTGAGCACCAGTCATCATCTTTAAGCTTCTCAAACGATCACTTGCTCACTGCAAACTCGAGGTCGTTATCCGGGATACCTGGATTTGAAGCTGAAATATCTGAGCAGGGTTTGCCTGCTACTTCAGCCACTATGAACCCTAGCCTCCTTGATGACTATCCTGCACCATCTGGACGGAAGTCTTCTTCAGGTGGCTCCCCATTATCCTCCTCACCCCGTTTTAGCGACCAGCCTGTGATGCTAGATGTATACTCACCCGATCGATTGGCTGGAGAACTCTTCTTTTTAGATGTTTCACTAAAACTCACAGCAGAAGAGTTATCCCGAGCTCCTGCAGAAGTTCTAGGTAGAAGCAGCCATGGAACACTGTACAAAGCAACACTGGATAACGGGCACTTGTTGACAGTGAAATGGTTGAGAGTTGGACTCGTGAGGCATAAGAAAGATTTCGCCCGGGAAGCCAAAAAAATTGGCTCGCTAAAACATCCAAACATTGTCCCGTTGCGAGCATACTATTGGGGTCCCAGAGAACAAGAAAGACTTCTACTTTCTGATTACATGGGTGGAGAAAGCTTGGCCATGCATCTATACGGTTAGAAGCTCTTTTAATTAGTCTCTTATACTCCTATAAGCCTTTGTGCATCTTTTTTCGAACAAAAAGTAATCCCTTGAAACTTTTTCCAATATTTTTCTGCAGAGACTACCCCTCGGAGGTATTCCCCAATGTCCTTCAGCCAAAGACTAAAAGTTGCAGTTGAAGTGGCTAGATGTCTTCTTTACCTTCATGATAGAGCGATGCCACACGGGAACTTGAAGCCAACAAACATAATCCTCACAAGTCCCAGCAATACGGTGCAAATTACAGATTACGGTCTTCACCGTCTGATGACTCCATCTGGTGTAGCGGAACAGATACTAAACATGAGTGCACTCGGTTACTCTGCTCCTGAACTTGCCTCAGCTTCTAAACCAATACCAACACTCAAATCCGATGTATATGCATTTGGTGTGATTCTCATGGAGCTTTTAACTAGACGGAGTGCAGGTGACATAATCTCGGGTCAAACAGGAGCGGTTGATCTGACGGATTGGGTGAGGTTGTGTGATCAAGAAGGTAGGAGAATGGATTGCATAGACAGAGACATTGCAGGTGGGGAAGAGTTCTCAAAGGCAATGGAGGATGCACTTGCTGTTGCAATCATGTGCATTGTCTCTGTAAATGAAAGGCCTAACATCAGACAAGTTCTTGATCATCTTAGCTCTATTTCTTCTGCCTGAGATTTTTTTTTTTTTTTTTTAATTCTTCTGTAAAAATCTCCATGGATTTCTTCTCTTCACCCATCATCCCATTTTTTTTCTTCTTTTTTTCTGGTTTTATGTTTTCTCCAGTAGTTGATCAGATGATTCAGATTCTTCAGGTGTTCGTTCTCACATT
Source organism: Cardamine occulta (assembly GCA_028015245.1). NCBI lineage: Eukaryota > Viridiplantae > Streptophyta > Magnoliopsida > Brassicales > Brassicaceae > Cardamine > Cardamine occulta. The sequence goes on from CM051385.1 coordinate 3,357,416, forward strand.
TATATTTTTTGTTGATTATTTTTCCCCTTTCTTGTAAAGGTAGAAGAAAAACTAATCCCATTGATTCTGACAGAAACGTTGAGTTTGATTGTTGATTTTTAAAAATATTTGCTTTCACCTTATTGACTATGATTTTGTGATTTTCACTATCTTTTACCATAACTGACGGAATTGTCATTTACTATCAGGGATTTTACTGTTAAGCAAAGTGAATAACTAAAAATATGCATATACTTTTTTTTTTCTACGGTTAGGTAATATTTCCCTATTATAAATCAAATTCTTATTGAAATGGCACTGAAATTCATATACACCACAAGCAGATGATATAATCTATAATATTGCATACAGAAAAAAAAACATCGAAAAAACTGGGTCTAAAATTTACAAACTTTATGTTGCTATCATATTTACAAGTTTCCTTTAGCTGTAAGATAAGAATCACATCATCAAACAGCAGCTTATCTTCTTGTTCTTTTCCAAAATCCACTCACTCTCCAGCAAACTCCATTCTTGATTCTTACTGCGTCAAACCTTTCTTCAAATCTAATCTCCTTGATTACGTTGGTTCACGTTGCCGAGTCGCCCAACTTGAGCTCAAAGCTCGAAGCCGCTGGAAATACTCACCTAATGCTAACAATCCTCTAGCCGCTTGTCGAGTGGTTAAGATCCGATGCATCTGTTGCAATGTCTCATGTCTCAGATGATCAGCCTACAACAAAACACAGTTTAAGAAACCAGTTCTTGTCCTAATAATCTCATTAGTTTTTGTTAAATCTTACTTGATTTACAAAGCTGACCAAAGCCTCCAACCTCTCCATAGCACAAGTCATTTGAGGAATATAACTTCCTTCACCGAGTTTCCCAGCTGCTACACTCTCTGCTAATGTATGTTGCAATTTCTCCATACCTTGAGATAATGCATCTTCAGCTTGTTGACATGATTGCCTCAAGTTGCATACATCCAATATTTGTTGATCCGTCAAAAGATCAAAATGCGGTAATAGAACCTAAACCAGCACCAACAACAAAAAATCCATATCCAAAATCATTGTAAAAAAAACTAATCCAAAATGTTTTTTTTTATGGAATAAAGATGGGTTTTCTGGGAATACCTTGAGAAGGTCAGAGGGTCTAAATCCGCCCATCCACAAGAAAAACCGCTCTGCTGAAGTTTTCCACATTCCAGACATGATGTAAAAAACATCGATTTTCGCAGCGGTTGATTTCATTCGGAAGAGTTGAAAGTAATGTTTCATGGCATTTTCGACTAGAGAACGAAGCTCTATATCATTAACTTGTCCATGTAATACTCTTCTTAGCTCACATATTTGTCTGTTCTGTTCTTCCACCCAATGTCCATATTCCATCTCAAATGCAACAATCCCTAACAAGAAAATCAAAATCGTTGAATTTTGAGGAAAGGATTGGGAAATTTGCCAAAAGGTGAAAGATTCAAACCTGAGCTCATGTTATCTGAGAAACCAAGAGCATTGGTATCTACACCATTCCCCACATAGAAACCCTGCAATATAATGATCATAAATCATTCTATAGACAAGATCTTTTTGGAGAAAAGAAAAAGATTTTTTTTTTTGCAAACCTGTTGTCTAGCACGATCGAGTTCTTGCTCTAAATGAATTAGCTTCAACCGGCTTGTCTCTAGCTGCTGAACATAAGCCTACAATACAAGACTCCATAACTCAGTTAAAAAAAAAGAAAAAAAAAAACTGTTAGACGAGTTGCATGAGACATAAAGTTTCATACTTTCTTGCGCAAACGACTTTTCCTAGCTGCCTCTCGATTCTGTGCAAGCCGTCTCTGTATCTGTGAAGATATAAAGATTCAATTGACAAAAAATCCCCAAAGAATTAAGATAACTAAATGAGAGCTATTATATCTTACCTTATCAGGATGTCTTGATGTGGAAGCCTCTTGGTCAAACTTGTGAGGAGTTCCTTCTGTTCCATGAGAAGTATCCTCAGACTGAACACAAAGATCATTAGTTTAGGAATTTCCAATGAGAGAATTTATCTAAGACAAATAACAAATTTTGAAGTACCAAGCTGTCTGGTTTTTCGTTTGTTGGGATGATGATAGAGCTAGGTGTATACATGCCTCCATTGTTCTTGAAACTTTCTTCCCACATACTCATTTGGTTGAGAGGCTCGTAAATTTCAAACCTTCTCGGTGGAACAAAATATGTCGATGTTGTATTCATGTTTCTTCAACTAGCAACAAAATAAGAGATACAAATACATACAAAAACTTCATTAATCAAAACCTCAGAACCAAAACAAGAACTGCAAAGATACAAGATCACATGTTGAAGAGATATGTAAGTGATTTGCAGCCAAAAGTTAAAAAAAAAAAAAAAAAAAAAAAAGACAAAAGTTTGTGGCTTTAAGTCATTTTCCATCACCCAATTCGTCAACGCTACTACCTCTCCTACTTGTATAAGCTCCATTGATTTGGCAAAACATAGGACTCATGAACACCCGAAAAACCCTGTTCCTCTTACTAGTGTTTTTGAAAGGTCGTTAATTTTGATAAAAAGATCATTGAAGTGTTTGTTCTCAAAAAACTCTAATTACATTCCTAAAACAGACCAAACTCAAATGTCATTGTCAGTTATTGGATCTTACTGTGTCTCCTTGTTTTAGTCACTAATGGTGGACCATCTTAAACACTTCCCAATAAGGAAAAATTCCATTACTCTCTCACTCTGATTTGATATAACATTCTTGCACAAAAGTCAAGAATTGACTCGGAGAAGAAGGTGAAGAGAATAAGAGACTGAAGCAAATATAAGTTATATAACATAGCCAATCATATAATGGAATATCAGAAGCAACCAGCAGAAAAAAGGTTAGCACTTTGAAATATCCGAATCAGTTTCAGCTTGAATAGATCAAAGAGAAGTAATCATCAAGTTTATTATTTAGAGTTTCAACGATCGATTAAGAGAATAGGCGAAACAGAGTAAAAACAAATTTCGAATTTTGTTATTCATAATCAACTCAAAAATCATAATCCAGAAAGAATAAAGATCCGGAGCCAAACCTTCTTCTGGTCTTCTGTGTCAAAAGATCTTGAAAAAGACGAACTTTTCCCGCGGAAATCATGGGAAAAAACAAACAAAAGCAAAGGAACTTTGCACTTTCAGCGAAGAAGACGGGGGCAAAGCTGAGAAATCCGCAGTTTAAATCGGTCCGACAACAGAAGAGATGATAAATTCTCTTTATCTGGTCTTGTCATCTTGATGATGATGATGATGAAGAAGAAGAAGAATCATGCAAGAACACGACAACTTAAAAGTGAGACCTTTGATTTTCTTTATAATTTCTAATCCTAATAAATGTAAATTTATTTTCTTTTCTTTGGTTGAATTTTCGGTGATATTTGTCTTTAAGATAAGCAAACATAGCAGCTACAGTACATTGAGTCAAAAACAATGTTTAGTAAAAATTATTCTTCATTGTCAAACATAAAAATTTATTCTTTTTTTTTACCGTATATATTCTTTTATTAAATTTTGTATCTGCTTATTCTATTTATCTCGCATATGTCACATCTCCACTAACTCGGTGATGTGCGCACCATGTCGATTGGAATTCTTTAAATAGATCCGATTTTTTTTTATAATTATTATTCAGTAATAAATAAATTTTTGTGTGAAAGTTATATTGTTAATTTTCTCCAACAATATATTATCAGCGCACGTCAAACTTAGCGGCGAGTCCCGTCGGTGGTGACGGATACTCAATTTGACAGCACACGCGCGGCTTAGTAGCGCGTACCAATAGGCGGAATCAATCATTGTGGTAAGATTTGTCGCGGGAAAGAATGTAAGGCGGTTAGCTCTCGATTATTTTGTAACGGCCATTTTCTAAGGTCTTATATTCAGATTTATAACATATCAACCAAATATAGTATGTAATATAATCGTAAGGCTGACGAAAAGAAAAAGAAGAAGAAAGATTTGATTATTAACAGATGTACGACGTATAAATATTGATGTTAATTTTTAGTATGATCGTATTGGCTATTTGAAATGCCAAAAAAATAATTCTAGATAATCTGTAAGTTTTAGTAAAAATAGTAAAATAGTTACATCTTTTATTACATCTCTTCATTTTTTTGTTCAATGGCCGGTTACATAACACCATGCCGAGGCAATCCAAGGCTTTATTAACTGGAATCCTAATTGGATTACATCTAATGGTTTATTTCTACCCCTATAAACTTTTCATAATATTTCCAAAACCATCAGTTCTATTGGTGTACTGTCGAATCAGATTTCCTAAAAGGTTTGACTTAATATTTTAAGACATGTTTTTGATAAAATATTGGCTTAAGAGGTTTCTTTCTATAAACAAAACAAGAGACGACCAGCATGTAATCTTTGAAGGTTTCAGCTTACCAAGCATAATGTAAGCATATATAACGTAATTATCTCAACATCTAGGTACAATTCATATAGGTGGGTTCCGTTATGCCAATACAAAAGATTCACATATTCGTCTTATTAATAGTATTATATGCTGATAAAGAAAAATGAACTTTTGCGAAGGAATCACCTTAATTATAAAGAAATAATTCAATATTTGATTAGAACAGATTGGCTCTTCAAGTTCCATAGGAGACATTTGGGTGACCGCAACGTTTACCCACTACCTCTTTACTTAATTTATTTTATTTGTTCACAATGGATACACCTTAAAATACCTGCTTTGGTGCATTTTCTGTATAAACAGTAAAGATGTATAAGGTATAATCAACTTTATATTTTCCTTGGTATGTTATCATACCTATACCAATCTTGTTCACGTATTGAGCATTGTTTGCCTAGCATTACTTTCATTCCTGACAGATTCACACATTTTTATTTTATAAATCTTGTTCATAGCGCTGTGAATGAATGGCTTTGTAATAAAAAGAGAAGGCTGTGAATGAAGACGCCTTTTCGGGAATTCGAAGAAAGATGTATTAATGAGACATGACGCACAAACTCTTTGCTTTTCCCCTAATTGTGGAATTATTCTCGAATGCTATCTTATCAAAAGTGGTTTGCCACTAAGAGTGGCTATTGTCACTCTTGTTTTTTCATTCATATTTTTGGTTAACTACTCATGTTTCGAAAGCAATCTGAGAGTTTCACGACCCATACCTATTACATGTCACTCGTCTTACCCTAACAAATAGGGTTTGATCAACTATTCTTTCGCCACCATGCGTCTTTCCAACAACTTTTTATTTTTTTTCTGAATCTTGGTACGTTGTCTATTATAGAGAAAACCTAGTCAAGATAGTTCAGATTTGGTAGGGGATATTTTTTCATTGATTCTTTAGTTAATCTGGAAAGTTAGCTAGATATGACAAGAGGTCTTGAGATTTGGATCGGGAGCCACTCGACTTGGTAAATCATGCGGGGACGGAGAGGTTCGTGACACAAACTTCTTTTGGTTTGGTTTGAAGAGTTCCACCACAAACCTTGGTAGCGGAGACAACGAAGGAAAAAAGTTATCAAGTAGCTGGTTTTTGTAAGATGTACGTTTTTTATTGGGATATGATAAGAAAGAAAAGGCAGTGATTTACATTATATAAAAGTCAGAAAAAGCGGTTGGATTATGTAAATCTAACATGTAAGCATTAATGTAGATCATGTCTTGTATGTTGGATCTTAAAAAAAGAGTTTATTAAAATCAAAATCTTAAACGATATTGTGAAACAAAAACAATATTTTGAATCGGAATTTAAACTTCAAAACGGAAGGAATATTTTTGTTGTTGTCTCTACTTATGCATGCTAAAATTCTGAGTGTATCGACGGTGAAAAGAAAAGAATGGAATAAGAAATGAATCCCAATTATCCACTTAATATAGGTGTAATTAAAGTTGTGATGCTTTTTTAGATGAATTTCAATGCAAGATTTTCATATACAAAACTTTATAGATTTTTGTTAGGTAGCAGCTATTGGGTATATTGTTCGTAGACTGTAATTAGACTCATAACATGCGCTAATTTGATTAATTAAAGGAAGTAGCTTTGATTACTTTGTAAACTGCTCACTATATCTTACATGTAAGGTTCTAGGAACAAAAGAAGAAAGTTGAGAATGTCTTTGCGACATTGTCCCAAGACAAATGGGAACTATCATCATTTTAAGATTACTTTTGGTTCCTTTGACTACATTTTTTTTTATCTTCTACTTTAATTTTTGTTTTCCTTCTAGTAGTATAGGGGATAATAAGCCGAAAATTTTGAAAATAAAATAATTTAAGTGATATCCAGCTTTTTTTACGGCCGCAAATGTGTTCTGTTCCTTTCTTTGACATAATGTTTTGTTCAACATCCGGCTTTTTTCTTTTGGAAGTAATTTCAGTTGAATCAAAAGATCAGTTATCCAGAAGAAATTTAGTTAAAAGTGTCGTAGATTTAGGCCATTTCCTGACCCCAAGGAAAAAAAAAACAGAGTGGTCTTCAATACTTTTGAACAAACAAAAAGGAGATTCAATAGTTTTGAAATGAAAATACCCAGGGAAAAAAATTATGAGTTACGCTCTTCCCCATATTGGGCTTATATCATAAGATTGGAAAATAATATTAAGGCCCAATACAGTATTCTGAACTGATTTGGGTTTCGAAATGATGATTTGAAATATATATTGTTCTGCAAAGTTAAAAAAATATTTTATAATGATGATGTAACAAATTATAAAAATAAATTATGTGATTAAAAATATAATTTCATAATTGCTCTAAAATATTGATTTTTTTTTTGGTGACACGTTCCACAAACTATAGTAACAAAAAGAAATCAAAATACGAAATGTGCACCGACAATTCGGCCATTATTATAAGGAAAACCGGTTTGCCATCTTCTGACTTATTTTTACTCTTTTCTTTTGCCTGCGATTTTGCTTTTAATTTTCAGAATTCAATTTGTGTAAATACTTAGATGAGATAATACGAAATTTATTGATTAAAAATAATTCAGCAAATAAGCAAACAAAATAGATATACTTGTGTTATTGTGGAGACGAGAAAGTAGGATATTTATATACTTATGTTGAATTAAATTTTATTAAAATTCATGCGTTTCGTGATAAACTGAAACAAGTATAAATTATAAAATAATATTATCCACTTAATCGGTGCACATGGTATCAAGAAACCGACCTAGCCAACCTTCTCTATAAAGTATAAACCACCAATCCCATTAGGAATCGATTATGATTAGCCCACAATTTAACAAAACTATTTTTCTTTAAAATAATTAAAGAAAATAGAACGATCCTTATCCGAAACCGCAGGCCAAGACAATATAAATAGCTTTTATGTTGAATATGTTTTTTAGCATTGAACTGAAGAGAAAGCGTAAACCGATAAGAGAAAGATCAAGTGATTTATACTATGACGGACATAGCAATATTACTAGCGGAAGAATATGAGCGGAGGGTGAAGCTAACGGCGGAGAAAGGGTCGACTTCGGCGGAGGTTGGATGGTGGAATGATTTTCCGGCAAAAATGACGATGTTTGGGATTGTAGAGAAGAAGATTAAAAGTTTAGTAAGGAAATATGAAGCTAAATCTCAGTTTGCTCTCGCTGTCTCCAATGGCTTTTTCTCTGCTTAACTATGTTTCTTCTGCTTGCTATTTTTTGAGATATAAGATTGGTTCATCTGTAAATTAGTAAATTAATCAAATCTAGTTTTTTCTGGTTGTCAATATTCAGAAGAGATTCTTTATCCGAAAAAAAAAACAAATTATTCCCAAAGAGATAATAATGTGTAAAATGCGACTATATAGATGGAGAAATTCATGGGAAGGAACCCCAAAATTCAGAAAGTTGTGGTGCAAAATCGTGAAATTTAGCAGGTCTTGGACAAGTATCGTAAGATTTAGAAACTTGAGGGTGGGGAATGATTGGCAAAATTTGAAACATGTGTCATAAAATCGTAAAGCTTACAGAGTTGTGGGCAATAATGGAAAATTTATAAACTTGTGGGAAGAGTCGTTAAGTGTACAAGTTTGTGGTGGGTGGGTTGGGGGAGTTGGAACACTTACAAAGCCTTATCCAATGTTTTAGTTTATCACTAAAGTCGTTAATTATATTAACATGAGATCATTTATCTAATAACTCGTAGTATTAACATGAACACTCACTAAATACTTCTATTTCTTTGGAAACAGGACAGGAAAATGATATCTTCTTAAAAAATAATAAATAATGATTTCTGTATATACAAATGTTGAATTACATTTGACTAAAATTCATGAATTCTGTAATAAACTAAATTTAAAATGGTGAAAAAGCCTTAAACCATTTTAGAACTATCTAAATCATACATCATTTTTTTAAAAAATGTTTGATTTGTTTATATGATTAAAATTGTAACTTTAACTACCCATCTTTCTAAAATAAGTGTTCTATTTGTGTTTACGGTATTAATGATTTAATGTTACTACTTACTACTTGTCACCATTCTCGTTTAACATCCGTTAGTGATGGCTTACGTGGCACTTATATTAGATAAAAAGAAGTAATCAACAATTCGCACTAAAGAATATACTGGAACTGGACAATTATGAAAACTGGGTGTCTTAAGTATTTACTTGAACTATGAAAACTAGACGACTTATATATATTGTGTCTGGTATGAATGCCATGTAAATACCACTAACACATAGACGTGGTTTCTACTTTCTATCAAACTAGTAACAATATCGTAAAAGAAAAAAAAACACCTTTTAAAAGAGAAATAATTAATTAGAAACCATTTTCTATGAACTAAAAGAAGTAATATAATAATAATATTATGCAGCACTTAATCAGTGCACATGGTATCAAGAAACCAACGTAGCCAACCTTCTCTAGAGGACCACCAAAACCAATAGAATCGATTCTCGAAAACCGCACGCTGAAGCAATATAAATAGCTTCTGTGTTGAATATGTGTTTATGCATAGAAATTGGAGATAAAACTGACATAGGAAGATCGAGTAATGGATTCATCAGCGGACATAGCAGTATTTGTGGCGGAGGAATATGAGGGGCAGGTGAAACGACCGGCAGAGAAAGCTTCGAATTCAGCGGAGGTAGAGTGGTGGAACAAATTTCCGGCGAAAAGAATGATGTCCGGGATCGAGGAGAAGAAGATTGAAAGTTTGTTGAGGATTTTCGAAGCTAAATCTCAGTTTGCTGTGGCTATTTCTAATGGCGTTTTTTCTGCTTAACTATATATGTTCTTTCTACTAAGTTATAAGTTGACCGAGTCACGATGCAATTATGGTTTAGCCATGTTTTCAACTAATCCTTGATGTTACTTCGACAAGCTTCTTTGGTCTTTTTATTATCTTTCTTACAGGTTAATGTTCTTTGTAAAAGCTTCTTCTCTTTTTTGTTTCTTTTGCAAAATGAAGAATTTGTTTTTGTATTTCTGTTGATATATGTAAAGATAAATCGATATCTAAATTAGCAAGTTTTCCAAATCTGATTTTCTGGTTGTCAATGTTGAGAATAAATATCTAAATATAGATGTTTAATTGACAAATTCTAAGAAGAATTAACACAAATTCTAAGGCTGGAATGCAACCTCTATTGGTCCATCCCTTGGCGGTTCAAATTCCCTTGACTAAACTAGCTTGATACCATTTGACGAGGAAACATTCGCCTGAGGATGACTCCACCAAGTGTTCTGCCGTGAAAGATGAATCCAACATGGCCCACACGGAATGTGGCAACTCATGGAAGTTAGGGCTGTCTCCTTCCTTGAAATTGAGGTCCCATGAGCACAAGTACTTGCCTCCAGGAGTAGGCAAGTAAAAGCATTCATCCCTTTTTGAATAAATCAGATTTGAGTTGTCTAAGCACTTAAAAGGGAGCTCAACGTTGGTCCACGGCAAGTCAAGACTAGGCTTACGGAGACTAATCTAGTCTTGTTCAGAAGGAGAATTTGAGAACATTGCAAAATTTCTCATGACTTGGGTTTGATTATAAGGCAGAGCAGTAAGTGGAGGCAGAGGAATCATCGTGGATAGATTCAAATACTCGCTCAACAACAAAGAACCATCACTATCTGCAGAGAAAATCGCCCATCTACCTAAGATTCCGATCAGACTCGTATTAATGAGATCTTTAGGAACGATTTGGTCCGGGATAGTGAGGAAACCTTCCTTGGCCGGATCGAACAAGAGCACGTCTTGAACGCAACTTCCATCCCCTCTGTATCTGTCGGAGTAAATGAAACAAGAAACGGCAACACTTACAAGCACATCGTGCTGCGGAGAGAGCTTGGAGACTCCACATTTCTTCAGTGGGATACTCTTTGTGTGTCTGTGAGTGCGTTCGTCTCCCATTTTCCCACTTATATAGTAGGGAGAGCCAATTAGGGTTTATAAATGAAGTCAAAAGAATAAATAAAATGTCAAAATTCGATTATTTAGTTAATTCGCTTCTTGGATATAATGTTTATGATATGACTAGTATTTCAATGGTTCTCTGTAAGCGTCGCCAACTTAATTTGCCTGAAAGTTTTTTTTGATTGATGGCTTTGGCCGCCGAATATCTCTCTCATGTTTTCTTTGCTTAATTACTTTTTGGGTGTTTTAATTTCGATTCACCATGTCTATCGTATTCACAAAGATTGGTTATCTTATAGTGTTCCTTGATTAATCTCGTTGTGTGGCAAAGGAGATTGATTCGGGAAATTGTGTATGGGAATGATCGGATGCATTAATTAATCTCTCTAAGTTTAGTAAGATATTAGAAAACTTGGGGAATACTCATAAAAAGTAGGAAACTGTGTTGGTGGGAATGATCACAAAAAATAAAAAAAGTAGAAACATGTGAGAATCGTAAAGGTTACAAACATATAGACACTTGTGGGGGAATAAATTGTTAAATGTAGAAACTTAAGGAGAAAACGTCGTCGTAATAATAAAAAATCGTTACCAGTTACACCATTTTGGTTTCTTTCAAATTGGACATGTGATGTGAGAAACTCGATTGGAACACTCGAGCGGTTAAGCCTAATCGGATGCATTAATTAATTGTTGATTAGATAGGATTGAACATAAACTTCCGTTGTTGATTGACTCAATCCGAGAGCTTCGACGATTCGGCTCTGAAATCATGGAAAGCGGCGACGAGAGTCCGGTGGTTCTGATAACGGGATGCTCACAGGGAGGGATCGGTCACGCATTGGCGCGTGAGTTCACTGATAAAGGTTGTCGAGTGGTGGCGACGAGTCGATCACGGAGTACGATGACGGATCTGGAGCAGGATCCGAGGTTATTCGTTAAAGAGCTCGATGTGCAATCGGAGCACAACGTGAGTAAAGTTTTATCGGAGGTTATTGATAAGTTCGGAAGGATCGATGTTCTTGTTAACAACGCTGGTGTTCAGTGCGTCGGACCTCTGGCTGAGATTCCAATTTCCGCCATGGAAAACACCTTCAACACCAATGTTTTTGGTAATTTGGATTTTTTTGAATTTTTCAATCGTGAAATGATTGTTTGGTACTTGGTGAAAAAGTAGCAGCTATAGAATTGAATACAGTTCCTGTTTGATTTCTGGTTTGTTGGCTTGTTATGGAGCTTGAACACTTTTGGTCAATGTGTGGCTTTTGACTCGGTACTGTGTTTAGTGAGTTGGGAGAAAGTTTTGAAGAAGTCAACTTTATCAATGCAGGTTCCATGAGGATGACTCAAGCCGTTGTACCTCACATGGTGTCTAAGAAAAAGGGAAAGATTGTGAACATTGGAAGTGTCACTGTTATGGCACCAGGTCCATGGGCTGGGGTCTATACAGCTACCAAAGCTGCTATTCATGCTCTTACTGATACCCTGAGGTTCGATCTTAGCCTTTTTCATCGTTTCTTCCGTTCCTTTTCTAGAGACATTGATGGCAAGAACTGTTGATCTCAGTTAAGGTGTGATTAAACTTGAGTATCATATCTGAGGACTAAAATCTGATGTTGGGTTAGGTCGATGGGTTCTTGATGTTCATGAGAAAAGAAGTTCTTCAAATTTTCAATTGTTTGTAATGAGTTCCTGCTAAACGTAGGTTGGAGCTTGGGCCCTTTGGGATTGATGTCATCAATGTTGTTCCAGGAGGAATACGAACAAACATAGCAAACTCAGCTGTAGCAAACTTCAACAAAATGCCTGAGCTGAAACTGTTCAAGCCTTACGAAGAAGCTATCAGAGAGAGGGCGTTTATATCTCAAAGGATGAAGCCAACTCCTGCAGAAACATTCGCCAAAGACACTGTAGCTGCAGTGCTAAAGAAGAACCCACCCGCTTGGTTCTCTTCAGGCAGGTACTCGACCCTCATGGCAATCATGTACCATATGCCTATTTGGTTCAAAGATTTTGTCCTTAAGAAGGCTTTAATGAAAAGGGGCTAATCAGGTTCGGGTTTAAGAGAATGCAATATGAAAAGTTGAACACAAATGTAAAAGATTATTCAAATTAATTTAATACTTTTCCTGATGTTTGAGTAGGTCTGATTCTGACATGTCAAAGGTAATACAAATTAAGAAATGTCAAAGGTATTACATTAAGGGGCTTGACATTTAACAGGAGAGAATTATTACATTGTGCTGCAAAAAGCTTGTGGTACAAATATCTGTAAGGGAAAAGGTGAGGATTCTACAACCAGAGGAACAATAGTTCTACTTTGATTTGACCCAACAACGTAACAACAATAACACATTTCAGCAGATAAAAAAAAGGGTCAGAACTATCTAAAAGCTATTAACTAACATCATTTCTAGTTTTAAGAATGGTGTGGAGCTCCATAATACATTATTCCCGGTTGCTGGAAAGTTGGACCTTGCTGAGATTGCTGAGCCGAGTTCGACTGAGGAATTTGAGGCTGTTGATTACCTATCAAATGCGGTGGAGGTGGTGGTGGTGGAAGTCCAGGTGGCATTAATGGAATGTTACCAAAGCTGTACGGGTTGTTCATTACCGGCGCTTTTAGGAACTGTGGTGGTTGTGCTGGATTAGGGATTACATGGTACTGCTGACCTTGCGTGGTGGGTGTCTGGTTCTGCAAGTTGTTGTAAGAAGGGGGAAAAGGAGTAGTGTCTGAGACCGGAACTGTGCTCTCTGATTTGGATAGACCAGAAGTCTGTGTTGCTTCAGCTGCAAATGAAGATAGAACAGATTGCATGATCATATGCGACGAGGTAGATGCTGTGAGCATCGCAGCAATAGATGCAGGCGTCATTTTTGATGCTTGACCAGATTTTGTGGTGTCGTTTGTCTCAGTTATTGTGGTGGCAGAGACTGAGCCCGGGGCAGCGGTTGTTGGTTTTGATGCGTAATCCTCATCATTAAGACGTTTCTGCATGTTTTGGGCTTCCTCTGTTTGTTCTTGTGCTACCTATAATAACAAAATGGTGCATGAGCTTAGGTCAAGGGTAAGTTACAAACGAGGTTAAAGATAAAGTGGGGAATCAAACACATACCTGAATCTGAGCTTTAAGATTCTCCAGTTCGGATTCCTGTCACAAGTAAGCAAAAGTATGAAAGATCATAGATACACAAATAGTGAACTTGCAAACTGCGAAAAGCATTATTACCTGCTCACGTAATGCATCTTTAAGCTGGTTTACAAGGGATGTTCTACTTCCTTGAACAGATTTAAGTTTCTCAATACATTGTCTCAAAAGGTATTCTTCCTCTTCCAATTCTTTCGCCAATGATTTTCTCTTCGGGTTGTCTTTTTCTGGAGAAACATAAAATATGATTTCACTGGATTAGAGAATAAACCAAGGAATGTGTTGATAATCCTGGTGATTAGTAAAACAGATTGTTACCAGTAGAGCAGGCTTCTTCAACATCTTTCTCCATTTTCCTGATACGTTTAACTGCAGACTTACATTTATTCATCTCAGCTTCTTCATTTGAGTTTTCTGCAACAACCAAATGATAGGCTGATGCTATCTTCTCAGCCACACCTCCACCTAATGATAATTTCTGGTTGCAGAGGCAAAAAAAACCCAAACCGACAACTCTAATGAAATTTGACTGATATCAATAGAAGTGAAAAGGAAATCTTGGTGTTTAATAGTTTACCGTTCTGGACGATTTAGAATCCCGTTTTGAAGATTTGGAACCACGAGGCCGCTTTTTGCTGACATCAAGTGGCAGAGGGACATCTTCTCCAAGCATTACATCTTTAAGACCCTTGGAACGGGATCCAAACACTCTTCTTTCTTCCCATATCTTGACCTACAAATCATGTAAACCAAATATCTTACTTAGCAAATAACTTCTTTATTCATGATTCAACTTTTTTTGTATAGCATCTCAAGAACCTTAAAGCTCTTCGTACCTAACATCAAACACTACACTACCCCAAAACAAAACATGAGATTGAGGACTAGCCAGACATTAACCATAAGTAACTAACCTAATCGCGGAGAACAATAATCAAATGACAAAAACAAAAGCTCCAATGAAGAATGAAGGAAAGAGAAATACCAAACGTGAGACAATGCCTTTGCCACGATCATCTCCTTGAGAAACAATGTCTTTGACAGCCTTAGGAAGAACATTCCAGAACTCTTGCACAAACTCAGTACCCTGACGCTTACTGTTCTGAAGAATATCATTAGCCAAATACAAAAGAGGAACTTTCTGAGCCATCTCTGTACGGTGAAACTGTTTCTCCCATGTCGTAACGATCAATCCAGCTTTGACTCGATTGAATATACACCAATGTGATAGAGCTTAATGCCACAAGAGTCAAAGAAACCAAACATCGGCAAGTGAGAAAATGAGCAAAATTTTGCAAGATCTAGTGTAAAGGTAAAACTTATATATGCAAATGAACAAGAGAAATAAAAAAGGATACTTTCGATGGACTGTTGAGTGCTATTGAGCTTAGCGAGCTTATCAATAAGGATCTGTTCACTGAACACACTACTCATCCCACCTAAACTCTGAAGAATATCACAAATATTCTGGAGAAGGAAGAAGAAGCTTAAATCCCACAAGTGGTTTACGAATTTGAGGTAGAAGCAGCCGGATTTGCTTACAGCTGGTGAGCTAGACGACGGAAGAGTGCGGCGGAGCTGGAAAAATCGTGCGGCGGAAGGTGAAACGGAGAACCCTAGAACAGAGAAGGAGTAAAGAGTGACCAAAACGACGACGTTGACGCCGAAATCGATCCCTAGGAGAGGTTTGAGGAGCTAAAATCGCAGAGAAGAGAGGAAAGTTGTGTTTTTTTTTTCTTTCAGATACTAAAGATGGGTTTTCCTTTTCATGTTCTCCATTTTTTTCTTCACTTCAATTTATTTTCATTTTGTTTGACCTAAAAAGTTGTAATCTTTAGATTTTTTTCATTTATTAATAAAAATAAAAATGCTACACCGTATTTATTTATACACCAGAAAAATCCGGTGAAAACCTAAAAACACACTGCTTCAAGCCAAAGATGGGAACTTTTTAAAAACAACGAATGTTCCCCCATGTGATGTTTCAACAAGATTCTACAATGTTTCACTCGCTGTTGTCATCATCTTCCTCACTGTCTTCCAATTTGATATGGTTCATGTTCCTCTCTAAAGGAGGGAGACCATCTTCATTATCATCATCTGATTCACCACCAGATTCACCATCTTTCCTAACATCTACTCACACACAAAAAAAAAAAAAAAAAAAAAAGCAAGATGTCATTCATGGTGAAATGGATCATATGATGGAATGAGATAGTGACAGAGAGATTAAAAAAAATGTGACTTACGTTTTTCGAGTGGAGGTGGCTGTTTTGGGACTTGAATTTGCTGAGAAAGCCAAGAGTTTTGAACTGAGATAATCTCAGCACTATTCTGGCATTTCGAGTACTCCTTTAGAATATCCCTGCGATATAGTGATACCTCGTTAAATACTCCAATTGTATTCACCAATCAAAAAAGTAAAATGATCTCAAGATGTTGCTTCTTCAGTTTTGTTACTTGTTGAGTGATAAAAAGGCATGACCCCATTTGAATTTTCCTAGCAAAAGATTTGCAGTTTCCTCCTCCCCACTGATTGGATAACAAATAGAGCAAGACATATCAGAAACCCAGATAATATATGACCAATGGATGAGGAGGGTTTTAGGAGAAGAAATTATAGACTCACCATAGTATTAAAGCTGCAGATAAAGCCTCCACACAAGATAGCTCACATGGCCTTCCATAATTTACTGGATTAGCTGCTACTAACCATGGCACTGCAACCATAAAGAAAGATGAAACATTTATTAGAGATATGACTAAATCCTCAATAGTTAACAAAAGTGTTTGATTGTAAGTTCTTACAGAGACGAGGAGCAGTACAACGCAGCTTTGCAAATGGGACATCGGTTAGACGTGCCCAAGAACAATCAACAACAGCTAATCCTTTCCTTTGAATCAGACTATAGTCTTCCCTTGAAACACATTGTCTACCAACTGGACTGCCAAAATCATAAGACACAGATTGCTGTATTAACAAACAGAGAACTAAGAACGTGTCATCTAATGTCATTACAAATGACCCTAATGAAATACAGTAATAACAGGTAGAGATACCTTAAAACAACACCTCCAAAGCCTGTGTTAACTCGTAATTCCTACAAAATCAATCGCAGCAGGATTCTCAATAGGATCATTTAGAAATAAAATGACATATATACTTTATAAACTCATGATACTTACTTTTAACAAGTTAAACCTAGCAAGCTTACGACCTGTACACCTCTTTGCATCACATTGACCAAAATCCTAAACCAACAAAACACAATAGTTACATCAGTGAGTATTGAAACAATCTGATCTTTGAAATTTTACTGGATTTGGATTAGAACTTTGGGACATATGCATACCCACATTGCCAATTGAACTTTTGGACCTTGTGCTTCATCCTCAGGTTCTATTGAAAAATTACCCAATAAGAGCATTACTGGTATATTCAACATCTAAAGCCATTGAAATATCCCACAACAACAAAAAAAATCTAATTTTTCAGTACCTTGGTCAAGAGGAAGCGATTCATCTTCCCTACAGTTTCAACGAAATCGTAATTACTCATCTACTAAAAAAAATCGAAAACAGAGAAAAACCTTAAATTCGCAAAGATAAGATTACCTTTCAAGATTATCAGTCCGACTGGTCTGGCCCCGATTTGAGTTGCCTCCTTTAGATCGATTGTGCTTCCCGTAACCCATTTTTGCCGGCGATGTTACCGACAAATGAAACGGGTTTCTGATCGGCTTAGGGTTTTATATGTAAATCAGGGTTTCTAAAGGTAGCCGACAATAAACCAAGTACAATACCGGACCGATGTTAAACCATAATGTTTTTGTTTATAAATAAACCGTAATCTTTCGAACCGCTCAGGGTTAACGTCATTTAACATCCCTGCTTTCTTTTCTTTCCTCGTTGGTTAAGTTAAGATAAATCCTGTAAAATCCACCGACCGGGACCACTGACTGAGTACACGTGCAGTAACGGGCACACCGCTCAGGGCAATTACGTCATTTTAAAACCCTTCTTTTTTCCTCGTTAACCGTAATTATTGTTGGTTAAGACAAAACCGTAATTAAGTGGGACAAATGATTGAGCACACGTGTAAAGTACTTGGCTTGGGGTTATTTACGTCATTTTTGAACCACACTTTCTAGTTTCTTCCCGTTAAGCTCTCTCCTTCTTACTCTCACTCTCACAGTTTAGTCATAACTCCGACCAAACATTCACACTCGAGATATTTATCTCTCTTTTATCGATACACTTGGATTGAAAAATCCAATTTTACTTGATTCTTCGCTTTACTTTAACTGTGCTAATTCTTGTAATCTGAAACTTGTTTTTGTTTCAGTAAAACCCTAGCTCGGAAAATGGTGTTACAATCTGCTTTTCTACTCTTCTATGCTCTGGCTCTAGCCACAGAGGAGACTCTAGCTTCTGTCTTCTCCTCAAGGTTGATCCACTGGTTATACTTGGAGTAATCTCGGTTCCAAGTTTTCTTTCTAAAGCAGGACTCATGCGAAACTCTTACTCGTTGTGCTTTGATGAAGAAGATTCAGGGAGAATTTACTTTGGTGACATGGGACCGTCAATGCAACAATCAACACAATTCCTTCCGACTAACAATAAATAGTAATGAATGATCTCTATAGGATTATTACCATTTTAAGTCATCTTTTACTAATCAGCAACTTGTGTTGATTTTGTTTACAGTATTGTGGGTGTGGAGGCTTGTTGTATTGGCAATTCTTGTCTGAGGCAGACAAGTTTCAGAGCTCTTATCGACAGTGGACAATCATTTACATATCTACCAGAAGAAATATACAGAAAAGTTGCAGTTGAGGTTGACAGACATGTAAACGCTACGATTAAGAGCTTTGAAGGTGTTGAATGGGAGTATTGCTATGAACCTAGGTACACAACATCTATAAAACAAAGACATAGAGAAAGAAGCTCCTTGCTTGGTTTATATTACATTTTCTCCTAATGGTTTTTTGGATTTTCCTCTTTGTTTTGATGGAGATAGTGTTGAGCCAAAGGTACCAGCAATCAAACTCAAGTTCTCTCACAATAACACATTTGTGATTCACAAACCTTTGTTTGTACTCCAACAAAGTCAGGTTAGACCATATATATACACATTTTATGATTCTTACAAGATTTAGATTTTGATGTATTACATTATCATGAATCATTTTTCAGGGGCTTGTCATATTTTGTTTGCCTATCAGTTCTAGTGGACAAGAATACGGAAGCATAGGACGTATGTTTTTGCATCTTCTCTCTTACATCTTCAGACCAATGTCTCCATCAATTAGACTCCTCTTTTATCTTTTGCAGAGAACTACATGAGAGGGTATCGAATGGTTTTCGATAGAGAGAACATAAAGCTAGGCTGGTCAGCTTCTAAATGTGAGTTTTTGCATTAAACAGAACATTACTACTATACCTCTTTTGGGATCCAAAGCTGAATCAAGTGATACCGGGTTTTTTTGCAGGCGAAGAAGATAAGATAGTGCCGCCTCAGGCTTCACCGGGAAGCACATCCTCGCCAAATCCATTGCCAACAGAGGAGCAACAAAGCAGAAGCCATGCGGTTTCACCAGCGATTGCAGGTAAAACTCCATCCAAAACATCATCATCCTCATCGTCATGTAGCTTCTCTTCCCTGAGATTATTCAACTCTGTTCTTCTTCTTCTTCTGCTACATTGGGTTGTCTCTTATATGTAGAGATAAAGATTGTCTTATCAAAAACAAAAACTTATCTCGCCTTGCATATATATATAAGAAGTTGATCTTAAAGTCTTGCATATCAATTCTATAGTCTTCTTCGATTTGGCTTAGTTTACTGAGTTAACACTTTATTTTGGATTCGTTGATTTAGAGCAAACTCAAATCAGGCTTACCATTAATATTTAGAAATCATCTAGAAAACAAAATGGCAAATGCAAAATGGAGTTAAAAAAAAAATCATCATCTCGAAAGTAAAAGTTGAAATCTTTGTTCTAAATTATTACTATTATATAACGTCTGCAACTCGAACTGTTGTATTTACACCGACATATAAATTAGAATATTCGCCTGTAAATTTCGGTTTTTGATTGATTATAGATTTTTAAGGATATAAAACTGAACCAAAAAGTCCGACTCGGTCCGTAACTATCCGATCGATCTCACGGCGGCTTTTAATCGCCCCGGGAGATTTCAAGTATCATGGACACGGCGTTTCATAAGCTGCTTCTGAGCCTCCGACAATCCTCCGGTCACTTCCTCATCTTCCGGTGTCTCTTTTTTCAATATCTCGTAATCCCCTATCGCCAATTCCCAATTCCCAAGCTGCAAACATTAAATTATATCACATCCCCCATTTGCAAAACATAATTGCAAAAAGGCCCCAAAAAAACTTTATTTCAATAAGTGAACCTATATTAGTAACCTTAGCGTTACAATCGGCTCTTCTGAGTCGAGCCTTGGTGTAGGCAGGACGGACGGTAAGTGCTGCCGTGGAATCCTCAACGGCTCTATCGAATTTTCCCATTTTGAATAGACAAGCTGCTCGGTTACATAGCAAGACTGAGTTTCTTGAGTCGTGGTCTAACCCTTCGCCATAAGCTGCACAAGCTTCTTGAAATCTTCCAGCTTTGAAGAAATCGTTGCCTCGTGATCGTGCACCCGACACCGCCTGGGCACGTCGGAGAACCATGCTCACTTCCCTATTGTTACCGTCCAGCTTTCCCGCTCGTTGAATAGCCTCAACCGCCTCTCCAAATCTGTTGAAACAAACCGGTTTGGGTCAGATATTATCTAAACATGTTGGTAAAGGTAGAAAACTGAATAATTGTAAGCTTGTAAGGAGGACTCAGAGAGAACAAACCTGCCGGAAGCCATGTGAACCTGAGCCCAGACGACCAAGAAACCGGCGTAACCGATCGGTCCGTAATACTTGGTACTCATCTCCACATCGAAAAATGGGCATCTAGACAAGACATCATCGGCTTCTTGATGTCTATAACTCTTCAAAAAGGCCTCTGCTTGCAGTGCATATACCTGAGGAGCTGCATCGGCGCCTGAAGTTATGGTGTTTGCTGTTTCTTTGATCAAAGTGTTCCAATCTCTCACTCTTTTGGCTTCTGTACATTTGTTGAGATGTGTTTGAACCATTCTAGCCTTCGAAATGTCTTCTTGGTCAGCTTCTGGTCCCGCATGCTTGAAATGATATACTGAATTTTCGACCTCTCCTAACCTATAGGGTTCAAGGTTTTTTTTTCAGGAAAAATGATGAGATTGATTGAGTTACAAGGTAGGGCTTTGATGAGATTACCTGAGGTACAAGTTAGCCAACCGATGGTGTGCTCTATGGTAATGAGGCTCGATTCTTATTGCTTCTCTACATTCAAATACCGCCTCAAGAATTTTTCCCAATGCTGTTAAAGCCGCGCTCTTGTTGCTACGATAAGAAGCCTTTTTTGGATCGATGGATATTGCAGCGTCATACAAGGCTAACGCCTGTGCGAAATTCCCATTCTTATAATCTTCATTACCCATTATCTTTAACGTTTCAGGATCCATTCGCGTAGAAATCGCCCTACACAAAGATTCTGACTGATCTTGGTTATTAGAAGCCGGTGTTGGTACAACTGATGTTCTTCTTTCCTCTTCCATCGTCTTCCTCGCCCCATAACCTCCACCAGCATTCCCGTATCCATTGTTCTGAACAGTTGTTTGATTCCCAACCGCTGCTCCTGGCTGCTTCAAGTTCCCAAGATTTCCAAACAACATCACATTGCTTGAAGAAGCTCGAACATAAGAACCATTATTCCCCTTTGCTTTCTGATTATCGATGATCATACTCTCTAGCTCACCTGATAAACCGATTGCTTCTCTCGGAACCTTCTTCGCTTGTTGTTGGACCGGTCCTGGATTATTACTTGCTTGGTAATTCCCATTACTTCCTAATTGATGGTTATTTGGGCCTTGATTGGATGAGGGTTTTGAAATAGGTCTTTGTATTTGATTCTGGTTCTGAATCGGTTCAGGTAAAACTTTATTATCTTGAAACTTCCTCGGGTTAAATTTGGTACCTGGAGATTTGGTGAACTGAATGTTACTGGTGGTAGCGGTGGCGGTGGAGGCATTGCTACTACCTGTTGTGCTTTTATGGCTACCATTATCTGCAGGACATTTCTTGGACCAAAAGCCACGTCTACCAAACACAACACCCAATAACCCACAACGTTTTCTTTTCTCCACTGGATTCTCTGCCATTCTTCTGCCGATAGACCGTCGCGGAAAGATCAATCAAACCCCAGGAAAGGGGTAATATATGGAGATAGAAATTTAGCAAAACATAGATTAATGGTTGGTATTATTTGCAGAAGAGAAGGACACATTGTTAAGAAGAGAAAAGAGATGGAGGAAGCTTCTTTTGTTGCGTCTCCTCTTCTTGAATCAATAATTTTATACACAATGGCATTATAATCAAACTAGGTTAAGAAGAAATGCAAAAAGGAACACAAATACAGGTTTAAAATAACAAAAAGGAAAAAAAAGAAGAATGATTTGTTTTTTCTTCTCAAATCGATGTCAAATTTTCAAAGATTTGGTGGTGGGTTTGTCTTCTGTTCTTTCAATTCAAGAATTATTATTTTTCTCGTTGTTTGTCTTTTTTTTTTTTTTTTTTTTCTATGGCTATCGGCTGTTGACCTGGTATTGCAAGAGAAACAGAAAATGAACCTCAGATTTGTTTAGTCAATATTTAGAAAGAAAGTGGGAGACTTGTCGGAACAAAAGAAGTTGCGAGTGTTTCTCGACCCGATTCTATTTTTGGTTGATTTTATGGGGTGAACGTTGGCTTTTTATTCCCATGTAAAATAAGTTGTTTACGACGACGTATGTAGAATCGTAGATATTGCTCATTAACTCTAAAAATACTGTAGTCACTAAATCAAGATCTAAGGAGACAAAAATTCTACTTAACTTTATATATCTGTTTTTCCATGATCTTTAAGCAGTTCTTACGGTGTAAACACACCTCAGTTCTTTTGCTTTAGCATGGTCTAGTTCGGTTCGCTCTTCCATGGTCGAATTGAACCATCTAGATTATGCTTGTTGGCAATCTAACATAGCCAACATTTTTCATGATAAATAAATGAATTAGTTCGATGGATTCTGAAAATCCGACTGAGCTCCTATTAATTAAAGTTACGTATTCCTATGAAACTTTAGTAATCTTTTACTCATCCGAACTAAACCGGAAGGAAAAACTGAATTTGATGATGTTAATTTGTGATAAAGGGAGTATCAAGTATGTATTATATAAACAAAAAGTAGAATCAGGCTAGGGATACAATAGGTAATAAACTAATTACTCCTAATCACCTCGAAAGCCTAAATTAATAACATAATAGAGTAATAAACAATTCTTAAAACGAGTGGTTAACTAGCAAATTACGTTTAGCCTAAAGCAACCAACGAAACAGAACAAAAACGTAATAATAATAAAAAAAAACAAAGGATTCGTACGATTCATTTGTGGAGAAGCAGATCTTGTGGGCTTCGTGTACACACGTACAATGAAGTAATATGCATAAATACTTTTCCCTTTACTTTATTACTAGTTTATTATGCATGTTCTTCTTCGCTTTTAGGTTTTATAAAAAAAGAATCTGCCGACTTACTAGAGACTAGAAAAGGGGTTTATCCGTTTATGTTTCAATAGGGACACGTACGTACAGACGTAGACCACACCTGCGGTGCTTGGCTCGAAGCACAACAAGAGTCAGACGAGGCATATCACAAATAGTTAAGGTTCAAGTAGTGAGCGACACTTATCATGAGTCCTTTTGATCGCTTAGGCTCATGTCCGGTCCACTGGCCGGCGAGCTAGCCTGACAATCTAGAAGACCTTTGAATATAACTAACAACATGCATAGTGATAGTTGTCATAAATTGGATTACAATCGAATTATCAACCAAGAAATCAGTGACAGATTTCAAATTTTGGAAATTCTCTATGTGGATATAGGTTCGAGAGTCAAATCTTTTCATTTGTATGGATTTCTACTATAAGTTTTATTTACATTGAATAATTCTTCATGTGATATATATGGTGGATACCCAAAAGTGAGATTGCGAAAAACTTCTTTCTGATGGATTTTCACTGTTAAAATTAATCAGAGGTTATGGTGAATCAAGCTCATACTCCTACGGAACCAACTCTTATTACTCCCTAGCTAGTTTAGCTTGGTGGATAACATCCCCATATAAGACCCTAATTAATTCAGCAACTGAAATTTTCCTCCTTGTAATAACCTCTTATAAACTCTGCAAAGCTGAAACTCTTTACAAAATTAGTCGATTAACAATTTTAAAAAGGAAAAATTCTATAAAAAATGGGCATTTTCACAATTCTATATTCATTTCAAGAATTGACTCAAAAATGATGAATTAACCACATAATATTCGTAAATAATTATATTTATCTATAATATGTTCTTTTTGGTTAAAACATTCATCTATAATATTTGATCTAAGAAGTTTCAATTAAAGCGAATAATTCATCATTTGATAAATGTATGTGTATAGTTTTACGACAGCGAATATTTTCTAGAAAGTAATATTCTTTCAACATACTAGATTTTGTAAAACATCGTCAATGTGCATGCACGAGTAATTAGTTAAACACTAATTGGTTTCTACTTTTTGCGCACTAGTTAGATAGTGAATCAAGAAAAAGTCAAAGTCGAAAGACTTTCATAATTAATGTGAAATTTGTTTAAATAAAATTAATTTGATTACTACGCGTGCTTGTATATATATAAATTAACAAAAGAATCAATTATTACAATAAAATTGAAACAATATCAACGAAAAAGAAGGTGATAAAAGTCGTTGGTTTTGCCAAAAAAAAAAAAAGGGTTCGATTTGCCGTTTTCTAACCTGCATCATTCTTATTTTATTTGGTAGGTAATAATTAAGGTTAATTTAAAATCTGCATCATCAGCATATGTCCGGATGCGCATATGCCACGGTTTCTCAGAGGATCGAAAAAGCCAGCACCACTAGCATATCATCTGTCCGAATGTTCAAATTTCATAAACCTTATTAACTTTTAATCCATTTGACATCACATTACCAAGTGAAGTGGAACAAAAATTGCTTTAAAAAAGCTGAGTTCTAGTTATATTAAAAAAATTAGATGCAGGTCACTCAAACGTTAACGTTAATGCAACTTTTGCATTAGAAGGTTCTTCTGCAAATTGCAACCATAATTAACTTAATAGGTCTAATCGGTATCACCGATGAATAAGAAAGATTAAGATTTGATGAATGTTGCAACATCGATTGAACACATGGTATATCTGTTGTTAAATACCTATGGACCTTATCTTTTTTTTTTTGGTCGCCAGCTATGGACTTTATCGAACAACAAACATATTTGAACAATATCTGATAATAAGCTGACATTTCTTTTAGGTGCGTAATATATTTATTATATATTTGACGTTATTAGCTTCGTTAAATACAAAACTTTCCCATTTTTCTTCTTTTTTTTTTTTTGCCAACAAAAAAATTTCAAGATTGAAAATTACAGTATATGTTTTTTTTTTTTTGTGTTAAAGGGCTTAATTACACTATATGTTAGTCCATCTGTTTCGTAAAGACTTACGTTTTAAACTTCTCTTATTGTCCCACATAAGTTTTCCTTTAATAAAACATTCTAGAACATATAAAAAGGAGTGTATGAATCTTATTTATTGGAATGGTTCTCTTTCCGAAGACATTCTGGAAAGCAAGAAAAGAAAATTTTTAATAGACTTGTTAAAAATTGGATGTACGTACGTAGTTCACATTAAAATGATATTATATGTGAATAATCTAAAATATGAAAAGGAACAGTGATATAAGTTACCGAACACTTGAAGAAAATTAATTTTATTTACTGTGTTTGAGAAAATTCTTAGAATAAATATGGAAAAAAAGAAAAGTTTATAAGTCAAAGATTTATAATGGAGTGGAAAGGAAATCAGATATAGTATATACTTTTCTTAATCAGATATATAAATCTAATACCATACAGTGTTTTTAAAAAATTTACACGTTTTACTTAATAATTTTGCAATAATCGAAACAAAGAAAAAGACCGGAGAGACGCGGATTCGACGACTCGCATGGTTCGGTTGGGCGATATCAGACACGCTAACATAGTAACATTATTACTACGACGTTCGCGAATGAAACCATCAAAAAGTGGGCCCATGAAACCCATTATTAGGCCCAGTAGGTCCCACTTTGGCCTTGTGTTCTCCTCCTACATAAACCAATTCAGAGAGTCTAAGAATTGGAAGAAATATATACTCATCATCATCTCCCCGTCCTCTCTTTTCATCTCTTGTTGTTATCTATCTCTCTTCTTAATCCCAATATATCTTTTGATTAACGTATTGGATCCCTAGCTTTCTCAAATGGGTAAGCTTTGGTTTTACTAGATTTAATTTGGACATAATATTACTCTCTGAATAACCAACCAATCCTCTGTTTTTGCAGTGAGTTTTGTCGTGGAAAAACCACAGATAATGTCATCGAGTCAAAACCTTGTCGTATCAGAGACCACAAGGTCAAGTATCATTCCCAAAATTAACGACTCTTCTTCCCAGAAACTCCCTCCTGGTTTCATCTCAATTTCCAAGAAAAAGCTTCTCAAGAACATCGACATCATCAATGGTGGCCAAAGAATCAATGCTTGGGTCGATTCAATGAGAGCTTCTTCTCCTACTCATCTCAAATCACTCCCTTCTCTCGCCTCACAGCAACAACTCAACTCATGGATCGTAAGTCGTCTTCATTGTATACCCTCTCACAAAATCTTGGTGAGTCTTCTTATAGTTTTTTTCTTGTGTTTTATCCCACAGATGCAGCATCCTTCAGCACTAGAAATGTTCGAACAGATCATGGAAGCTTCGGGAGGGAAACAAATCGTAATGTTTCTTGATTATGACGGTACTCTCTCTCCCATCGTTGATGATCCGGACAGAGCTTTCATGTCAAGCAAGGTTCGTCTTAAAATCATATTTATCTATTTGACTTAATCATATTCATTAATCACATTTTGATTGCTATTTTCTCAGATGAGAAGAACAGTGAAAAAACTGGCAAAGTGTTTTCCCACTGCTATAGTTACTGGTAGATGCATAGACAAGGTATTTCTTTTCTTTTTTATTCTTCGCATTTTCCCCATATTTTTCCATTAACTAATGAACAACTTATAATAAAAAAAAAAAAATTATTATTGTTTTTTTTTCCAAAGGTGTATAACTTTGTAAAGCTTGCTGAGCTGTATTATGCTGGAAGCCATGGCATGGACATTAAAGGCCCAGCAAAAGGCTTCTCTAGACACAAGCGGGTGATTATTTTCGAATAACATAATAAAAACAAAACATTAACAATTCTTTAATTTAGCTTTAAGCTTTATTTATTTCCCTTTTTATTTAGGTTAAACAGTCTATTTTGTACCAACCAGCTAGTGACTATGTTCCCATGATCGATGAAGTAAGACATGATTAAATATGTATCTTCTTTTGTTGTATTATATAATTAACAAAATATACCTGTGGACTGAGTAATGATTTTTTAATTTAAAATATGTGTTTCATTTTTAAAGGTCTACAGAGAACTCTTGGAGAAAACCAAATCAACTCCGGGAGTCAAAGTAGAAAACCACAAGTTTTGTACTTCTGTGCACTTTCGTTGCGTCGATGAGAAGGTAAAATTAATTGAAATCGAATTAAGAGAAAATATATTATTAAATAACGAAAACTAACATTGAAACTGAACAAATTTAATAATTCAGAAATGGAGCGAACTGGTTCTACAGGTTCGGTCGGTATTAAAGGAATACCCTACGCTGAAACTGACCCAAGGTCGGAAGGTATGGCTTGGCATTTTCTCATTGGTCAAACATTAACTTAAGAGAATCTGTTTGGAATCTTATTTTGTTTGATAACAGTAAGTGTCAAAAAATGATTAAAATTTGTTTTTGGATTTATTCAACAGGTTTTCGAAATCCGTCCTATGATTGAATGGAATAAAGGAAAAGCTCTCGAGTTCTTGTTAGAGTCACTTGGTAAGTACTGAGTAGCTCTCTCTTTTTTTATTTATTCAGATACTTTTTCTCAATCTATAATTATAATAAAGCAAGAATTTGTTCTTGTCTTTTTTTACATAAAAGCACCTTTTCTCGACTAATCATTTTCCATCATCATTAAAAATGGGATATTAATCAATTTAAAGACTGAATTTTGAAACTTTGGGTACGACAGGATTTGGGAACTCTAACAACGTTTTTCCGATTTACATTGGGGACGATCGGACCGACGAAGATGCATTTAAGGTATACATTTTGTTCCTTGAGTCATATTTCATCAACAATCAGAATGTTATATATAAGGCCTGTTCGGAGACCAATCGCCAGCGACATGTGTATTAGAGAGACGCTATATAAGTTACCACACTAATTATATATGTTGGTTTGAATATGTGCCATGTAAATTAGGTGCTACGAGACAGAGGAGAAGGCTTTGGCATTCTTGTCTCCAAGATTCCCAAGGATACCGATGCTTCGTACTCTTTGCAAGATCCATCCGAGGCAAGTCCACATACTAATCAAAAATAAGTCCATATAACCGATTAATACTATGTATACCTGTATCAATTTTAATCCATGTATTTCGGAGTTAATTAATGGTTTTCTACACATGCTAAGTGCTAACTTAACTCTCCTAAATACGAAATGAACAGGTGATGGATTTCTTGCGACGATTGGTGGAATGGAAACAAATGCAGCCAAGAATTTGAAGGGAATATATAACAAATGCGTGACAATGTTCCAAATAATGAATCCCAACGAACATATTGGTGATTATTATATAATGAATAGTATGTTATATGTACATGCCTAACCTTTCTTGGAAGGTTGTAAAGGATAGGGCAATGTCTTATTATGCCTCCTTAGGTTAATGTTCTTGTTCATCGCGTTTTGTTTTTGTAAGAAAAGAAAAAAAAGATGAGCAAGACAAACGTTATTTATGCAAAATGCTAGTTATTTATGATCTCCGAGTTCTTATATTTCAACGGTTTTTTGATATCTACATAACGTCTTTTGCTAGGTAAGAACAACGTTAGAA
Source organism: Cardamine occulta (assembly GCA_028015245.1). Classification (NCBI taxonomy): domain Eukaryota; kingdom Viridiplantae; phylum Streptophyta; class Magnoliopsida; order Brassicales; family Brassicaceae; genus Cardamine; species Cardamine occulta. The sequence continues at coordinate 3,386,106 of CM051385.1, forward strand.
CATTGATCAAATATTGACATATATACATTGCATGGAAATCCTTCAAAAGTATATGTTATACCGATGTTTGTTGTTACTGAATTAATTTGTTGTATTTTCTGCTCTACTATTTTCCAGTTATTCGAGTTCAATTTATGTGTTTATATACCATTAATTTTTTTTAAAAGATTATAGTATTAAATTCGGAGACAGTGACAAAGTAAAACAAAAAGGTAAATTTAGTTACGTAAATTATTTATTTCTAAATTGTATTGGACACATATTTAGTAAAATAAATAAATATATAAAAAATAAATATATATATTGATTTAATGCGAGGAATTTGAAAGTGTTTGATGTATCTAGATTTGTCTCATTTTGAGTACTTGTCTACTGACACTTTGACACATAGCCTCATGGGGTCCATGTGAAACTAAATCATCAATTCAAATCTGTCTGGTACGTACTTTTCACTAGTATAGACGAATAAAGCTAACCAAATTAAACCGGATCAAATCAAGAATTAATACTTGTATTCTTGCTTGTACTGGCAAAGGCAAAACTCTGGAAACTTGGAAGTCTTATTTTGTTTTATTGTTAGTTTGGGATAAGTCGTGTTCCTCTTCGTGCATGTCCTTTGGCTCTGATTACGAACGCGCTGTATATTTATTTGCTGGTACGAGACAAATTTATTATATCGTATAGTAGCAGATTTTGTAGTTGTTTGAAATCCAAGATATATAACTAATACCATAATCTTCCATTTTCTCTTTACTTATTAGTATGTGAGTTTCTGATGGATGGGATTTAATGATTTATATATCCTTTTGTACATTTGGACTGCATGTCTTTTAGGTGAGAGACGATTTTTTTTTTTTTTTTGACAATTGAGTCTCCTCCACGAACGTATTCAATTTGAACTCTGGTCTGACAAGATTTAACTAGTCCACTCCCAACCGGTTGAACTAGCCATAATTGGGGTTTTAGAACATTTATTACTATGTGTTACAAAATACAAAATTACAATAATCTCTTAAGTATTTCCATAGATATTCTTAGTATCGAATAAACTGCTAAACTATATAATTTATTTAACAAGGTTAAACCTATACAATTGCCTGTATATGCATTATAGTAAAATTGGCAGCACACTATTTAACCATAAAATCATAAACGAGTTAGACAAACTAAACCACAAATAGACACATTTTACATGTCAAGCCCAATCTCTGACTTTCCTATGTTACTGTTTTCTATTTCTTACTCGAATTAGTGTTTACGTCTTTTGGAATCTGACAATGAAAATAGCATATACTAGACATAAATGAATACATACACATGTTATGTTACATAAATGGACATATATAGCTATATGAATGGCTATAACATCATCAGATGCATGCACGTAGTTTCTGTGAAACCTGAGATATGTGAATAGAGAAAGTTATGTCTATACGTATAGTGTCATAACACATCAATAATAGTGGATGGTCATTATGGTCAAAGCTTTTTGTCCTTATATAGCTTTTGGGGTGCATAATGCGACTAACTATCACAATAAGGCTGCATACATGTGTTTTCAATCCCTTCCAATGTAGACGTATCACCGATATTCAATATTTCTTATATGTATGTGTTTACCATTGTCCATGACCTAGATAAACAGTAGTACTAACGAAATTTTCATTTTTAACTCTAGAAAGTAGAAACCCATATTGAATTTGAACGTACTATGTGTTAAAACCATTTGAACAACTTTTAATTACATTTCATAAACAGAATTTGACATCAATTTTAGAACCGGTTTAATAATCAGTTTAATGGTAGGATTTGGTCTCTTGTTTTTCATATATAAATCACAACGAGAAACATACAACTACAAGAATGTAGGATAGATTAACAGATGATCTCTTCGTTTTTCACCAAATATAAAGTTTTTATTTCCTACATAGGATGCCACTTTTGTTTTGAAATAAACAAGAACACGAAGAACTCAAATAAATGTTGCTAAACTTCTAAAATCTAGCACACGTAATGGGGGAAAAATGGATTCCACTCTAACGTGGCAATGAGAAGAGTTGCTATTGGACAAAATGGATTCCACTTATAAGATCGATTGATGTGTTAAAAGTATATTATTAAAAACAAAAATACAGACAAAAACTAAAAGGGAAAAAAAGGAACGAAAACCGAACACATGGGGTGAGGCAGGAAGCAGAGACAATAAGATAGTTCCAAAGAGTTACAAAGTGTTGTCAAACTACACTCACTTCCTCACTTTATTTGAGCGTGGAAAGATGAATTCCTCCACTCTTTGCTTTCCTTTCAATCCCTTTCACTGGCAGATTCTTAGCTCTCTAGTCTAACATTAATTAATTAATTAACTGTTAGCTTAATCCAATTATTTGATTAGACCTTCAAAATTCAATAATTAGTGATCAATGAGTCTCAATTCACACCACAAATCTCATACGTCCTCTAGAGTTATATATCTAGGTTTAGTTAAAAGGGAATCTAATTAATCTGAACAAATATTGAAATGTTTAAATACATATGCAAATGCTTAAATGAAATGCAAAAGCATCAAATTATTGAACTGTATTTATTCTTCCATGATATTAGCATTGTATCGATCAACTATGTCGATGTTGTAGATAGTGATGAATCACGTGGAAGAGCTCAGATTCAATGTCGAATTATTTACTATAAAAGTTCATGTAGACTCTACAAGTTGTTTATATTCTATTCGCTTATCCCGTTTATTATTGGTTTGTCCATAATCAAAATCAAAAGCATTAGATAGCAAGGTTCTTCTTCTCCTTTTGTTACTCACATCAAATAAAACTATATAAGTGTATATATACAAATTTGTATGTTGTCAGAGGAAGGTGGAAGTGGGATGGTCTTATTTTCTGGAGCTCCCGTAGTTTTGTTACACGTGTCCGCATTGGCAACCGGTCCCCGCTTTGAGGGTCGAGCTTTCCATTAAGTCTGTCTTTGTCATCTTACTTATTATATACTATTATTATGTGTTTTCTCTGTTTTTGATAAAAAAAAAAAACAATTTTGTCATCCACTAGCCTAAATTCTTCAATCTTCACTTATGAAAGAAATACCTCCTCTTATAAGAGTTTAATGACATGAAATATTTAAGACCACTAAATCATTAACTCTTAGCAAAAAAACAATTCGAGCATTTATCGATATGGACATGTCATCCTTGCACAAAAACCATGCTAATATTATATGTATCGTTCCAATTTTATCGAATTTTCCCAAGAGACTAACCTTTCCAATCTAACTTATATATTATGTGTTGTAACAAATAGATGTTGAGCCGTTTATGATCGGATTTATGTAAATAATGTAGTTTTTATTATATAATGTTATAACTAACGTAGTTATTTTATACATATTATAATTTGTAAGATTCGATATATGTCCTCGACATACAAAAATATATTAGCTATGGGATTTGCCTAACTCGTGTACCAATAAATACTAGTTAAATGTGTCACATGGGAACTCCTGCAAAGGAGAATGCCATAGCAATGGGGAGCCAAATTACTATATACGTGTCTCTCGAACGTAGCTGAACGTGAACTGAGTACGAACCAAGCAAATATATTTGTTAAATTGAAAATATTTTTCATAAAGCATACTATATTGATGTCAAAACAAATAAATCATACTAAATTAATAAGCACTGATATACATAGTTTACTGCTTTTTGCACCGAAATTGTTGTTTTGTACCCTTAATTATTGGTTGAACTACCATCACTAACTAACTTATCTAAAAAATAAAAGCTACGATCAATAATTCTTCTAATTTTATTATACGTAAAAAAAAATCATGTTTTCAGCAACTTATATCCAAAAGGAGCTCTCTCTGTTAACGACTTGACGCAATTGTAAAAATGAAATGAAATGAAATTTATTTTGGGATGACGGAAAATATGTGCACTTTATTATTACGAGTAACGTAACGAGGCCCACGAGTGATCGGGTTCATCATCTCTGATTTTATTAGGCTTTTTCAGTAAATTAATAAAATTTTGGGTTCATAATCAAATTTTACCCGGTAAATTTATTGTTTAAAGAGGCCACAACAGAATTAACAAGGTTTAAATTTTGAGTGTTCAGACGTTGTATATCGAACGCGTACATAACTTGCAACGTACGTCAAGCATTGCTTTCCAGTTTCCACCGTCTCCAATCTCTCTTTTTTTTCTGGTTTATTCAAGATTGATTCTTTTTTCAACTTACTTTAAATTCTCTCTCTCAGTTTAAGAGATGAGAACAAATGTTTTTTTCTTCTTTCAGTATTACTAAAATTCCTCTAAACCGAGAAAATTTATCCAGTTCAAATCAGATAATATTTTTAAAAATGTTCAATATTTAGAACAAATTATCAAGTCTGTAACTTACTTAAGTTGTTTTTTTAGTTGACTTTTGTGTGGCGAAGAAAGAAGCATAGACGAATTTAGTTCATCAATGACTATGTAGCTCATCAATGTTAATAATCTATTAAATGACAGTACGAGTAGGCTTCTCAGCACTTACAACCTTAAAGTTGAGTCTGATTCTAAATCATAACAAAGAGTAAAACATAATGGCCAATGCCAAATAAACACGTAGAGACCTGTGTGTGGTAAACTGTTGGTCTTGAAGAACACAAAGAGTTCGAGAGATGAACTAAGACCAACAGTTGTTGCACACATACAACATCATTTACATATTTAAGCATCTATACATTGCATCCACATATTGCAGTTAATAGAAAGAGAAGGTTTGATTCAATACAGTGTGTGATCAAGTACTGAAGAGTACTTACTCGGTGTTGTGTTGAGGTGTTATCATCGCTCTCTCCAAATCCATCTTGCTATCTTCTCGCAATTTTTTCTTTGCCACAAAGGTGTTTTGCTGAAAAATTGGAATTACACACTCAAATCTCAAGTTTATGTGTAGATTATGCTTTGAGAACAGATTAGAAGCTTCTAAAAGCACTTACAAGGTGGTTACTTTCATGAGCGAGGATATCGCCCATGCTAAGAAAGAGTGACCTCCACTGCCTCATGAGCTCAGATTCTTGTTTTGAATAACTAACGGAGTTTACCGAGGCATGTAAATCCGTAGACCTTTCTTTACCATTCCTTTGGATCAAGTTGCTAACTTCTTTCTGACTCTTCTTCAAAGCTGGCTCAGGAAAGGAAACAAAAAACACATCATCTGACAATATTCACAAAGAAAATCCTCAAGAGCTTGTGGAGAATATATGGTTTGTATTTATATAAACATAGCTGGGACTTACCGGATAATCTGATGAGGACATCAAGTCACCATCAATCAAGGAGCATGGAGGAGACATCAACCAGACGACCAATACCTTTGGAGAGAACCAGCCTGAGCGTACCAAAGACGTATATGCCTTTATTGAAGCATATCAACCTAACCAGTGTTGGAAAATGACTGTTGCACTCTTTTTCCCTTGTCTAGGGTTTTTCCCAATGGGTTTACCTAGAAAGGTTTTTAATGAGGCAATATTAAGTCATCAAGGAATCACAGAGAAGTTGATTTGGTTCAAAAGCTTTCCACATGAGGAAGATATTCAAGTTACAAGTCAGCAGACTTCCAATGAACCCGATAGAGACCAACGGCTACTATTTGGAGGATTACGGCCGAACCAGCAAGGAATTAAGTTACAAACCAACTTGGTATGTATTCTTTACTCATCATAGAAGCTCAGTAAATTGGATTCGTACCAAACCGATATCAGCTGAGGAAGTTATTCAATTTCTAAACCGAACACTCTAGACTTGCCTTATATGGAGTCTTGCGGATTTGGGAGTCTTCAAACGTATCTTTGGCGACCTGGAGACCTTCCCCATCATCCAGAGACTCTACAACACGTATTTGTTTCAACTAAAACGCACAGGATCAGGCAGATCCTCCCACACCTTCACTTCCCATATCTGGAACCGAGCTTGCCTTATTTGCCTTGTTTGGAGCCAAAGGATATCATTCAGCAACGGCTCTTTTCCTATTCACTTGTGTGCATTCTGGAGCCTTATTCAGTGAACCTGGACGTCCCAAGACACCACCAATTCGCACCTAAGCTTTCAAGAATAAAGGCGCTTCACATACCTTATTTGGCCCGATTTGCTCATAATGGTCCAACGGCTAGTTTGTATTTAATTTTGTGATTTCTTTCTTGTTTCTAACCTTCTAGAACGTTAGAGTACTCATGTAAGAGCTCTATATAAAGCTCATTTCGTCCTTTGTACAAATCACCTTTCAATCATCTAAGAAATATACAAGTTTCCTTTTTATTCAAAGTCTGTCTTTGTTTAAAGTTTGTCTTTAAGTTTCATTTGAGAGATTCATTTGATTCTTGAGATTATAGGATTAGGATTGTTTGTGTGATTCAAACAAGTCTAGTTCTCCACCGATTGAGCGAGTCAATCAAGCCCACCGATTGAGAGAGTCAATCACAAAACATCACCTCCATCTCTACTTACAATTCCACCTTCCGCGAGTCAAAGCTTGGAATTCTTTGATCATCAAGTGATCTAAGCTTGGTGTGATTCCGTGCTTGTATCATCTGGTATCAGAGCTTCAAAAGCTCCTACCCATCAGGTTGTATTCATCCAACCTCTATCCCTTTTAATTTTCTGTTTTGTTGTTTCAATTTTCATTAAAAAAATCGAAAACATATAAAAATCATTTTTCTTTCTTTTGTTCTTGCTAGTTTGCTTCAGTATCTTTCATAAAAACAAAAAAGAATAAATTATTTGCTTCAGTTTGTTATTTTTTTCGATTTCATAAATAAAAACCCCATAAAAAGTTTCTGATTTCACAGTTTAAGTTTTTCGTCAATTTTGTTGTGTCAATTTTATAAAATCCATAAAAACTCAAAAAAATTATTTCGTCTTTTGTTATGCTTTTCTTAGAGTCTTGAAAACCCATAAAAATTTTATCCCAGAATTTAGAAGTTCGTTTGGTATTTGTTTGAGAATTAAATCTCAGACATATCAAAAATCGCTTCTGGATTTTGATCTGTTTTGTTTGAGTCGTATAAAATCCGAAAATTTCCAAAAAAATATTTTTCTTTTTGATTTTGTTAATTTAATCTCTTAAAAAGATTTATCAAGTAGAATTTCAAATTTTGGAGTCCATTTAATATTTTTTCGAAGTTGTTTTCCAAACTGTGTCCAATTGACTTAAATTGTCTAAATCGGTTCTTTTAGTTGCTAGAGCTTTGATATTGTGTTGAATCTTTTTCAGGAACCATCCGCCATGGACTATGAATCTGATGTAGAGGATGAAAGAAGTGAGTTTAACACCTCAGAGATCGATTGGGGTGAAGAACTGGACCCCTCATGGAGTGGAGACGAAGGATATGACCCCAACTCGTGGGAAGGAGGTGCTGATTCTGAATTCAGTACTGGAGAAGGCTATGAACGTAATGAAGAACACTGGGATGATGAGACAGAGTCAGAAAGTGCGCTCTATGAAGAAGAAGACATTGGAGTTACTAGCTCTCAAATCGGTTTAGAGGAAGAAACTAATGTGCATGATGAAGAAAAATCAGAATCAAGTTTCTGTGAAGAAGTTGGCTTTCATGACAGTTTGGAGGATCAACACCACGAATTTGATTTGCAAAACAAATCAAGAGATGAACAGAGGCTCAAGCAACACGCCTATGAAGAAGTGTCAAGTTTTGCTGAAGATGAATCATGCCATGATGAAGAAGAAAACTATGAAGAGACTAGTTCAGAAGCGTGAAGAAGGGATAGACCATGGTGTGAGATTCCTTACTTCAACCATGAATATGAGACTGAGTCTCAAAGGTCTCCAGAAGAGTTTGTTGAAGAGGAGGAAGTCAAAAGTGAGGCTGGAAGAGATGATCATTGGGAAGACCTATCCAATTACATCTATTTTTCAGGTTTTCAACAAGGATCTGAGGCATACATTCAATGGGAAGAAGACTTAGAGCATTGGTTCCGTTCCCATCACATACCTAAAGAAGAAAGGCTTTCCTATGCCTTAGACACCCTAGTTGGAGAAGCACAAGAATGGTGGCGACAAGAAGAATTTTGGCGTCAATATTCCCAGCCAATCAATACTTGGGGACTACTCAAACAGAGCATGTATCGAACCTTTGTGCCAAAATCCCTAAACAAGAATTACACTCCCAAGAAGTTGTTGTTCCAATCAGCTCCAAAGGAGAGGTCGGCTCCAAAGCAACCATACAATTCTAAATTGAAGAGAAGGACGATACAAACACCAATTAAGAGGACTGAGGCCACATTAGTCACTCAAGCACATGAGGAGAAGCCAAAAGCAAAAGTCGTAGTTCACAAGCAAAGTCCGAGCTCAAAGCTTGAGCCACACGGCAATGTAAAGCAATGTAAGTCTCCTAAGCTATCTAAATCTAAAGAAATAATCTGTTATAGATGTCATAAGCAAGGTCACTTTGCTGCAACATGTCCTGAAAGACAAGTAGTTAATGTAACAACACTTGAACCAAAACCGAGTTCATCTAACTCAAGTGATTGTTTAGCACAATCTGGTTTTGAAATGTCCAATTCTAGTATAATGTGCTTGTCTTCGCCAAGGGTTAATGATGCAGGTCTCGAACAAGTCATGGAGCACACGGTGAGAAAAGTAGGCCCTGAGAAAGATGAAGTTTCCCCAGCTTCATTCTAATGCAAGAAGAGCCACCGGATCACACATTTACTCCATATGACGTGGCATCAAAAGAAACAAAACTCATCGAAAGTTTTGGTCAGGAAAGTGCCTCATTGCTTCAACTAATCTCTGATGATTCTAAAAGTGTGATGACAGACCTATTAAGTTTAGAAGAGCTTGCTGAAAACGTTGGTGCTCTACGGAAACACTTGATTCAAAATAATTGTTTTACTACACATTTAAAACCTGAGCAAAAATCTATATTGAATAAACCATGTTTACCTGTTTATAATAATTCCATGACTGTATTAATTCACTTGATTTGTGCCAAAGGAGTTGGAAATATTGCAGGTACAAAGGAAGAACCACCAGACTTAGAAATTGAAGACCATGTCCGAGGAAGAGTTGAGCCAATGATACCACCACCTATTAGGAAAAACAGAGGAGTAGTCCCAATACTCCAGTTCAAAGATGAACCGCCAGATGCACAACACATCAGCAAACAATACCGGGGTAAGACTCTAGACTCCCAAAGACGAATGAGAGCTAACTTGCTTTTTCTTAGTGCAGATTATACCGATTCGCGGTCGAAACCTTTTGAAGAGGGAGGGTATGATGAGGACATCAAGTCACCATCAATCAAGGAGCATGGAGGAGACATCAACCAGACGACCAATACCTTTGGAGAGAACCAGCCTGAAGCGTACCAAAGACGTATATGCCTTTATTGAAGCATATCAACCTAACGGTGTTGGAAAATGATTGCACTCTTTTTTCCTTGTCTAGGGTTTTTCCCAATGGGTTTACCTAGAAAGGTTTTTAATGAGGCAATATTAAGTCATCAAGGAATCACAGAGAAGTTGATTTGGTTCAAAAGCTTTCCACATGAGGAAGATATTCAAGTTACAAGTCAGCAGACTTCCAATGAACCCGATAGAGACCAACGGCTACTATTTGGAGGATTACGGCCGAACCGCAAGGAATTAAGTTACAAACCAACTTGGTATGTATTCTTTACTCATCATAGAAGCTCAGTAAATTGGATTCGTACCAAACCGATATCAGCTGAGGAAGTTATTCAATTTCTAAACCGAACACTCTAGACTTGCCTTATATGGAGTCTTGCGGATTTGGGAGTCTTCAAACGTATCTTTGGCGACCTGGAGACCTTCCCCATCATCCAGAGACTCTACAACACGTATTTGTTTCAACTAAAACGCACAGGATCAGGCAGATCCTCCCACACCTTCACTTCCCATATCTGGAACCAAGCTTGCCTTATTTGCCTTGTTTGGAGCCAAAGGATATCATTCAACAACGGCTCTTTTTCCTATTCACTTGTGTGCATTCTGGAGCCTTATTCAGTGAACCTGGACGTCCCAAGACACCACCAATTCGCACCTAAGCTTTCAAGAATAAAAGGCGCTTCAAACTTACCTTATTTGGCCCGATTTGCTCATAATGGTCCAACGGCTAGTTTGTATTTAATTTTGTGATTTCTTTCTTGTTTCTAACCTTCTAGAACGTTAGAGTACTCATGTAAGAGCTCTATATAAAGCTCATTTCGTCCTTTGTACAAATCACCTTTCAATCATCTAAGAAATATACAAGTTTCCTTTTTATTCAAAGTCTGTCTTTGTTTAAAGTTTGTCTTTAAGTTTCATTTGAGAGATTCATTTGATTCTTGAGATTATAGGATTAGGATTGTTTGTGTGATTCAAACAAGTCTAGTTCTCCACCGATTGAGCGAGTCAATCAAGCCCACCGATTGAGAGAGTCAATCACAAAACATCACCTCCATCTCTACTTACAATTCCACCTTCCGCGAGTCAAAGCTTGGAATTCTTTGATCATCAAGTGATCTAAGCTTGGTGTGATTCCGTGCTTGTATCATAATCGACCTTTGATATCCTGGTAATGAAGATCACACCAAATATACGCAGCTGAAACAATTCATTTACAGCAATAGCTAAGTTAGATAATTTCATCTAAATCAAGAGAAATGATATATGTTAAGAAAAAACTGAAGAATCAAACACCTTTAAGGCAAAAAGAACAAGAGCATGACTTTAGCAGGTCATCTCCCATATTCTGATTCACATGCTCCTTGTTGTTAACATTCGAACATCTACTCATTTCAAATGATCTCAAATTCTGACAATTACGCAATTCATCCCCAATCACCAGTGGTTTCCGGCTCTCGGTATTACCACTTAACACAGATAATGCCAACCCTTCACCAGTGACATCTTCATTAATAGCCGCCGCGTTTAACTCTCGTGCACCGTCTCTATCACCAGGTTCAAAGTAGATCTGTGAAGACTTCTTATAATTGCAGCTTTCCTTCAATACTTTGCCATCTCCAACTCCACTGGACATCTCCACCATAGCATCATGAGATTCCTCAGATACTTTATCATCAGAACCATCAGAACCATCAGAACTATTCTTATCATCGGACAAAGACCCTTGGATTGTATCAATAGGTTTGGCATTTTCCTTTACCAAGTCATCAACAACTAAACACAACCTCTTTGAAAACTTCTCTCTTGAACACTCATAAGCAACAGTCTTACCAGATTCACCTTCAGATTTATGAAGCAAACCACCCAAAATCGATGAAATTCCTCTCTTGGCTGGAAGATTAGTCAAATTACCCAAAGCGGGTCGGGTTTCTTCTGACACTAATTTGCCGCTATCTTCAGTCATCTTCTTCAAAATCAACCAAACAAAGGAAAAGCAAAAATTTCAACTTTTCAAACAAGAAATGAAGAACTAAGATGAATACATTTGAACAAAGAACTCAATGAAGATGGATAACTAAGATATTCAACAAAACCCCTTATTTCGCAACCAGAAATTGACAAGGTGCAAAAACAAAAACGAATCGATTAGAGTTACGAGGAAGATGAAATGGAATTTGGGAGGCTGACCTAAAGAGATTGATAGCAATGCGTCGATGGTTCTTCTGCAGGCCAGGATCTGACGAGTGAGGAAAATTAGGGTTTTTGATTTCGTCGAGGCGGGAACCGTGCGAAATTTCCGATCTCAATTTCTTTTTCTTTTTTTTCACTCTGCTTTTCGAACCAGAATTGGGTATGAGAGTGACGCGCGGTCCCACAACTTAATGAGCTGGAATCATTATTAAGGCCCAATCATATTGAATTTTAAGAAGCCCATTAGAATCTAATGGACCTAATAAAAACATAGGAGAACGGAAAATTCTTTTAATTTCGGGTTGACCATATTTTTGAACTGGCAAGCAAATTCTAAAATGCTTAATTTGAATTATTTCATAACCAAAACAAAAACAGTTATTTTTCTTCCTCAAAGCTCAAAAGTTCTTGAAATTCTCAAGAATGACAGGAGAGGGAGAATGTTACAAAATTTGATTAATCTTATGTGTTCCATATATATATATAACACGAATTATAATGTTACATATATACATATATATGTATGTAATTATATGCATTCGATATCATTTTAATATTTTTAACACGAATTTTAAATGTCGAAATTGTATATTTGCTGATGATAATTTACATTAAAATCTTAAAATATCACTAATTTTGAAGAACAACAAAATTGGTTTGAACCTAAATATAGGATTTAACTGAGAGATTACTACTTTACAATATTTTACAATATATAATATCAACAATACAGTTTCATAGGTCTTTAAAAAAAAACCGACATCGTTTGACCATCTAACATTTAATGCATATGACATCATTACGATATTAAGATTGCCTATCAGTTCCAAACAACAGATAAGTCCCCAAATAGTTTTCTTTTCTCAACACATTTTTAATTATTTTCCCCATAATTATTAATTATAGGAAATAGTACAAAGTATAACTAAACTAAATAGTAAATACATACCCCCAGAAATATAAAGACATTTAAGCTCGTAAGTAGAGCCTTCTTAGGTAAGCTCATACGAAAGTTATATTGCTGATAGCCTGATGTCATTAATCCCCGAAATCCCTCGCTTACACTTTTTTTTTTTTTTTACATTATTAATATCCAATGCTTTCCTCTTTTGCCATCTCACCCTAACTAAACCGTCTTTGATCTTTTTTCTATTAATCTAATCCTATATTAACATTGTGCACTCAAGTCATGTGTCATCGACAAGACAACAACTTTATTTTGGACAACAAGAAGCTCTAGGCGTATGCATTTTTTGTTAAATCAAACAAATTTGACATTTTAATGATACAATGAACTAACATATAAATATATATTGTTTTAAAACAACGTTGTGGGAAATATATATACTTATGTGCTGGAAAAGGACGACGGCGTTCGAAATATACAATACTAGAATATCATGCGTCTTCTTTTCCAAGATAAGAGCTCCCCTAATTTCTATTTCCGGCAACCTAATGAAACATATAAGTGCCATTTTTTTACCAATGATTTCTATTTTCTTATAACATTTGTTAAAACATAGATGTATATCAGTTTATTTGATTAAATATATTAATTAAGTCGGTGCAAACAACTCTCGTTATTCATCGACTGTGATGCAACCCAAGAAAAGTTCTACTAACTTCCGGCGTCGTGATGCCCGGAGATAACTCTTGTCCACCTAAAAAACATAAATATCTCCGCCACAAAATTCCAAAATCTCTTACAAGTTATGTTTAGCTCAGACCGAACCAAGAAATCTCGACACGTCCCCATCGCACATGCACACCCTCCTCCCAAAAAAAAAAAAAAACATATAAACTTTATAGTATAATATTTTATCTGTGATCTACATATATAAATAGGCACTCAATTTAACAAAAGGTGGCCGTGTTAATTACTTCAGTATATCCTTCTACGTATGGACAATTACTACAGTATTAGATGACTACATTTATCAGTTACAGTACATGACTCGCAATTTAGTGGACTAAAAGAAAATGGTGGAAGTCGAAGAACTGGAACCACTTAGTCCAATTGAGGACGAAGAAGAAATAAGCTATGATGACCTCAAAAGACGCATGTGGAAAGACCGAAACCTCATGGAAAAGCTCGAGCAAAAGAAACGACATAACAACGATGTCGTTTCTTTGACAACGCACCGAGCCGAAGCTTCGCGGCGCAAGAAGATGGCTCGTTCGCAAGACTCGGTGTTGAAGTACATGATGAAGATCATGGAGGTGTGTAAAGCGAAAGGGTTTGTCTACGGGATCGTACCGGAAAAGGGTAAACCAATAACCGGTTCTTCCGATAGCTTAAGGCGTTGGTGGAAAGAAATCGTTCAGTTCGACCAAACCGCTCCAAACGCTATCGCAGATTACTTAACACTCGCGGCTGCTGCTGCGGCGGAGCTAATCGAGACGAACTCGTCATCGAGCTTATTGCACATGCTACAAGAGCTACAGGACACGACTCTAGGGTCGTTGCTATCGGCGTTAATGCAACACTGTGTGCCGCCACAACGGCGGTTTCCGCTGGAAAAAGGAATCGCGCCGCCATGGTGGCCGACGGGGATGGAGATTTGGTGGGGAGAGCAAGGAGTGGCTCACGAGCACGGTGCGCCACCGTATAGAAAGCCGCACGACTTGAGGAAATCTTGGAAAGTTAGTGTTCTCGCGGCTGTGATTAAACACATGTCACCGAATTTGGGAAGAGTGAGACGTCTCGCGAGGCAATCCAAAAGTTTACAAGATAAAATGATGGCTAAAGAGACCGATACTTGGTCTCGTGTGTTAAACCAAGAAGAGGCGCTTCTCAATATCAAAGACCTCAAGATCTCGGAAGATCAAGATCAGGATCAAGAAGCGTCGGGGTCTAAGAGAAAAGGTGAGTTTATGGAACCGTCTAAGAGGATTTACACTTGCCAAAACTCAAAATGTCCTAAGAGTGATGTGAGCTTTGGATTCGCGGACAAGAACTCGAGGACGGGTCATGAAATCCAGTGTTTGTACGGGACGACGCAAGAGCCGAGTCAGAGCATGGGAGATATATCTTCCATGCTTGAAACGGCTACAAGTGTTGTTACTAATACGACTAGTGAGGATGATTACAGTGTGGGTTCGAGCGCAAAGGACAAGGGAGATGATGATGATCATAACAATTGGATGGATTATTCTTGGTTAGAGAGGATGCAGCACGAGTTTAATAGCTCAAGGAAATTCGAAGACGATGCTGATGATGATACTGGAACGGATTTGAACCAATTTCCCGAATTTGATCAATCAGATAACAACGTGAACCAGAGTATCTGGGACATGGGTTGTGAAGAAAAAGACATATATATGTTCGACTAATTAAGTACTAGATCTCTATGCATATGCTTTACATATACCCAAAGTCGGAACATTTCTATACTTGTATTCTCTTGTTACATCTATCCCACCTATACTTGTATTCTTGTAGTTTTTTTGTTTGTTTTGATATTTTTTTTAATCTTATAATCACAAGTTCAGCCAGTTGATGGATTTAAAAGAAACCGAGATCGTAATATTATTTAGATCATATACAAGTAACAGAACGTACAAAAAATACCATCACGATTTTCTTATAAGGTTGCAAATACTTATTATATATAGTTTCTTAGGTGTCTAAAGACTCCCAACAACGTTACTGAAAAACAAAAATAACAATAAGAACAAAAAAATCAACATTTTTTTGTTGGTCTTGTTTCATCGAGAACATAAACATACGGTGAGTAAAACTGACTCAAATAGCCCGGACATCGCCGTCGGCGAGGTAGAATTTGCGGAGAGCGGCGCAGCCACGGAGCGGTTGGTCCCTCAAGAAACCCATGGCGTTGGCGAAGTGGCGTGTAGAGGCGGCGCCGTTGGAACTCGTGAGGATCACGGTGGCGGTGCTTCGGCCAGGATCAGCCACGCGGCAGCCGGGCATAGGACTATGGACGAGCTCCGCCTGACATTGCTGGTCCTGTCGGTCTCCTGTAACGCGGACTCTGTATTTTCCTTTGGGTCCCGTCGCCGCCTTCCCAACGACCTCCGGTTTCATTGTCACTTTGTCTTTGCATACTATTCTCACTTTTGCCCCTGTCATTCAAATTATCCCAAAATATTTCAATCTATGTGTATATAAGTATATAACCAAATTCCAAATATGGGGTTAGAAATATATGTTACTATACTTAGTAGAATAAAGAATAAGTAACCAAGAAAATATAATAGTTATAGTCTCCCTTGTTTCAAACGCTATGTTTTTCCATCTGCGTGAAAAACGATTAAGTTTTTTTTGTTCTTTTTGTCAAAAACGTGACTTTTGTATAAAATGCAATTGTGGGTTAATTTGGAAAGATACACGTGAAGTGTAAACATAATCGCAAATTCACAACTAAACTTTTATTTATTTAGTTTTTTTTTTTTTTGGTGATTAAATTTGCGGAAATCTAAAAACCAGTGAAAAATATGGGATTTGTAAGAACTTGCAAAGTCTAAATCATTCTACTATGTCACCATTCAGATCAGAAATATACAATGAGAAATATATGAGGATAATAAGTACGAACCGGAGATATATCTGGTAGCGATTGTCTCAAATCCAAAGCGACAAGTATCGCAGTATACAGACCCTTCAATTTGGAATGGCGTTCCAACCGCTATGGCCGCAAGTGGCAGTATCGAAACGCATAACACAACGATCAGAGGTACATATGATTTAGCCATCTCTATGAGAAAGAAGAATGTTGTAAATTTTGGAGATTGTGTTTTGGTGAAGGGGTTTTGTGTCTCATTTGAAAACTATGTATTCTATATATTTAAGTAGAAAATTGCAGGTCACATGTAGTAAGAAGGTGTTAAGTTTATCGCATCTTGTGCTAATTTAAAGGTTCCTTAGTGTCGGCTGGATCCACTTGCGGCTGCTCCTCCGCCGTACACGGCAAGAGAGTTTGTGTTGCCTTCTTCACAAGTCAACTCGTATGGTTCTTGTTAATTATAGTCTACTTCTCGAGCTATAGATTTTGTATTTCCATTAGGAATTGCATTTGACTTTATGTTTTGCATAAACTTTTCTGTTTGCACAAATCTTTATGATTATAATAATTCTACTACTATTTTTAACAAAGTTTTATACACGGGAATACACATCGTGATTTTTATATGTCGAAGAAATACAATCAAATGGTTTTTTATATACCATTAAATGTATGATAATGAGTTAAATTCAAAATTTGTTATGGGCTTTGAGTAAAAACTAAATTAAAAAGTGCTTTAGCACATGCTTCTGCTACATCCAAGTGGCACTCAACAAAATTGGATTTTTTTTTATATAGTTCTGATTTGAAAATTCACACATTAATGTAACTTTAAATCAACATTTGTTATGAAATAGTGAAATACTATTATATAATTGCCCTCAGACTAGCTGAAGGTCAGTAATGTCCACAGTGGCTTGTGATACTCCTGAATCTTGATCTAAATGAAATACAGTTCTGACATTTATGGTCCATGGCTTATGATAACAGGAAAACCCTTTGTACTTCGACCTGATTTCTCAATTTCCTATACAACTTCGTAATGGATTAACCAGAAATATTATCATTTTATAAATGTGGATTATTTTAAAGGATTCGTTCATGGATGAATTATTGAATTGTATGGAAGAAGCTCATGTTCCAAACATAAAAAGTTCGTAGAAGCGGTCGGTCACGTCAAAACAGCAACGAAGCTTAAGAACTAGGCCTGATGCCAAAAAATGAAGAAGAAAAAATAACAAGGCCTATTAGGCCGAAGGTGACCGACGTAGGCCCATTAGAAACCCATGCCACGATGCGTTTTGATATTTAAACAAAATAATTTAGGAAAAAGCAGAGAGAGACACGTCTCCTTTGCAAAATAAGACATTGGGTACTTAGTTGTGTTCTTCACGGTGAAGCAAACACTAGTTTTCCTGACAGGAAGGGAAGAACACAAACAAGCTCCGAAAAAGGTACATAGATCCATCCTTCAATAATCTTAAAAATCTGAAATAATTTTACAACAAAGTCTCTCGGCCAAAGAGAGTATTAAGATATACATACAAGCACCCTTACTAGGGGAAATAATTACACATCTTAATTTTTTGTTTTTAACCACTATATGTTTTGGATTTTGATACAACCGCTGAATAAAGGTGGCTAATTAAGCAGCGGGAGAGTTACCGGAACATTAACGTCGGAGATTTGTCCAGGTGACATCTCAGCATCTCCTCCCTTCTTCTCCATCTGTAACCAAGATATAGGTCAAAACTGCTATTCTCTTATCTTTCTCTCTCTTTTCTCTGCTATAACTATTAATTACCCAAGGAATATTCAGTTCATACAACCAATTAAAACTAACTACTAGCAATCTTGCTTTCATAATTTGTCATTTTTTGACTTTTTGACCTTTTAGGGTCTTTTAAGTTGGGAAGCATGTATCTTTCTCCAAAGCATGTATATCTATCTTTTTCCAGTTTATAATTAACCTTGTCCACCTTGAGCACGTAAAAGTAATACTACTAGACACTTGAACTGAGCAAATCGGATTCAAACATAAACACAACAACAAAACCTAATTATGTCCATATCGAAAAGGACATTTTAATTCAGTAAAATGATGTATTAATAATGCAAAATTAAAATAATATAATTTGTATTAGTAACAATTATTTATGTAATCACGAATTTATATAGACTGTTCATGAACTTTTGTTTATTTTATTGTTTTTGTTAAAACCCTGACTTCAACTCAAATCAAACACACATACACACACACATATATATATATATATATATATATAGTTTTATCAATAAACTGAAAATAATTATAATTTATTGACCTTATTCTAAATTCCGTATCAAAACCCAAGATTTCCCCAAACTCAAACTAGACCGAATCAGATTCTGTTCTTCTTCAGTAATATTCTCGCTAACCCGAATAAAGCAAACCTAACTAACAACCAAAGTGCCCTAATCTTGAGAAATTTTCAATGCAAGACAAGGAAGTGCTAATTAGTGAGTGCTTAGGGTGCAATATCAATATGTACATCTGTAAGTCTACACAGGAGTGTGTATCTATGTCCATTTTATTTGTGCAAGAAGTGCGCATTAGGTTGTGCATATTTCTAGGAATGTAGCTTTCGTTACCTGGTTAGCTAAAACCTGGTTCTCCTCTTTCAGCAATTTCTCCTGTTTAAAATATCAACACGTTCATCAATTACCATTCAAGTTTCTAAACCTAACTAACTCCATATTTTGAAATCCAAAAAAAACATTTGCATTGGGAAGAAGTTGAAAAAACTGGCAAGCTCATCAAAGAGAAACAAAGACAAAACACAAGAGACGGTATATATCTAAAAGTAATATAAACTTGGAGGCAAATATCTAACCTTTGCTTTAAGGGTTTCAACAAGCTTCAACATTAGTTCGGTCTGCAACAAATACAAGCAGGACGGTTTTTCTCACCAAACAAATTAAAGAAAATAGAAGACATTATGGAATCAACTTACCTTCTTGGCTCTAGTTACGGAGAGGGCGGTCTCAAGGTGTTCCTCCAGCTGAACGAGGGAATCAACACTTACATTATCGACATCTGATTCCACGAGCTTGCTGCATATATTCATAGATTGACAAGTTCCTTTGTGATCAAAGGAAGAGAGGAAAAATAGTCTTAGTCAGTACTAACCTTTCCACAAGTTCTAGTAGCTCGTGGTGCGAACCATAGTTCAGAGCTTTAGACTGAAGATCCTGCCCATGTAAAAGGGATAGAAGAGGCGGTAAAAGATGATGGCTACAAGAATTTCAGTATCCATGTGGATCCACTATATATATATAGGATCACTCGGCAAACTAATAGCTAAATAGTGGATCTAGATATATAGATCTCCACAATGTTAAGGTGCTATAAACATGCGTTTACTCATGTCTATCAAACAAACTATTCCTAAAGGAACATCAATCTCTCCATAACCTATTTGATGAACTTGAAAACAACCTTAACTACAGCTCCAAAATAGTACTTAATTATATACGCAGTTGCTAAACGTGTGTGAGCCCATGCCCACAAAATGCAATCTGGAACTCAGGCTATGAATTGGCTCTGACCAGTATTTATATTGAACTAACTCTCTAGGCCTTTAGTAAATTTTGGCCTTAAACTATATCAAGGAAAAGATTCAAAATGTTAGTATTACCAAGGCTTTAAGATCATCAGCATGTTGTTTTCCGTATCGATCAAGGATCTTGACCAGGCTGGAGAGAAGGCAAACAAAAAAATATGTTAGGATCAAAGCTACTAGCTAACTCTGAAAATACCACTGGAAACTATGAAACATGTATATGGCATAGAAGAGACATTTAGAGACAGAATGTTAATTTTCACACATATATAACACTACTAGTATTTGCAACATTTCAGAGAAACTGTAGTCTTAGTATTCATGTTTAAGCAGCAGCACTTTTAATTTGGATTTCGAGGACTTTTTTTTTTTTAACTTTCTCTGATACTTTCTAAGCAATATTTTAATGATATATATGGTCCTTTCTTATATCTCAAGAAAAAAAGGAGATCTAAAATTGACCAAGAATTGCTAGTAATTTGATTATTCAATGCATTTATTTACAATGTATTTACTACATACTTCGGCAGATTGAAAATGACATTCTTCCTCAACGGAAAGTCCTAATAAATTCAAGGCCAGTACATGTTGTAATCCTTTAACCTATCAAATTTGTTTCTACCTCTGGCTTTGATTCACTTAACCTAATCTCAAGTCAAGACACTTTGTCACAGACACCCAATACGTACGAAGAAGCCGAACTCTAGGTGAATGGACTGAGTATTAGATAGTTGTTCTATTTGATGTTTTTGCAAATGATCAAAAAGATATCTTGTGGAAGCATTCTTTCATTGCCACTTTCTCTTTCCTTTTTTTGTTTGCAGAAAACCGTGAAGTTTCCAATCTTTATTTAAACCCAAAAATCAAGCTATAAAAATCAAGCAATAAATCCAATAAAGTTACTTGCAAACTTATATTACTCTAACTAGGACATCTATAACTTGGTATCAGAGCTAGTTTTAGTTTTAATATGTACCACAATTTGTGGTATCATCTTCCTTCTTTTGTCTCAGCTTTGATCAGAACCACAAATTGTGATATCAAAGCCCGTAGAGAAAAAAGTTTTATAATTCTATCTTCGATCTTCTATCATCTACCATCTACATATTCTTCTGAAAAACTTTTCAATGTTTTCACTGAACTTTGAGGACAAGGTTCTTACCGATCCACAATGGAGTATTGATGAGCCACAACGTGATGAACAAACGCTCAATACGTAAAAGGAAGCCATACTCCAAATGTATATGAACTGAATCTTAGACAAAGTCATATATCTTTTATATGTTTTTGCAAATATATAATCGAACGACTTCCCTAGGAAAACCAAGTAGTCTTCCACTTTCCAGTTTCTCCCTCGTTTGTAGGAACAACCATCATGAGGTTCCAATTTCCTTTATTTAAACAAAATAATCAAGCAATAAAAATAGAGATTTTTCTGCCATTGAAAGTGAACTCTTGCAAATTTCTACTCATCTCTATCACACATACACATAACGACAAAGACCACAAAACTAAAACTCGATTTTTCTACTTATGACCATTATGTCATGGAAATTCACATTTAACACAAAACTAAAGAGGCACTTTGCATCAAAGAAAGTATAACCACAAATTTGACAAAATTTCCAACAATTCACTTCACAGTTTGTGTTAATACTTAATAGGTTTCAGTTCCATCGTGAAGTTACGCTCTTTGCACGAAAATCAAGGATGCACAAACGAGTTAAGTGATTAAGAGTTTCTACGTTCTAAAAGCCTTTTTAACTTACCCAATTATTGAGGGTTTCATCTGTACTGCCAGGACCTAATCAGGAGTCTCGAATATTCCAAGGATGGACCTAGGATTCTAAGGCATGAAAAAATCTTACCAAAATATGCATCAAGTGAGAATGACCTACGATCTTGATCAACATGGCCAAACCAATACAACCACTTGGTTAATATTGGAGGGTTTGACAATGTAGGATATCATATTGATTCATTATAGGCCCATACTAAAAGGTTTGTATTTCTTCCATGAAGACAAAAGTTCTTTTTGAGGTTTTAGATTTCCAAGAGGCACCAAAGAAACAAGGTTGTGTGATCGTCAATTTTTACAATAAGGTTGTGGATTGTCAATTCCATAGACCAAAGCTACAAAGTTTAAATCAAGACAGTGAGAAAAAAATATGAAGAAAGTATTATAAATGCACACAGCGATTATAAGATCAAAAGCAATAATCAATATCCTATCAATATGTAGCATATATATGAGCGGTAACTGCAAGGGCGGTGGGAAACTAGAAACCTTTAGATAATCTTCAAGAAACATATCCATTAAAAGGGAGAGAAAAACCTAGAAAATTGTGTCTATATTAATCTTTTAGTCAATAGTTGCACAATGTTGCATACATTTAAACCACGCTCATTGATCTATTTTTACCATTATCCCTATACTAATTTTATCTACAGATCTCTTGAAGTGCTTGCATTGTAGACAAATCCAAGAGAACATTGATTTTTAATTAGTCTAAAAATAACCCAATTAGTTTACATTAGATGTTATATATGCACACATCAATTGCGAATAAAAGAATTGCAATTGATACCAGATCATATAACTAATCTAGGATATGTGCGTTAAGTACTAATTGTGAGGGTGAATTTTCTTGAAGCAGTTAGGAATCAATCAGAAACCTTAATTTGGATAATCTTCAAGTGATAAATCCATGGTAAAGAGAGAAATTCCTAAAAGATCTAAGATTTGTCTTTTATTCAGCAGCTGCACAATGTAGCATACATTCAAATCAAAACTCTTGATCTACAATTAAGGATCGACCCCATAGAAATTTTATAGATCTCCCGGAAGTACACTGCATTGCTTACAGATCTGATGATTTTAATTTCTTTAAAAAGTGAGACATTAATTATTAATTATTCTCGAATATCTTCAGAAACTTTAGGAATCCCTAAAGCTAAAAAAAACTGATGAACTAACAATCGAAGATGGAAAAAAACTTCACTAAATAACATCAAATGTGTATCAGAACGTATCAAAAAGATCTTCAAGGACATGCAAATTTTTAACAAGTAAAATAAAATCCATGCAGAAAAAAATTAAAAAATTGAAAGAGAGGAGAGAGAGAGGAATGAAGAAACAAAGAAGCTTTAGCTCATCACGACATTGTTCTTGCTTAAATTTGGTGATCTCATGTCTCTCTCGTGACAATAGAAAAAACACTAACAAACACAAAACCGAGAAAACCACAAGAGATTTGCCGGAAAAATCAAAGTCGTTTCTTAATTGTTTAAAATTTTTTTTTTTTTTTTCTAGGAAAAGTAAAGGGAAGAAAACGGAAGCTTAAAGGGGATATAAATGAGAACACAGATAAGGAAAAGGCGTACTTATCACCGGAGGAGAAGCTGTAGAGCTTTCCGGAGGCCGAGACGACGAGAAGAGCGACGGATGCGTCACAAAGAACAGAAAGCTGACGAGCTTTTTCGATGAGACCGTTGCGTCGTTTGGAGAAGGTGACTTGTCGGCTACTTTTGTTCTCAATTCGCTTGATTTCTAGTTTTTTTCTTCCCATGGCTTCTGTCTCCGAGAGGCCTCTTGTGCCCTAATTTGATCTTGAGGTTTGGGTTCAAGTCGCCGGAGATGCTGAGCGTTTTTTTATTTCTTTCTTTTTTTCCTTTTGTCCTTTTATTTCTTTCTTTTTTTGTGTCTATCTACTTTTTCTCCCTCGGGCAAATTTTTTTTGTTTTGGGGTTAACGAGAGAGATGAAAATAAAATATGTAAGTTAAAACGCTGCGTTTTAGAGACAAGACAGCCACGTGTACCGCAGTACTAATTCCAATGGGCGCATAGCTGCCTTTTATATAAACTCTTATTCAAAAAGCAGTTTCTGATAATAAAAAAATTCTTAGACAAAAAAAAAACAATGAAATTAATCAAGTTTTAAGAGATCAAATATATAAAAAAATGAATAAGACGAAGAGGTTAATCAAGTTTTTTCTTTAAATGGTGATTGTGTCAACAAAAATAACTGTTCTTTTTGTCTCTGATCACATTTATGCAATTCTTTCAGTCTCAAACATGTCTACACCTCTTTTAATCTAAAATTTACTCGACCAGCCCTTAAACCGAAACCTAATAACATCGTCTTGAATAGCATCAGACGAGATTATAATACGGCACAAATAAACACGGCCCACCAAAAATAGTTAAGAAACTAGATACAATACTAAAGGACAATATTCAAATATGTAGTTGAGAATAAATTGTTTGCAGCTAACACATATAATCGGCTAAACTGAAAATGTAAAAATCATCATCTAGTTCAGTTAGTATGAGATAGAATTGAAATTTGAGATTTGCATAATTTTTTTTGACGTGTTTTGATAAATAACATCTCTCAAAACGAAACCCAAAGCAATTCTAGAAATTTATGAACTAGCTATGTGTTTTTATCATTCCAAATTATAACAGTGGATCATTATGGAAAAAAAGTCAAAATCTTTGCATAGACGTTAATTGTTGAACTACATCGCTATTACAACTAATATGAGTAAATAAGTATTTTATAAAAATAAATTCAACTTTCAGACAATAAATTCCATATATATATATATATATATATAAATATATATTCCATATATTTAAGTTTGATCTTACCCAAATTTGTTTCAATATCATTTAAACTTTCAATTAGTTTCTAATTTTGAAAACAACTTAATTAGATTATTCACAAAAGTTTAGTAAAAAATCAAAGTGTCAATAAATCTTAGTTTGTTCTCCTCTTAACCGATATGACTTTTCTATCATTACCGCATTTTTTGATAGCTACATGTCCATATTGTTGGTAACTTGGTATATAATATGTACATGGCGGCATTTTTACTCATTCCTTGGTCGTTGTTACATATTGAAGCTATATTTCCCACACTAGGCCGCAAAAAAAAAAAAAAGACCAATAGCTCGGTTTGGACATAAAACAAAGTTCATAAAGATCATTGGATAGAACCACAATATGTAGCGAAATAAGTTGTGACTTATGTTTTAGAAACTTCCGTAAAGCCCATCATAGTCTTTTTCTATACGACGGAGAAATGTTGGTGAAAAAAGAAGAAAAATGCTTGGAAACCCTATGGAACGTTCCTTTGAGGCTTAGACTATATAAACTAGGAGTCTAGGAGTATTGATTAATTTAGTGGCGGAGAAAATACGATATTAATATTAAAATTTTAAAACCTAATGCAAAAAGTATTTCTACGAATAGATGTGTGAATGTACGGCATGGTTTATATCCAATCATCCCACCTCCTTTCCCTTTGCTGGATATGCCAATTATCCTTTCATTTCTTTTCTTTTTTTTTGGGCAACACCAATTATTCAGAGGCATCTCTGTATGTTCTAAGTTTGAATTTACATATTAAAGTTAAATTGTTATAGTTTCAACTTTCAACCTTCGAAAACGACAATATAATGTCACTCTGGTAGATTCCAGTAAGATTAAGTTTAATTTTGCGATATTGCAACTCG
The DNA here is from genome assembly GCA_028015245.1 of Cardamine occulta. Taxonomy (NCBI): domain Eukaryota; kingdom Viridiplantae; phylum Streptophyta; class Magnoliopsida; order Brassicales; family Brassicaceae; genus Cardamine; species Cardamine occulta. The sequence continues at coordinate 3,411,361 of CM051385.1, forward strand.
ATTGAAGGACTTTGCCGTTTCCACTTGTCTTTGAACTACTAGTGAGATAAAGCGGAGAAAATATATTCCCCATAATAAAACAACAAACATCTAGTCATCACTCATTAGGATTCATTACCATTTACTGCATCTATCAGTAGCAGTAAATACTGAAACACGTTCTACGTTAAATCTTTTATTTCTTGATTTGCTTTGATGATGACATTAAACACGTTCTTGGTATACATTTCACCTTCACGATCGATCTTTCTTCTTTTTCCTCTTTCTTCATCTCGACACTCTTTGGTCTGTTCAAATATTTTAAAGCTAAGTCATTAATTCTTAATCACAAAATTTTGAAGCCGTGCTTGTCGATTTTACCGAGATGACTAGGTTTACTAACCTTTCCTCGTTGAACGAGTTGGATCGTCTTAGCGCGGGTTCGGTGGTGACTCGGTCCTGACTCACCGATTCGATAATGCTCCCGCTAAAATACTCTTTCTCTTCCGCTTGTGGATTACCGAACCTTGGATTCTCTGACATGAACCTTATCATCTCACGTTCGTCTTCCACGACAGTCTTCTTCACAACGTTCTTGCACAAAACCCCTTTTCGAAGATTCTCTTCCTTTTGTCTCGGATTCATCACACTCGGTGCGTAGTACTTGGCGATGTGTCCGCACGAGATCATCTGAAGCCAAATCGACCCACGACCCGATCCAGGATCCACGGGATCTCCGTCCTCGACCAGCTTCGTAATGTCGAGTCGACGTGGCTCCACTACCGGGTCGGAACGAGTCAACTCGGACGAGTCAGACCGGACTGGCAAATCTTGCTCTGTCTTGATCAAGTTCGTTTTTTGTTCGATAGATTCGATTGTCTCCGTCGATACCCCACGAGAACAGCGAGATTGCGGAGTCGTGGAAGATGTGTAACTCGTTTTCTCTTCGTAAAGCTCATACTCTTCTTTTTCTTCTTCTTCTTCTTCGCTGACGTAGAGCTCAGAGTTGTCAAACGACGTCGTTCTGTTTTGAGGTTTTGGTTTTGACCTGAGAAGTCGACTTTTTGGAGCTTCTTGAATAGGACCAGACAATGATCTGTTCACGTGTACTTCTTGAAATTTCTCTACAAAAATTTAGAAACCAATATAACTACACTCAATTTTGCAAAACTTCAAATTTCAAAACTAGTATGGTTTCAATTTTTGAACTTACCGGCGATTTCAGATCCTTTCAACACATACTCAGCACAGTCCGACGGGTAAATTACATCGTTCTCTGCTAAGTCGTTCCACACGAATCCATTCCTATAGCTCCTGATGAATATTATCGAATTTTTTTTTTAAAAAGCATAAATTTTGCGCGTTTTGATTGTAGATTTTGCCTCAGTTTAAAGCGTTACCTTTTACATGACCAAGCGTATTGTGATGACATGCACTTCCCTCTCAGAACCGTAAGCCGGTTCATCACATCTTCATTCAAACACACACAAAATAATCGATCCTTTAAAATAAAACTGATATGAAAACACTAACCCATGATCCCGTAAAAGCGGTTCATAAAAAAAAACCATTGATATATACAAACAAAAATCGAAGCATTAGAATAAAATTTAGATCAAAACACTAAACCCATAATTTATAAACAGAGTATACTGAATTTGTTTCTCTATCTCTCTTTGTATTGTTTTGGGTATTTAGTTATTTACCTCTTAACCGGAGAGGCTGGTTAACCGGAGAAATGACTTCGATGAAGTGAGGGTGTTCGAGGTGGCCATTTCGAGTGAGATAATAAACAACTTGGACTCTTCTGAAAATGGGTTTCTTTTTCTTAGCCTCTTCTTCTTCTTCTTCTTCATCTTGCTGATGATTCAAAGACCTTATTAGCCTCTCTGGACTTTTGTTGTTCTCTCTGCCTCTTCTGCATCTTACGGCTTCCATCTTTTGTGTCTACGTCCGGACAAGAGATAAGAATTATTAACTCACAGACTGTTCTATTTATATACAAAGGAAATGTATGTATTTTGTCCATGTGTGTGTGAATTGGCCTTTCTCTCTGATACAGCAGAATTGGCATTGGAGATGAGCCAAACCAGAACTGACAACGACTTGGCTTTACTCTATGGAACTCGGTAACTTAATATTATCTACCTGATGGTACAATAATATAACCCGGTCCACTCTAAATTTATCCAGCTCTGATTTTATCTTGGTACAGTGTATTTAATTTTCATTAAAACCAATTTTAATATGCAAACTTTGATTTCGTGTATTTGTTTTTTTGGTGTGGCTCAATCCACGATTAATAGCTAATTATAAGACAAAATGATGGATTTGGCCCGGTTCGGGTTTTAGCTGTTTTGTCTTGAATCTTAATATGGCTAGGCCGTGCCCTAAACATTTCCAAAGGTTAGACCCCGGTTTGGTCTTGATAGATTTAGACCAGGGTTGGTCTACATGCTTCTGTCCCACCACGACCATAATACAAATTACACTTTAGCGTGTCATTAATGATATTCTTTAGATTGTCGAATATTAAATCTCATTTAATTCGTATCGTTGCCTAAATATGGATAGAAAAATGGAAGCGAAAGTTGTTTCAGAGATGACGATGAGTCGAGATCACTGTGCTTCAAATGGAAGTTTGACTTTTAATGACCCTATTTTTATATAAAGTTATAAATTAAATACAATTTGATATTCTCTCTGTTTTGATCCAACCACAGCCCAGGCCTTTAAGATAAAAGAGCTCCAGAATCTAGGAAGGACACGTGAGGGTTGTTTACTGCATTTGTGTACTGTACTTGTCATTACATCCGTTAAAAACAGACCAATATGACAGATCAATACAAAGGGTAAAACAATTAATGGGCGGTTTTTGAAATATTTCTTTCAAATGATTACTGAGATATGAGAATACACTAACTAACCTTGCTTTTTTTCGTCCAGTTAATTAAGTCTTTAGTGAATGAATCTTAGATTACATATTTACATTTATTTTTTTAAATAACATAGTATTATTTTACACACATCAATACATCATGCTACTTTTATGATAACATCAATACTTTTTTACGAAGATTTTAAATAACATGTGATATTATCTGATGTTATGCTATTTTATTTGATTTCATGCTGTTATACATGTTTTATTTTTGTTATGTAAGTGTTATTTTCTTTGATGACATGTTTTTTTTATATCAAATATCCATATTATTTACAGAAATATCACAATCATGCATGGGTACAAAAAAATACTTGTCTAATCGCTCAAAAAATAATGCGTCCCTTCTTTATCATTTTGTCACCAACATCAGTTACCTAACTATTCATTTAAATTATGATTTAACAAAAACAAAACAAAACTACACATTTAAATTTGGCTATCTATCTAAATAACCCATGATTATATATTAAGTGGACAAACGTTCAAATCTACGCTGTGTATTGTAATCATATATAGTAGGTTAATCGCAGTAACATCAACACTTAGATTTAGTTCACCGTTGTTTAAATAAACTAGCTAGAACTGGATAGAGTTGGGGGTTGATAAATGAAAAATATGGGTGTGTTGTATATTTTTTTTTTTTAAGAATGTGGATGTGTTCTTTTAACCCATTTGCGTGGATATAACAGAGTTCTCTGGGCGTAGAATGGCCCATCTACTTAACTCCCTCACCAGCCACCAAACAAAACAATGCCATTTTCTAAATAGTTGTGTCAGCTTTTTGTTGCCTCTGAATAATCTAATAGTAATATATTTTTGAGTACGTAGAAGAGACAATATAATGAGCCAAACGAACAATAAGAAAGGGGAAAATAATGAATAAACATAATTTCGAAAATATTTGTATGATCAACATTTTTTTTCTATAAAAAACGCTAAACAAAAAAATTAATACTTTGAATATTGCATGATAAACATTGTTCTCTATAAAATATAAAAAGGTCGATATGTTGAATCTTGTATGATATTTTATGTATCCAAAACCTTTGGGTTTCACAGCCTTATTTATCGTTCTGTCTAATGCAATTATTTGGATGCATAAGAGCTTTATTAGATTGAAGTAGTTGTCGTAATATTGATCTTGTAATATTTTTAAAATTTTAGTTGAATAATAAAGTGCCTTTTATTTTAGTTGAACAGTAATTTTCTATGTTTGTATTCAGTATTCGTAGTTGCAGCTATATAATGTAGGCGGGTGGTTGGTATGACTTTGTTTCAATTTATTTATATCCAACGGTCACAAAATATACTTTATATGAACCGTCGATTTATTTCAAAGGTATAACGGGCTCACCAATCGATATATAAAAGCCCAAATTAGGCCCAAAAAACAAAAGGCCCATATATCCATCTCGTTTCTGATATCACCCACCATTGTTTCCGTTGGAAGCTCTTTGAAAACTCCCTTCGATTTCTCCGTCCCATTCTCTCGAGATCGATCGACAATGGCTGCTGCTAACTCCATTTTCACAGTTGCTCCATCGAGAAATATTACACGTGTCTCTCTTCATCAGTCGCTATCGCCACCTCTGAGATCGAGCTCCGTCGCTTTTCGTCCCAAACGCCGATCCAGCTCACTCGTCTTGTGCTCCGCCGATGAATCGAAAAGCACCGAAGAGAAAGAGATCCCAATAGAACTCAGTAATTTCCCCTCATTTTGTATTCTGATTAGAAATCAATTTTCAACTTTTTAAAATAGTCAATCCCGAAATTTTCAGGGTATGAGGCTTATCCAACGGTGATGGACATTAATAAGATTCAAGAGATTTTGCCTCACAGGTGAAAAAAATTTAACTTTTTCTTTGGCTGAATTTGTATTGTTTTGATCCGATTATTGAAATCTGATTAATCCAATATTGGATTGTTGTGTAGATTCCCGTTTTTATTAGTGGATAGAGTGATAGAGTACAAGGCTGGTGTATCTGCGGTAGCTATTAAGAACGTAACCATTAATGACAATTTCTTTCCTGGGCATTTTCCTGAGAGACCGATTATGCCTGGAGTACTCATGGTTGAGGTAATCACATTGCCCTCTTCTCTCTTCTTACTTCAAAGCTTCTCTTTTTGCATATTATAGTTTAAGAGAACTAACTGAGCTTAGACATTCAGGTTTTCTCTGATTCCAGTTGATTAGTTGGTTTTGAATGCTGACCCTTGGGAGAGGGTGAAATTTGTGTGTTTGGTTGAAGCTTTGAGGGAAATGGAGGTTAGGCTTTACTTTAACTGTTAGGGTTAGTATATAGAGACATCCAAAGTTTAAATTTGAGAATGGGTCTGGATTCGAGATTAAGACTAGCTGTTCGAAAGGGTATCTTAAATCATAGATTCACAAGAACAGGTGCTATAATGCTATAAAACCAGTAGTTTCTATCCCAAATATATGTTTAGGAGTAGGCTCGTTATGTATTGTTGCAGTTAAGATGAGCTACATTTAGTTTGTCCATAGAGTTTCATCACTTCAAAGTGGTAAAATATCTGTTTTGTTTCCATAGGCCATGGCTCAGGTGGGAGGTATAGTGATGCTACAACCAGAAGTGGGCGGATCTAAAAGCAACTTCTTTTTCGCTGGAATCGACAAAGTCAGATTCAGAAAGCCTGTGATTGCAGGTGATACTCTGGTGATGAGGATGACGCTTGTGAAGCTGCAGAAGCGGTTTGGGATAGCGAAAATGGAAGGGAAAGCATATGTAGGGAACTCTGTGGTATGTGAGGGAGAGTTCTTGATGGCTATGGGAAAAGAAGAGTGATCACGCCTTTGTTTCTTCATACCCTTTGTGGGCTACTAATTACTTGTCACACCCTATGTTGAGTCTTATTTCTATCTTCAGTTTATGATGTTTGTTTTGCATATTAAGATTATACTAAAAGAAGGAACTTCAGTTTATTGACTAGATGCCTCAAATTATAATTGGTTTCAATGGTGGTCATTCAGAAGCAAAGAACGAAGAGAATTTGTTTTCTTAAAATTCAAGCAAATGAACTGAATCTATGAAACAAAGTCTCATTTGATAATTTGAAGAAAAAGAAAAGAATTTTTTTAGATTCAGATTAATATATTAGATTATTACGAATAACTTTACATTTTATAGCTATTTTATTTTAATTTGTTTTATTACTCGTCTAAATGAATGAAACTTATTTTGTCAAATGATTACAATTCAAATTCTTAAATTCTTACTAGTATATGATGGAAATGATTGGTTTTGGCGTAATCAGGATGCAAATATGTTCTCAAATGAAACAGAATAATCATTTAAAAGAGCTAGAAATGTATTTATGAATTTTTTTAAAAAGATGGAAGACAATTCCAATTATTCAGCGCGAGATACCAATACAAATTTGGCTCGGCAAGATAACGAAGCACATGGATGATATTTTGTAATTAAGACAAAAAGTTACATTTTTAAAATGTAAATTATTAACTAAAACATAAAAAACAAAAAGCTAAGAAGCGAATCATAAATGTTGATTGATCAGACAGATCACTTGTACTCGAGAATCATGTTGTTCTCAGGAGCAAGTCCAACACAAGCTCTAAGTATGTTCTCGAGCATTGCACGCTGTTTCGACAAAGCATTCACAACTGGCGTGCCGGGTGGGACCTGCATTCATTTGAATGAAAGTGATTTAAAGAACGTCGCTAGAAATCAGAAACGACAAGATGTTTGGTTCGTTTTGCTTACCAATGGTGCCTTCAAGAGGTAGCTTAGGATTGTAGCCACCGGATGAAAAGAATGGAACTTTCCCTGCAAAATCTACCAATCATAATCTACTAACTTTTGGATAACCATTGAACTATATAAACATTTTTTGAGCAATAATAACATGCAAACCTCATTTTCGGCCATGAACTGGATTCGAGTAATGAGCTCGGCGAGAAGAACAAGATCCAAAATAATAGGAGCAGCCAAGAGAGAGTCTTCACAAGTGTTGTGCATCACAATCGTGTTCTTACCTCCCATGAATATCTCTGATGTGTACTCGTCCATTGCTCTCTTGCTGTCCCCTACATACGGCACATACTGCAATACCATCCAATAGTATAGTTTTATATTTTATTCAAATGTTGTATCCATTCAAAACTAATTTTCATCTACTTTATGTTAAGTTTGACAGACAAATTAAAGAGGAAAATAAATATGGTTTTAAATCCAATAAAAAAAACAAAAAATATATAATTAATCACCTTAATAACCACGACGTGGTCAGGGTGTTCACCAGGCTCGTATAAAATTCCGTTGCTAGCAACCATATCGTCGACGACATTGCTCTTCGATATCTCCTTAGACCGGAATGTTTGCGGCGCTGACAAGTTCATGCCGTCGTTGTTCCCAAGGTGGTTGTAGCTCACTATCGACGTTAGCTATATATATTCATACATATTAATAAAATGCAATTAATTTCGTTTTGTAACGTTACTTTATAAAATAATTTTTTTGAGAGACTTATGTATTTAATAAAATATACGTACTTTGATTCCGGCGCCGACATGGAAATCGATGAGGACAGACTTCATTTTGGTCTGACCACTCTTGAAGTCATCATCACCGATCAAGCTGTTTCTCTTTATGCCCAATTCAATAAGCCCTGTAATATATGTAACATTTCACTCTTAATTATATTGGAAATTCATTACTTATACCATAGTACTACTACTATCTATGATTTTAATTAATTACCAGCGACAAAAGTGTTCTGTGGACTTCCATTGATGAAAGGAACGTTCTCAAGAACACAAGCAATGGCGTAAAGTGTAGAAGGAGAAATCTCAGACTCATTCTTGTCCAAAGATGACATTAGATTCTCCGTTGTGTCGTTAAGATCAACCACCACATTGCTATCTTTGTGTTCGCCGTCCACAGTACCACCACCTTATCCACTTTGTTTTTCTCTTTGAAATCCCTAACTATAAAATAATTACCTTATTAAGAAATGATTTTGATGTAACTAACGATCATACTACATGCCTACATCTACAAACTCATTTTATTATTTTCTCTATTTTTTACTGATCTTAAAAAATATTCATTTGTCGACAAAAAGGAATTAATAGAAAACTATATAAATATTTAAAAGATACTTTTATTATTATTATTTTTCTTTTGCAACCCACACTCAATAGTCAAATTACCATGGGGAGAAGACTTTTGAAGGGAGCATAGATTTCTTCGCAATATTTTTTGGAGTGGCACTTGTAGTTCATATATTTGTGTCTTGGCTTTTTGTGTACGCTCTTAACCTTGGAGTCATAGGGACCATCGCTACTGCTAACGTGTCATGATGGCTCAATATCTTCATCTTATATATTTACACCACTTGCGGTGGCTGTCCGATCACGTGGAGCGGTTTCTCCATCGAAACTTTCACCGGACTATGGGAGTTTACTAAGCTCTCTGCCTCCTCCGGAATCATGCTTTGGTATTACTCGTTAAACATCACTGATATCGCAATTTTTTTCTTTTGATTTACGGATCGGAACACAACTTCTTACGATACGTTTGTATCGAGACAGCTTGGAGAATTGGTATTATAGGATTTTAATTGTGATGACTGGAAATCTGGAGAATGCAAAAATTGCTGTAGACTCTATATCTATATGGTACGTCAAATATATAGTTTTGACTTATGAGATTAATTAAGGTATTATATATGAAAAGTTTTAATATCATATTCCTTTCATATCTTTTTTTTTTTTGTACAAATTTTATAATTACAATTTTCAACGGCAGCATGTCGATAAATGGTTTGGAGATGATGATTCCACTTGCTTTTTTCGCGGGAACCGGGTAAGTAATCTTTCATTTTTTATTACAATTGTATCTTATCCTCTATTTTTTACTTTGATTTTTTTGATCAGTTCGGTTTTATATTAGTTATGATCTAAAGACCAGTTAGATCTTTTTTTTTAGTGTACGAGTGGCAAATGAATTAGGAGCTGGCTACGGAAAGAGAGCAAGATTTGCAATGATCATATCAGTGACACAATCGTTAATCATTGGAATAATCTTCTCGGTGCTTATAGTATTTTTTCATAGCCAAATCGGTTGGATATTCTCTTCAAGCGAAACAGTTATAAAAGCAGTCAATAGTCTCTCGATTCTTTTAGCCTTTACGATTCTTCTCAACAGTGTTCAACCGGTTCTTTCAGGTATGTCAAATAAACAAATTAATTTTTTTTTTTATCAAATAAACCGGGTCAACGGTTATGTGGTGACTTTTGCTTTTATTAGGTGTTGCGGTTGGTTCTGGTTGGCAATCACTTGTGGCATATATAAATTTAGGATGCTACTATATCATAGGACTTCCACTTGGATTTGTTATGGGCTGGATTTTCAAGACTGGTGTCAAGGTAAGCCAAATTTCTTTATTTATTTGATATCAAATTAGCAATGTGTGAAGGTTAATTTACATATTTTATGGTTATGCTGTTAGGGAATTTGGGCGGGTATGATATTCGGAGGAACCGCGATTCAAACATTGATTTTGATTTTTCTTACTATAAGATGTGACTGGGAGAAAGAGGTAACTTACAATTCTTTTTTTGTTGTTTTTGGTTTATGTATAATATAGTTTATTTCAAGTCTGTCTTTAAATACAATTGTTTCATCGTTTATTTTAAATTTGTAGGCACAAAAAGCAAGTGTTCGCCTTGAAAAATGGTCCGTCTCAGATGGATGAAATCAAAGATTGTATTATAAAGAAACATTCAACTCCATAAATTTAGTCAAATAATGGGTTGTCTGAGATGCAAGAAATTGAAGATGTATCTTAAAATAAGTCTACGTTTACTAAATCAAGATCGTTTTTATTGAGTAAACCATATGTAGCATATTTTTTAATATCATACGGCTAATTGACTGAGATACACAAAAGTAATAGATAGGTGTCTAGTATATGGTTCGGTTTAGAAAAATATTACATGAAGGAAGTGCTCGGTCAACAAGGTCAATAGATCAACAATTATCCTCCATGTCCATGAGCCTGAGCTCACTTACGGTTCACTTTCTTATACCGACCCCCATGGCAGTCAACTATAATCCTCTATGTCCTACTAATTCAGTTGACATTTGTCCTAAGCCACAACGACAACACTAACACAAACCATTGTCTTGATATCAACACAAACCATTGACTTTAAATTTTCACCTAGGTTAGGAACTAAAAAAATGATTTTATTTTATTTTTATAAAAGATATTGTGAGTACAGCCATTGTTAACAAACTAACAATAAATTATGAAAATGAAGCGGACTTGACCCGATTACAAAATGCATTGCAACAGCGAACAAATAATTAAACGAGATATACAGAAGCAGGACCGACACAGTCCTTGCATCAAAGACAATAATCATCCTTTTGTTTTCCTCTCAAAGGAGCTTAGACCATATGTAGAGCAAACCACCAATTCTTGACACCCTTCAACATATTCAATGGTCTTGGTTTGTCAGATCTCTGTAGAAAATTCTTGAACCATTTGGCTGAATCTTTAGCATATCGTTTTAGATCATCTGAATAGTCAACGTAGTACAAACCGTATCTTTTTGCATATCCATGTTCCCATTCAAAATTATCCAACAACGACCATGTGAAATAGCCTTTGACGTCACATCCATCCTCACTGCATACATATATATTAATATTCATTAATTATCCTATGATCTAATTAAATAATCAGGTTAATTTTTTCATTCATATAATCATATATAGTGAAACTGTCTTACGTAATAGCTTTTTGGAGTTCTTGAAGATGTTTTTGGTGGTACTCTGTTCTTTTTGTGTCTTTTAGCATCTCCTCACGTCTCACTGTTCCATTGTCGTAATCATCGAATCCTGTAACATTTTCATGTGGTCAATAAAATTAAAGAAAACCTGGATATTTGTTGTTGATTACTAAGTAGTTCCAAAATTATGTCTATTAACATTAATCTTACCGTTTTCAGTTATGTAAATAGTTGGACTGTTATATTTATCTTTAACATAGTTAAGAAGCTTTCTGATTCCTTTCGGATATGAATCGGTGGTTCCATCCTGAAATTCAAGGAAAATAAAAAAATAGTTATAGTTAAGAATCGTTCCACAATTTATAATTTATATTGACGTTAGAAAAATATTTTGAGGGATATTGGAGTTCATGCCGATTCTGATGAGAAGTACTCGCCGTTATGATTCGTCACTGGTCATTAAAAAGGAGAAATGCAATATCATTGTATGTAAGTTAAGTTCATTAGTAATTTCTTAGAAAATAACACATTATAGAAAGCCAAATAAACGCTCTATAAATCTTCTTAGATATACTTACGTTTGTATTCGGCACGTTGGTCGGTCTTGAAGCGAGGCCGTGAAAGGTTGACATGAAGATCGCAAGCGACGAACCTTGCAGTATAGTAATTTATTCCAATGAAATCAAATGAACCTTTTATATTTTCAGATTCCTCTTTTGTAAAAGAAGGTAATCTATTTCCAGCGTTTATTTTCATCGTCTCTGGATAGTCCCCAAAGACTAGAGGATCGAGATGCCTAAGTAAACCGTAAGATATTAAAAAAAAAAAAAACAAAATTAGACAGAAATTTAATAACTATAAAATAAGTTTTATATATAGATATGATGACGTACCAACCAATATTGGCAGCAAGAGCTCGTTCAACTGCTTCTATATCAGCATTGGAAGCATTGTCATAAGGCTCGAACCAATATGTAGACAATACTATCCCTATCTTGGCATCTTCTGAAATCTGTTTCTCAAATACGATCAACCTAAATGTTATTTGTTTGCAGTCACATTTTGATATTTTCTCTTTTACCAAAGATATTTTTTTGATATTTTTAAGTTATGGTGAATAGATCTTTTTTGTAGGTAACTGTTCTAGAAAGGTATTGTTTATATATACTTTGTCACATTTCCGAAATTCTTCAACCGCAGCGGCGTGAGCAAGAAGAAGATGGTGAGATACCAAATAAGGCTCTGTGCCCGAATCACCGACAACACAGAACTTGTTTACCCATTTTGAACATCGACCCATTGCCTTATTGCCCGTGTCATAACCCCCAACACTATAAACATTTGGCTCGTTGAACGTTGCCCACATACTGACCTTGTCTCCAAACTCTTGGAAACATAATCTAGCATAGTTTCGAAAATCGTTTCTGTATAAAACGACGACAACCAAAAAATGTCAAAATTAACTTTTTGATAATGATTTTATTTTATAAGAATTTAAGTTTCAATAAGGAATGAGAGGGTTTGTAAATTATTACAATAATAACTTAACCGGATAAGTTTCTTCTTTACAAAAAAAAAGGTCTTTTTAAAAAACAAAACCCTAGGGAAATCAAATCAAATCAGTCAATGCTGAGCTAAATTTTCAATAAATCATCATCATAATTGTTGTTTCACCATAATTTCTTCTAGTGATTTGGAGATTAACATGATGCAAACTGATGAGTGCCAAAGAGCCCAAATTTTCCTAGCTGGGAAAACTTATAGTTACATTTAATCCATCCTGGAACTTCACAGTTTATAAGAGTACCTCATCATAGAGTCTCTCCCTTAAATCTCTCATAAATATAAAATTAATATTTTAGATATTTTTTTATTGTTTAATTAAATTAAATAATTAAAAATAAATGCTGAACCAATTATGTTTGGGCATGTGGCAAATGAGTTTCTCAATAATTTTTGGAGGAGTTCTCATTTGATAAGCATTTCTTATCCTCTCTCATTTTTTCTTATTACTTTTTAATTTTTTTAATATTAAGATACCAATTGAGAAATTTCCAATAGGGTTACCCTAAGTTATATTGAAAGTCAAATTTTTAATACCACATTTGTTTCTGTAGACTAGACCCGATATTTGTTATTATATATATGGTATAGATAGATATTAATTGGATGTATCTAAGCTTCCAACAACTTACATGATTGGACGACTTAAGAAGCTGCCATACTCTTCATCTAGAGCTTGAGGGATATCCCAATGATATATAGTTACAAAAGGTTTTATACCTGCAGTATATGTATGTTTCATGAGAAAGTTTCATAAATCAAAACGTAAGTCACTTTTAGAAATTCAAAACGTTAATAGATAAGATTGTAATTGAGCATATGATTCTCACCATTCTCGATAAGTTCATCAATTAGATTCTTGTAAAATTGAATTCCTTCTTTATTTACCCCATCACTTATTTTTCCACCTGAAATTTTCAAAATTCAAATAGGTAAAACATAATTGTGTGTTAGTTTCTAAAATTAAAATAGGTGACCTTTTGACCAAAAAATGTAGGAGATCTAAGAATATTATTTCGTCAGTGAAAAAAAAATCATCCAAATTTGCACTTACTTGGTAATATTCTTGACCAGGAGAGGGAAAATCTAAAAATGTCCATATTCATTTCCTTAATCAGTTTGATATCATCCTGCACATTTCGTCCATTTACATTATAATATAAGTCGTTGCATTAAAATTTTTATTAACTTACACAAGCTTGGTCAGTCATATTCTTTATATAATATGTCACACCCATTTCTTAAGAAACTATTTCATAATTAAATCAAGTTGCAAATGGTCAAAAATGATGAAAATAGACATTTTTTTCCACGAAATCATAGTGACTAATTACAGAACCATTAGAAAACATAAAACCTTATAACGATGATAGAAGTCAACAGCAACATCTCCATTGTTCATACTCGTCCTTTCTGCAGAAAATATTGGTCTGTTACATACTAATTATAATTGATCTCGTACATATACATATGGACGGATCCACTAATTGGCGGAAAGCAGTTTATTTAAAAAATTTAAGTTTCAACCAATCTAATGAACACTGTATTAGCACATTTGATCACTCCGTCAGTTTTGATGATTTTTGACTCTTATAAATTGCATGGATAGTGATTGTTGAACATAATTTCATCACGTATCAAACCTTCTACTTCTTATTCAAAGCCTAAAAGCATTTGGGAATAAAAAATAAAATTATCAACGTAAAGAAATGAAATAGTAAATTATCAAAGTGGACCTGGGTATGCATGTGTGAAGTTGTCCCATATGCTCGGCTTCCTTCCTCCTTCTTCCACTGCGCCTTCATACTGCGTTCCATCCACATTATTAAATACGTCATAGCTAAATGCATTTTATGTTTCTGTGTATCTCTATCTTTACTACTTTTTTAAATTGTAACCACTAGTTAATTTTATTATTCAAAAGGGTTATCCAGACATGACCCTATGACCAGTCCGAACTTGAGTTACATTTATGAAGCTCAATGTTATCTATATGGAATGGTTTAAAAAGCAACATTAATTAATTAAACAAAAAAATAACTAACCTGATAAGCAGAAGAAGCAACACCAAAACTAAAATGAGGAGGAAAGCTATAACGATTTAGAAGAGTCTTAGAAAATCTGAAAGATCTCCCCTCTGCAGCATCATGGAATGCTGCTACACATAGTGTGATTGCCAGTGCAATTAGCTTAATTGCCATATTTTCGGACGTTAATTACTTCAAACGAATTTCTAGAATGTAATCAAAGGGCTTATCTATCTTGAGGTATTGTGAACAACATTTTATGCATTCATGTCCCCTTATATAGATAGATGGGTATCTAGGGCGTAGGGCACACGACCATGGATTTTTTTTTTCTTTTTTCCCAAACTAGGGAGTTCAAGAATCGGTTGGTTAATTATTTAATAATTATCTTGACTAAACCGGTTACCTTTTAATGACTCTTGTTTACTAAATATATATAGTTAATTTTTGTGCATGTGCAGTTTGTTATAAAAATTGTTTTGTTAATTTGTAAATATAGTTTGAATTCACTGTATAACATCAAACTTAAATATCGAAATCGTTTTGATTTCTCTTAGCTTAAATAATATAAAACCATAAAATAATTAAAAATTTTAATAGAAACTTTTGTGTACACTAATTAAAACATCTCGAGTGTTCAACATTATCAACCAGAAATTATATGATGATAACAATAATAATCATTACTTTTTTAGTTCTACGTAGACAATTATGGACATATTTGTATGTGTAGACAGTTTTAAAAGGAATGGGTGCGGATGTCTTGTTACGTTTAGGGATTAACAAAACCAAGAGAAACATACTTAAGCTTATTAAATTTTCCATATATTTATGGTAGCTGAATTTTTCTTCAACTTGCCTTTATTATCTGATTGAATTATCTAATGGGCAGATTTTGTTAAAAGTAAAATATATATACTAAAAAAAAATGAATCACGTGATTAATTGTTTATTATTATTATTTTGTAAAAAAACGTGAATCACGTGATTAATTGATTGAGATGGATAACTAAGCAAATCGACGAATAGTATTATTTGGGTCAGCATAGACGAATAGTATATGGTTCAGTTTTCTAAACCGATACCGGAGCAATGACCAATTTATTAACAAACGGAATCACTTCTGCCTAGAAGATTTCTAGAAAAGGAAAAAAAAGGTCTTTCCATATTAGAAACCTAATAAAGTGATGTCAGTAAGTACATTTGTGATAAGAACACTGTCAAGTTGTTGTATTTTTGATTTTCGACCAAATTATCCCCTCCTCTCCTTTTCATGTGCTGGTTGGTTGTTTGGACGTCGTTGTTATGTCTTGAATGTGACCCTGGTGCTCCTCTTTAAAGTTTTCTCTTTGGGCTACTAATACAATACAAGGGTGTGGACATAAGTTTCGTCTACTCTTGTTTTGTCCCCTTCTATGTATTCGTATCCATCCCTAATTCATTTATTCGATAACAATTTTTATTCTTTTAAAGGCCCAGAAGAAACTAGAAGAAATATTTTGAGTTTCTCTTTAATTTAAGGAATAATCCAGAAACCTTAGTGTTAGAAAAAAAAACAGAGAAAGTCTAGACAAGTTTCAAGTAAAAGCTTTTAACTTTAACTTTAGAGAAGCTTAAAAACCTCTATGTTCTAAGCAGTTGGGAGGTAACACACCTATTTGCACATGTACCATCTGGTAAAATTACAGTCGAAATGTTCTTTTTAAGTACTTCACCTATCAGAAGAAAAGAGCAAAGACAAGGAATAAAGAAATATTTTTCTTTAGGTTTCAAACTACAAATTCTCCGGTAGTTTTCAAAATCCCTAAACCGCACTAATTAATCCATTTTGAGTCTCTTCATTCATGTTGCAACGTTTTCCTCGAGCTCATACTCAATCACCTCTAAACCTTCATAATTAAGCACCAACTCGAGCTCATACACCACTTGGAAACGATGGCGATTTCATGAGTCGATGTTTTCTCTCTTTTTAATCTCCCTTTTTTTTTACTGTGTTCTTTTTAATTTTGGATGAATTTTTTGGATTTAGACAATTATGATCGGCTTTAAAAATCACTGTTTAGTTTTTTTTTTTTTTTATGTAAACCGTCTAATTTTATCAAAGCAAAAGATAGAGGAAGACCATGTAGGTCAATTTTTTGTGTAAATAAATAGGTCAAAAACTAAGTTTCGTTTGGAGGTCCAGCGGGCACATTACATTTGGATATAAACAGTTATTTACTTTTTATGTTTTTACACAAGAAATTGAAGTATTAAATACAATTGAGCCAGTGATAAAATATACTATAATACAGTTCTAATACTAATAATGTTAGAGTCGAACCCATGTGGTCTTCAAAAGGTTATATAATACCACAAAGAGGGAACGAGACCTCAAACAAAACAAGCTTTGTAAGACAGCGATAATGAGGGAAACCACTCTTGCTCGTCAGCTGCCGGTCATTGACTTTACGAGTAAAGATCTAAAACCAGGAACTGTCGAGTGGGATTTGGTGAGAGGCAATGTCCGTAGAGCTCTAGAAGACTACGGATGCTTTGAGGCCATGTTTGATAAAGTCCCTGTCAAACTTCGAAAGGCGGTTTTCAATACTTCTGAGGAGCTTTTCCAGCTACCTTTAGAGACAAAACAGAGAGTTGTGTCTGAGAGAGGGTACAAAGGATATGTGGGTCAGAATCCTACAAATCCTCTCTACGAGGGTGTGGGCATTGAATTCGCAGACAATATAGAGAAAGTCAATTCCTTTACTCAGAAGCTCTGGCCTAAAGGAAACATCAGTTTCGGGTTTAAGATCTTAACTTACTTATTTTAACTATTTGAACAAATCCAACTCTAAAAACTGTGTTGTTTTTTTGCAGCCAGACGGTTGTATCATTCACCGAGCAGGTATCCGAACTAGACTCCATGACCCGGACAATGATAATGGAGAGTTTCGGGCTTGGAGACAAGTACATACACGAACATCTGAATTCAACCAAATATCTCATGCGCATGATGAAATACGAAGGAGTTGAAGAAACAGAGGAAGAGGCAGGCATGGAGACTCATGCAGATAGAAACATGCTCACCATAATTTGCCAGAACGATGTAGCAGACGGAATCCAAGTGAAAACAAAAGACGATAAGCATTGGATCAAAGCCAATGCTTCAAAAGATTCTTCATTCATCGTTATTGGTGGATGTATGCTTCACGTAAGTCTTCAAACACAACTTATACAATGTCTATAACATTGACATTTTAATGTCGTCGCTATAAATGTTTTTAGGTACTGCTTAACGGCCGGGTTCAACCTGCGGCTCACCGTGTGATGAGGACGGGGACAAACACAAGGTACTCGGCTGGACTTTTCTCTGTTCCGAAAACAGAGCATATGGTATATGCACCGGAAGAAATGGTTGATGCTGAGCATCCACGCTTGTTTAAGCCCATTGATTTTGAAGCATTCTTTGACTTTACCACTGAGGAATCTGGAAGGAGAGATCTTTCTGCGCTCAGGACTTTCTGTGGCCTCTGAGAAAGGAAGAACGAAAAAACGAGTTTTCCACAAAATAAGAAGAAACAACTAATGAGTTATTTCCACGTTACTCATCTGCATCTCAATAAAAAAAAAAATCTTGATTTGTCTTGTTCATGGTTGTGAAATGTAATGTTTTCGCTCTTTGTTTGTGTACAAGTGATGTAATAATCTATGTGTAGTGTATACTCTCATATACACTTGTTCTAATAATGTTTACAAAGCCATTATCAGGGAAACAAAAAAAAACGTTGACTAAACCGCACGCAAAAGTAGACCAGTAATTCAGTAAAATATATGGTTCGATTTTCTAAACCGAAGTCGGAGCAATAACCTATCTATTTTCTTTATGAATAACAAGATAAAGAATTAGAGCACACTTTCACTTGGCAAAAAATTTTAAGACGTTATTTAAATACATAATCATTTATCCTTTTGTAAATTTCTTAAGACGTTATTTACACATGGAATCAGTTCTCACGTAATTGGGCCAACCAATTGTCAAATGTTACGTGTACATAGGCTAAATCGTCAATCCCTTGGAGTCGTTAAATGTTACCCACTCGGAATCCCATTTTACCACCACGTCCGTTGTTGTATTGGAGTCGTCGAATGTAACCCATTCAGTCAGAACCGAACCGGCCAATTCAACCAGCTCCTCCTCGTCCTTAACCGTGGTCTAAACCGAACCGACAAATTCAACCATCTCCTTATCGTTATTTACCGTCTCGGCCTTCAATATCTCAACCAAACACCAAAAATCTTCCGCCAGACGTCTGCAAGACCAAGAAAATTCACTCAAGCTCACCTTGCATTCTTCAAGTCTCGCCAGAACCGGACTCATACCGTTGAAACCGGAATCACCAACATATTCAAATTCCGGTTGAATCAATCTTTCTCTCAACACTTGAAGCCGTACCAAAACCAATCTCATAACCATGAAGTAGTCTTTAATCACGAGTTGCCTGATCTCGTCCACGATTTTGTTTTGGTGCAAAGGTGGAGTCTTCGGTCTGGTACATATATGCTCAAAGAAACTCACAAGAGAATCGGTTTGTCTCATAATATACCTGGTTTTGTAAGACGAAACACAATCTTTTTCTTTAGCTTTCTCTTTTGAACTTTCCATTAAATTTGGAAAAGATCCTAATATCATCGGAATCCACGAGAGACGATCCAAATATAGTCCATACCTGAATTATATATATAAACAAATATTAAATATAAAACTCTGATTTAAATTTTTTTTACTTTAAGAAGTAAAAAGATTTTAGAGAAAAATGACAAACCCAAGTTTGGGAACATGAGTGTCAGTCTTGAACTCATATTTCACGGTCTTTGGCTTAACCGTCCATTGAAACGCACCGTTTTTGTTCTCATGAACAAGCTTCGTGGTTTGGTAGTCGTACACTAAATTAGTGCTGGGCAAACAATTAATCAGTTCCGTTTCGGTTCGGTTATTTTGGTTATGTATTTTACCATCTATATTCGGTTCGGATACCATTCGATTCGGTTCGGTTCGGATAATAGAATTGAGAACCGATATTTAACCAAAATATTTCGGTTATTTTCGGTTAACCGATATAACTAAAACCGAAATAACCAAAACTACCCGAAACTAACCAAAATAACCGAAAACTAACCAAAATTACCGAAAATTCCTGAAATCAAAATAACCCAAAACTAACCGAAATAACCAAAATTAACCGAAAACTAACTGAAATAACCAAAACTAACCGAAATAACCAAAACTAACTAAAAACTAACCGAAATAACCGAAAACTTAACAAAATAATCGAAATGTACATGTTTTCTAGCTTACCTAAAATACAAATCTATCATAATTTACATGCACAAATGTACCAAATACATAAAAGAAGTGAAATGAGATTACTCTTTAAAGAGTTTTGCAAAAGTTCAAATATTCAATAGTTTAAAGATGAAATCAAATAAAAATACAACAAGCACAAGTGAAATGAGAAGTGAATTTAAAGAGTAATACAGACAAGCACAAGTGAATACCAACGATCATCTATGTGAAGTTTTCCACTCCTTTGTAATGACTGAGCTTAATTGCTTTGTATCTTATTCTGAAACTCTAAACAAGAGAAAACCAAATTGTGTGAAAAGTATTTCAAACAGAAAATTGACAAACCAAAAGAGATAATTTTTACCTTTCTCAAGTCTATCTTGTTCTTCAATATCAGCAATCATATGTGTGAAGTTTTCCACTTCTTTTTCACCTAAGTGAAGGTCAGACTTCATCCATTGCTCAGTACACATCAAGACCTCAATCATGTAGTAAGTCAGACAACTTCTCTGCGGGGTTAGGATACGGCCACTAGTGCTAAAAGAAGACTCGGAAGCCACAGAAGAAATCTGCATTGCTATAACATCCTTTGCTATTTCAGATAAAACAGGGAACTTATGACTATTTTCTCTCCAATATGATAAGACATCATACTCTGTTCCCAAGGGATTGCTCACTGGATTTCAACACTTTCCTTTAAGTATTTGTCCATTTCATTGCTTGTATCTATGATTCCTTCATAACTAGCTGATTGAAAACAGACTCAATTTTTTCTAATCCAGGCACAATATTCTCAGTCTCAGCCACAAAACCAACTAAGCTTCCATTAACTTGATCTTGCCCACATGATGACAAGACAGAACCAAACTGAGATGTTGCAGTCCCTGTTGTTGTTCGTGTCACTGTCAGGCATCCCTTATATTCCTCATATAACCTTCTCAGAACATCATCAAGAAAAGCATTCATCATTTTAGACTTTAAAGAACCTTTTCCATAAACCATATCAAAGGACAGAGATGCAAATTTCATCTTTTTCCTTGGATCAAAGACATATGCTATGATGACAAGTTTATTGAGATTTTCTATTCCATCCCAATACTTGTCAAATTTCTCCCTCATCGCATCAGCTTTTGGATACACAGTTGTATAAATACTGGTACTCAATGCTCTCAGATTCCTTTGAATTTCATAAATCTCATTGTACCATTTATGAGAATTCACATGAATAGATGATGAAACAACCAAAGTGGAGCTGTATAAGAGTCCCAAATACTTAATCATGATTTCTAAAATATCCTAATCAGCTTTCAAAGGCGGTCCTATTCTTTTTTTTCCTTTCTCTAGTTCCTCAAAATACTCATTGTAAAGCTTATCTTCAGAATCCATATTATCAAATGCTAACCTAAACTTAACAGCCCTAGTTAACATCAAAAATGTAGAATTCCACCTAGTCTTAACATCTAAACACTCTAGTCATTCTACTTGTTTCAACTCGTAGTTCAAAAGATTGAAGTCTCTGCCCTGAAGCTCTCACATGTGTCACTGCATTACGCACAACTGCTACATTTTCATTCACATCATGCAATCCATCTCTCACAATTAGGTTCAATATGTGAGCACAACAACGCAGATGCATACACTCATCATATATATATCTCGATCCAACAGATCATTAAAGCAACAAACTAAAATATTTAATAGAGAAAAACCTGAAAAAAGGAGAGGCTAAAAGGAGAAAGAAGCAGAAGAATCAGCAACTTTAGTTTCCAAGCCTCCAAGATCTCCTGTAACACCGAAAGGACTAAAGAACATAATGACTTCTCCACAGATAATAGCTCAAGAAGAGGAATTTTAAAGAAGGTTGAGGAAGCTTGGCGACGAGACACGAGAGGTGACTTTGTGTTTGTGGTTCGATTTGGGGACTTAGGTCATTATTTTGTAACACAATTTCTTAATCATTTATGTAAAATTAAATGTAATCAATTATCAAGTTTCACCATTGGTCTAGTGGTTGCACATGGAAGAAACAACTTCGAGATAAGCGGTTCAGAGCTTGTGTAGACCCATATATTTATTTTGATATTTATCTCATATCCATG
Source organism: Cardamine occulta (assembly GCA_028015245.1). NCBI lineage: Eukaryota > Viridiplantae > Streptophyta > Magnoliopsida > Brassicales > Brassicaceae > Cardamine > Cardamine occulta. The sequence continues at coordinate 3,433,076 of CM051385.1, forward strand.
GATATCCGTTTCATTGATATGAAAAAAAAACCATTAAAATATTACCAACTATCTAAAACCGAACCGAACCATTATTTTCTGTTCGATTCGGTTCGTTAAGTTATTTTGCCCAGTCCTACACTGAATGGATCTCATTATCTGTGTACTTCACATTTGGAGATTCAACCATTAAGATAAGCATGTTTGCCTTATCTCTTTGTGAAGGAAAACTTAGAGAGAGAGAGAGAGAGAGAGAGAGAGAGAGAGAGAGAGAGAGAAAGGGGCATTAAATTATTACTATTATTTAAGTCAAATTTTTTAAAAATAAATTTAATTACAATTGATCGGATTATGCCAAGTGTTAGATTTTTCTTAAGTGATGATTTGTTGATGCTTATTATTGTTTTGCTTTTAACGTGTTTTAATTATTGAGCTTGAATTAGATTTGTGTGTTTTTGTGGGATCAATGTGTAGTTAGTAGTTAGTAAAAATATTTAAAGATTTAGATAAGAATCGTTAAAAAAAAAATCGATTGTATGATTTATTTATTTGATTGTTTCCTTTCTAGTGTTTGAAAGTTTATGGTGTAATTGTATTAAATGATTTATTAAAATTGTTATATGTCCGTAATCGGCAGCAGGTTATTACTAAAATAGTTAATTGGATTTCTTCGAAGTCTATTTGATTCTACAATGGGGCCTAAAATACTAAGGCCCATATGAAAAGGGATTTACTGACGCTTTCTTCTTGAAACTTTGAAGCCCATCTATCATCTAACCTTCAGGTTCTCCCGTGCACGTGCGTGAACACATGTGCGAGTATAATGGAAACGTGTTTTTGTTTACGTTTGACAGTTAGGTGGTGTTGCTGACAACTAATTTTGGGAAAATTTTATTTACAATATATATATATATATATTTTTTGGTTAAAGATCAATTTTTTTTCTGTCTTCAGTCTTGCAACTGGGCTCTAACGTTCTCACACCATTTTTTTTGTTGGTCTGAAATAATATATTAATTCATAATAATTAATTAAAAAAAAAAGGGAATCAGATTTCCTTTGTTGTTTTTTTTTTTGTGTGTGTTTCTTCTTTCAGAAGTTAACAATTGGAGAGGAACAAAGCGTAGACTTATCCAAATAGAGACATACTGGTCGGTCAGGGCCCAATCTGGATATGTGTAATGAAATCTCAGATATCGAATATAATTGGTTCTTTCATATGTCAACTAGTCTGTTTTTTCTTTGTCACTATTTGTTAGTCTTTAGCTAATTTCCAGTAAAGATATTGAAACTAGGAAAGTTCGGGATGAAAATTTTGGATGGCTATTAAAATCTCCATTTGCATTTACATAAGGGGAAGAAAAAACTTTATATATGTATCATTAGGTTTCCTGCTCCAATTGAGAAAATAAATTATTATTATTATTATTTAGTAGAAAAGTATGCACCCATGCTTATTCCATACGCAACATCATGCAGTTGTCTTCCATCAGATATATTTCCCCTCGCAAACTAATTTGAGTTCAAACCTTTTCTGTAATTAACAAAGTAAGAACACAATCTTTAACAACAAAAAATAAAATAAAAATGAGAACAATGGAGGAAGAAGAATGATATATCGGTAGCTCGACTGGTAAATTAACTAACCATCTAACAAAATTCGAATTCGAGCAACAAAAAATAGACTAATTTGATGTCTTAAGCCGAAAAAATTGTGAAGCCTTTTAACAACAAAAAAAAAAAAAACAAAACAAAACAAAACCGAAAAAATTGTTGAAGGCGTAAGGTCTGGATTTTTTATCCTTACAAAAAGGTGTTTCTTTCAAAATACGATTATCATATGAGTCTAGATTTCACTTGCATTATATATAATACATGATACAAAAAAAATACTTTGTATTACATAATCTAGATCCATATATCGTTCTGACAGAATTCGAAAATATCGCAGTTTTATTTTTGGCGTCAACTTATTCTCCAAAAGTAATAAGTAATTAAATATATTTTAGAAGTCACTTCTCTAAATCCTTTGAAGTGTATATAAATCCTAAGAATTTTGGGAATATACATATACATGTGCAACAAAAAATCTCGAGGGCTTTGACTTTGGTCTGAATTAGGATTAGACCCATAAAGATACAGGCACACATATAGTGTTCTCTCCACTTGGTCCGACCAAGACAAAGACATTTCATCTATTGGCTGTGGCCTAACCACTTCACTTTCAAAACCCATCACATGTTCCATCGTAGGGTTTTCCAAAAGTCTAATCCATAATGTCATTCTATAAAACATTTTAAGTACTATAACATTTTGTAATCGGGTTTATTTTATTAAACCTCACATAATATGTTTTTTACTTTTCATCATATAATGCGTAGATAAGAGAAACTGTGTTTGAGGCTCCATTTCATTTTCACCAACCACGTCATTCCCAAATACCAAAAAACTAATTAGGCACATATAATATAGTTTTTTTTTGTTTGTTTGTTACATATTGAATATCCCGAAAAATCAAGATATTCATATTTGGATCTGCACATCTATGATAATAAACTAATGGAATCACAGACTCACAATCACATTGGGGTGTGACCGCCCTTTTTTTTTAAAACTATCAATTAATAAAAATATTATTAAATTGAATTTATGTTTTTCGTACAAAATATTTGTATATATAAATAGGTCATCAAAAAATATTAGATATGATATTGGTTAAAAATCAAATAATGACATCAAATAAAATTTATTTTTTTATTAGGTATGGGTACAAGTTTACTCGAATATTTTTTTTTTACTTTGACATAATAATATATGTACTGTGAAACTAAAATTTCGGATACTCTAAAATTTGAAAGCGCTCAGAACGAATAATTTGGATACCTCGCACGATTTGTACACCCCTGGCATTTTGTAAAGTATATATATATATAAAAGAATGCACTTTTTTGTGCTTTTGGTTTTAATTAACAAAAAATGAACACCATGAGATTCCACTAACTCATGTGTATATAAACGTAAGAGAATCAGTCAATCCACTTCAGCATCCACACACTTTGAATGCTCAATCAAAGCTTCTTCATAGTTAAATTTCCTTACAACGTCAGAAATCGAGAAGAAGATGAAAGAGAGAGATTCAGAGAGTTTTGAAGCTCTCTCTCAAGTTCTCCCAAACACTTCAAATGCTACACACATGATCCAGATGGCCATGGGCAACTCAGGATCATCCGCAGCCGCACAAGCCGGTCAAGACCAACTTGACAGGTCAAAGTGGCTGCTTGACTGTCCTGAACCACCTAGCCTGTGGCATGAACTCAAGAGCCAAGTCACAGACTCTTTCCGAACCAGAGCCAAACGGTTCAAGTCACTTCGAAAACAGCCTCTCCCAAAACGAATCCTTTCTATCCTCCAAGCCGTTTTCCCAATCTTTGGTTGGGGCAGAAACTATAAACTCACTATGTTCAAGAACGATCTCATGGCTGGTTTAACCCTGGCTAGCCTCTGCATTCCCCAGGTTACTACATATATACCAATTTAAGAATAATCTTTTGATCCGCTTAGAGATCTTAACTTCAAGAAATTTGAAATTCTTTGTTTATTTATTTTTGTGCAGAGCATTGGTTACGCAACTCTTGCAAAGCTTGATCCTCAATACGGCCTATGTAAGTTTATATTACGTACATATTAAAATTACGAATTTATTTTTCTTCAAATAAAAACCACATATTTATATTTGAAAATAATAAATATTAGAACTTTTAAACGAATAAAAGGTAAGAAAATTGTGCTTGATACAATAGAAAATTAATGGAAGATATAATCTCATGAATAATATAGTGTTATACTTTTACAGATACGAGTGTGGTACCACCATTGATATACGCATTGATGGGGACATCAAGAGAGATAGCAATCGGACCAGTGGCTGTTGTATCTCTTCTTATATCCTCAATGTTGCAGAAACTCATCGATCCAGAAACAGATCCCTTGGGCTACAAGAAACTCGTCCTAACCACAACTTTCTTCGCCGGGATCTTCCAAGCTTCTTTCGGGTTATTCAGATTAGGGTTTCTGGTGGATTTTCTGTCGCACGCAGCCATAGTAGGGTTCATGGGTGGTGCAGCCATTGTAATTGGACTCCAACAGCTCAAAGGTTTGCTTGGAATCACTAACTTCACCACCAACACTGACATCGTCTCTGTTCTTCGAGCTGTCTGGCGATCTTGTCAACAACAATGGAGCCCTCACACTTTCATTCTCGGATGTTCCTTCCTCAGTTTTATCCTTATCACTCGCTTCATCGTAAGTGATTCTTTTGGTTCATTCATCTACCACCACTAATCCTACTTTTTAAATACCATATATGAAAGTTCATAGGATTTCGTTTTAAACCAATTAGCAAACATATATTTTTATGTTAGGATAGGCTGATAGCGATTTTTTCAAATGCAAGTTTTACGTGTTCAACATGTTAAAATGTACATTTTATATTAGAAAAATCATTCTTTAAATAATTAAGTTTTTAACTGTATAAACAAGCTTCGGAGACTTCGAAAGATTAAAAGTGTTAGATGGTGAACTGAATTAACATTGAAATGTAAATATTAATTAGGGGAAGAAGAACAAGAAGCTGTTTTGGCTACCGGCAATAGCTCCGTTGATCGCCGTCGTAGTGTCAACGTTAATGGTGTTTCTCACAAAAGCTGACGAGCATGGCGTGAAGACGGTGAGGCACATCAAAGGAGGTCTTAATCCAATCTCCATTCACGATCTCGACTTTAATACTCCTCATCTCGGACAAATCGCTAAAATCGGATTAATCGTTGCCCTTGTTGCTTTAACCGTAAGTTTCATTTTATACCAATTTTCATTTGAACAATAATAATTATTTTTCTAGTATTAATCAACTATGCTTTTGATTTTTTTCAGGAGGCGATTGCGGTGGGGAGGTCATTCGCCGGCATTAAAGGGTACAGACTCGATGGAAACAAAGAAATGGTGGCCATTGGATTTATGAATGTTCTCGGTTCTTTCACATCTTGTTACGCTGCTACTGGTACTTAATTATATATTTATACAGATATATATCACCATCCGATTATAAAGATATGGACCACCTTTTGGGTGGAATGTGAAGTATTACATAGAAAAGTCATTTTCGGTGGATGAATACAATTTGATTACTATTTTGTAAACTTAAAAAAAAATAAATATATCAGGACCGATGATATAAATATTATTAATTATATAAAATAGGTAAATGAAAATTTTATATGTTGTGAAGTGACGTGACGACCTAAATTGTAAAAAAAAAACCATCATCTTAAATATTTCTCCAATTAATCATGTCAATGTAACGATCTTTTTGTTTATCAATTTTGTAATTTAGGTTCTTTCTCTCGGACCGCCGTAAACTTCGCCGCCGGATGCGAGACGGCAATGTCGAACATTGTAATGGCGGTTACGGTGTTTGTAGCACTCGAGTGCCTAACAAGGCTTCTTTACTATACTCCAATCGCCATCCTCGCATCCATAATTCTTTCGGCACTTCCGGGATTAATCGACATTAATGAAGCTATTCACATTTGGAAAATCGACAAATTTGACTTTCTTGCTCTCATTGGAGCTTTCTTTGGTGTTTTATTCGGTTCCGTCGAGATCGGACTTCTAGTCGCGGTACGTATAGCACATTAGGTTTAAAGTGAACTTTGTATGATTTGTAGTTCAAGAAAGTTCATTAGGTGTTTTGGTAATTATGTTTATATAAATGAAAGAGATTAATTTGATTGTGTGTTTCTGTGTTGATAGGTGGTTATTTCGTTTGCCAAGATCATACTCATATCGATTCGACCAGGGATTGAAACGCTAGGGAGAATGCCCGGGACCGATAGTTTTGCAGATACCGATCAATATCCTATGTCGGTTAAGACTCCCGGAGTGTTGATTTTTCGTGTCAAGTCTGCCTTGTTGTGCTTTGCTAATGCTAGTTCCATCGAGGAAAGGTATAAACATATCACATATCAATTAATTAAAAAATATCATATCAAAATTAATATGATTATGGGATTAAATCATGTATGCTAATTGTCTATAGGATTATGGGATGGGTCAATGAGGAGGAAGAAGAAGAAAACACAAAGAGCAATGCCAGTAGGAAGATTCTCTTTGTAATCCTTGATATGTCAAGTAAGTATATATACTTCGCAATAATGCTATTTATAAAGCATATAGTTGACCACATTCTCTTTACAATGATCGAAATAGCCACGATAAGGGGGAAAATAGTTGAATTTAAGTTTGTATTATTTTTTTATTTAACTTTTCTCATATTTATTTATTGATAGATTTAATAAATGTGGATACATCGGGGATTGCTGCTCTGGTGGAGCTCCATAACAATCTAATCCAAACTGGTGTTGAGGTAATTAAATTATATTATCGCAAGTTATAACCCATGAAAAAAAAAACGAAAAATTAATGTTGAATATTTGTTTTGCAGCTAGTGATCGTTAACCCAAAATGGCAAGTGATCCATAAGCTGACTCAAGCAAAGTTCGTCAGTAAAATCGGTGGCAAAGTTTATTTGACAATCGGAGAAGCTCTCGATGCTTGCTTTGGATTAAAAGTTTAAAAACTAAATTTTTAATGTGTTACGGGGTGTTGCATGTGAATTTTGTGTGATTTTCTATCATAAACTATGCGTTGCGCGCATGATGATGTATTATTATTAAGTACGTATAATGTGTAATATTGTAGAGTGCCTTGGTGCGTAAGCTCGGTCGTGTTTAAATAAAGTCATGCAAACTATATAGTGTGACGACCGATGGGTGTGTAACTAGATTTTGAAATAATGTGTATATATATATGTAAGTTTGAGAAATATTTGTGTGTTGTTTTTTGTTTGACCAAAAAATTGGAGTATTGGTGTTTTGTAAACAAGACCTATGATGACTGATATATTATCAAGTATAATGACTGATATATTATCGAGTGAACGATAAATAAGTTTTGCCTTTTGGTATCCAAAGTCCGTAGGTTATTAATCGTTTATTCCGTAATCAAAATTTCGACGAAATTTCGTTTTGAAATTAAGAAATCGATTTGAAAAGAAAATAAATGTCTAGATTCAATGTATCTTAATCCGTTAAACAAAAGTAGTATTTATTTTTTGAATCAGTTTAGTGGAAGGACTTTATAGAGCGTATAGTCTAAGTACTGATGTCACTTGGAAAAGTCATGAGAGAAGCTATATTGGGAGGGTTAATGATGTTTCCTAATTTAAATAGTTTAATCCACTTTTTTACTTTTAATTATTGAAGTTAATGGGAACCACTATTTTGTTCACGAATTTTTCACTGCTTCACATATATGCGTCTAGGTTCACTGAATCTGATTAAACTTAAGATATTTTTTGATAAAAAAGTTGATTTGCTTTGGTCTATGTTTCCTCATTCCTGTCTATTTTAAATGAGTAAACAGTCTTAGTTGTATGATATTGAACACCAATTAAGAATTCTTAATAACAAAAACACTAACTAACACTTTCAAGTTGCGTTTGAGGTCCAACCTAAGAGATATACTCACTTTGTTCTTTATTAAACATATTTCTAGAAACAAAATTTGTTTTAAAAAGTTATAATTTTTCTATTTCAATACATTTTTTATCAGCATGATGAATTATAGATTTCAAAAAAAATAATAAAATATTATTGGTTCAAAGTTATAATAAATTGTTATTCATAAAAAATGATGCAACTTTAATATATTTTATTAAAATATGTGAAAATCCTAAAAATAAAATTAATAAGAAACAGAGAGAGAAAGTATATTTCTTGTCCCGGTCAATTCGTGTGTATTTAGATTAGTCTTCACTAAACGAGAGATGACACTTTTGGTATTATTTTCCGAACTGGCAAGTATCCGTTACATTTACTATTTTTTCATAAATTGTTCTAATTAAAATATATTTGCCAAATTTTCTTTTTGTTTTGATTATTAGCAGCATATTAGCAGTAAGATAATTGCTAAACTTTTGGCATCATACAATATCAATATATGTTTATGTTATTGGATAAATTATTATAAAGACTACACAAATCTTCTCTATCCAAGAGATTACACTCTTGGTATAATATATTGAGTTGATGATAAATTATTTTTCCTCAATTTAATTAAGTTGACATCGTTGGTTGTGTATGTATATATATATATATATATATATTTACAATTTAAAATTTTGTATGATGAGTTGGTGAGTGGTGAATGGTGATCATTCAGTAAGAGAAAGCATTGGACAAAGTTTGTCAACATCAGTCTTCACAGATTATAGTCAACATTTGCAATTTGTTTTGTTTATGTGTCCCACAATATTTGCAAAAACAATTTCTTTAAAATAAAATCTGCTGTAGGAATTTAATTAACTTTGTAATAACCAATGAGTTATGAGTATTGGTTTCTGTGACTAAAACCCAAAAAGAAAAGAGAAATCAATAGTTGAAGCTTATAGTTGTAGTAGTCCAGTATAAGTGTAGAGAGTTAGTTAAAAGAGTGTTATATATGGACTCTAAGCCCATATTAGCGTTAAACCATTTAGTGGACTAGACCAATGCTAATAATTGGGCTTCTAGTCTAAAGCTAATATACGTTCCTTGTTTTTTTTGGGTCAACACTTCCCAGTTTCCATAATTCTTATTCCCATTTCTTTTGGTTATAATTTTCTTTCATTTCTTAATAATACTACCCTTTTATGTTATTGCATTTTTTTTTTGTTAAATTCTGTGTATAGGAGTTTGAGAGTATTTTATTTTAGTTTCCAAGTAATTAGGATAAAAACTTTTTCAGATTTGATAATCTTTAAAGTAACTTCCAAATTCGATAACTGAACATGGTTTAGTTTTCCATTATCTATTTTTTAAAATGTATAAACTTTTTTTTTGTTAACTAGGAGGGACTCGATCTTGGATTTTAATTATTCCAATGGTCCATGACCAGCTTTTGCTAATACTTTTTTGTTAACTAAAAGGGGTTCGGGCCCTAGATTTTAATTCCCCCAATGGTCAATGACCAGCCTCTGCTAATATCTGATAACATGGCTAAAACATCCCTCCCACCAAAAATCGAACTAGGAACATATATGACCAATCCCCTGCACTTAACCACTAGCCCAAAGCAACCGGTGGGAAAATGTATAAACTTAAATAATTTAATTAATCTTCTCATTTCCATCTCTTTAATTAGCTAATCTCAATTACTTAAGAAATTATTTATAGTCTCAATTTTAATCTCCAAGTATTCTATCTCATCAAATTTAAATAATCTATCCACATACTCATAAAATATTCAAAATATTAAATTTACCATATTAAATCCATTTATTATTTTTAAAATGTACTGTTATAACTAGAAAGTAATTAGTACGTAAAAGTATATTAAAATGGCACTTTAAATTTGTATATACACCTTTTTAAAACATTATGTTCAACATGTCTATAACACAATGATAGAAACTGAAAAACACAAGAAATACAAAAGGAAAATAGATATTTTTACAATAAATTAATTTGAAGGCAAAATTAAGTTCATTGACAAAAGGGGAAACAAACGAGATTCCACTAAATCCTCCTAAAACTTGATCATGTTCTTATGAATTATGATTAGCACAAAATCAATTTCATCCGATCAAAAATATACCTGTAATGCTTCTACGAAATCACAAACGTACACGTGTCACGGTGTCCATTTGGACCGTACCTGTTATGTTTGTTCTTCTTTCTGTTACTGTAAATCCACACGTACCATATTAATATCTCTCTTCGTCAACCTTCAAGACTTCAGTTTTGTCTTCCCTTCCTGTTGAAGCAAGTCTGAACCAAACCTCCCCGAGCGATCAGACTCTTTCCGATCTCAATCCGGCGAAGATCCCGCCGCGTTGAGAAGCAATGAAATCGGAGACTTTGACATTAGTTCTGGTGTATCTCGCCGGAATCATGGAGCGAGCCGACGAGTCTCTGCTTCCAGGAGTTTACAAAGAGGTAGGAGATGCTCTACACGTGGACCCCACAGCTCTTGGAACTCTAACTCTGTTCCGTTCTATTGTTCAGTCTTCTTGTTACCCTTTAGCCGCTTATTTGTCTTCAAGACATAACCGAGCTCACGTCATCGCTCTCGGCGCTTTCCTCTGGGCCACCGCCACTTTCCTCGTCGCCGTTTCCACCACTTTCTTCCAGGTTTGACTTCTTTACCCTTTTGCTCTGTTTTAACTCAACTGTTATCAGATCTGTTGGATTTTGGAAAATCTGTTGATCTGGGTAGAACAAAGTCTGGAGCTTGATCTGGAAAAGTTTCAATTTAGGAGACAATCGTAGATCGTTGCTTCTTCATTTTAGATGTTGAGATTCATTTGTTTATATGTGAAGGCATGAAAGCTTAGACTGTGTCATTATGTGTTCTTCAGGGGATTGTTTCAATGAGTATAAAACTCATTGCAAGTTTCCATCGAAAATGAATTTGGATTTTCATTTGCCACAAGGTCGAATCGAATGGATCTTTACATTGTTGCTATATATGTTTGCTGGTTGGAACCAGGTGGCTATATCAAGAGGGTTGAACGGGATAGGACTCGCTATTGTGACACCTGCGATTCAGTCACTAGTCGCTGACTCAACCGAAGACAGTAATCGTGGCATGGCATTTGGATGGTTAGGATTCACTTCAAACATTGGTTCAATACTTGGCTATATCTTTTCTATCCTCCTTGCCTCCAAGTCTTTCAATGGCATCTCTGGCTGGAGAATTGCTTTCCTTTTGGTAGCACTCCTAAGCGTATTAGTCGGTATTTTGGTCCGTCTCTTCGCAACCGACCCTCATTACAGTGACAAGATAATCACAAAACATGTCAAAGACAAACCTTTCTGGTCAGATATAAAAGATCTATTGAGAGAAGCAAAAATGGTTATAAAGATTCCGTCTTTTCAAATCTTCGTCGCTCAGGGAGTTTCAGGGTCATTCCCTTGGTCAGCTTTAGCTTTTGCACCATTGTGGTTAGAACTCATCGGTTTCTCCCACAAAACAACCGCGGTTTTAGTAACTCTCTTCACCATTTCTTGTTCCTTTGGAGGTTTATTTGGAGGATATATGGGAGATACTCTTGCCAAGAAGCTTCCAAATGCCGGTAGGATAATCCTCTCTCAGATAAGCTCTGGTTTAGCAATTCCTTTAGCTGCGATTTTGCTTATCGGATTACCTGATGATCCCTCCACGGCATTTAGCCACGGTCTTGTTTTAGTCATCATGGGATTATGCATCTCATGGAACGGTCCAGCTACAAACAGGTAATGTAAATGCCTATATTTGAATCTTCTTGAAAAGTTTGGATTTTCTTTAATTCCCGGAAGAGTGTTCTTGAAATGGTTTTGTACAGTCCGATATTTGCAGAGATTGTTCCTGAGAGAGCGCGAACGAGCATCTACGCGTTAGACAGATCATTCGAGTCCATATTAGCTTCTTTTGCTCCTCCAATTGTTGGGATGCTTGCTCAGAACGTCTATGGATATAAACCAATCCCTGAAGGATCTTCAAGCTTGATCAAGATTGAATCAAACAGAGAGAACGCAACCTCTCTCGCAAAAGCACTTTACACAGCGATCGGTATCCCGATGGTGATCTGTTGCACAATCTACTCGTTCCTATATTGCACGTATCCGAGGGACCGAGACAGAGCAAAAATGCAGGCTTTGATCGAGTCAGAGATGCAGCAAATCAATGAAGAAGAAGATGAGATTGAGGTGAAGTGTTTTGGAGCTGAGGAACACGATGAGACTTATTTGCTAAAGCAGCATCAGAGTGAGAGTGTCCAATGATGATTTGGGGTATTGACAATTGACTCATATAGGATTCCAGAGTATAATTATAGAAAGATGGGGTTATATTTATAGTTTTTGTAAAAGAGAAGCACTGAAGTGCAATATACCGATAGATAACATTGCTGAATTATTTTGCAAGGAAATATATTAATGAGTATTGATTTGAATGATATTATTCGCTTCTTAATTTTGAAAATTATTCTTCCAAAATAATGCAATTATTCATTCATTTGGTATTTATCATGTGAACAAAAAAGTTAATTTGGTAAAACAATAAAACTAGTACAGTAATACCGTACCGGACATAAACCGGGTTCCGACAGAACAAGAGGCTGGAGGCAGGCGCGTCAGTAAATTGGAGTTATTTCGATTTATGGGTTTCGATAATTCACTTTACCCTTTTTTCTGTCCCAAAACTTTTATACGGAAGAGAAGATCCATCTCTCTCTCTCTCTTCTTCATCGTTCTTTTCACTTCCAATGTCCAGTTGAAGAAGATAAACCAGAATCGTGACCTAAATGCGGCTGTACAATTCTTCTGTTAATCGCGAAGATCGAAGAAGTAGCAGTAATCTACTGTTTTGTTGGGTTACTTTGCCAAGTTCCTAATTCTAGGTATCTTCTTTTCTCATAGCCTTTTCTTTCTCAGTCAGAATTCAGCAAGTGAAAAAGTGATAAACTTTCTCTTTTTGTTGTTTGTAACGTATACAAGACAAGATTTTTTTAATGGGTATCTCGAAGATTTGTGCTTTCCTTGTAAATTTTCCAAAATCCTCTTTCTCTACTGGGTTTGAGTTCTTGTACTCAAATTTAGCTGATTTAAAGTGTTTTGGAATTTAGATCTTACTGTGAGACACATCGAGAATCTCCATTGTTTGATATATGCTGTTCTCTTGTTTTAGAGATCTAATTGATTCGAGCAATGTTGTCTTTTAGCTGCTAAATAAAATTGGTTTTAGTTTGTTTTATTTTCTGTTCGTGATTGTGAAAAATTACAAGATCTCTTTTTGTCTATTTCAGCTGTCTCTTTGTTTCCCTCTCAGGTTTTCAAAAATTAGGACCACTCGATTTTTCGTGTAAGATCCAATTTCGCCCTTTCGTTTTCAGGATTTGACTTGGCACAATAGAAACATGTTAATTTTATTCAATACTCAAACAGTTTTTTCTTTCTAATTTAAATTTTTTCTGGTGTCATAGTTTTCAGGTAATGATATGTTTCTGGTATTGCTGTTAGGTAGATTGATTGATTAGCAACATTGAAGAAGCGGAAACAAGTTTTGATTTTTATCAATGGATAAAGCTTCTTCACAAGAGTGTCCTTATCCAGGATGTTTCTTCTGTGTAATGAAAGAAGGAAACCCGAGTAAACGAAGATCTTGCATTCTCAAATTCTTTCGAGATCTTCCTTCTCAAGACGATGATGGTCAAGTTCTTCCCATTAGTGGTCTCTGGAACACAGCTATGGCACATCCTAATGATCCTGAGTTCATTGAGCTTGGAATCTTCGAGTGTATGTCCGCTTTGATATGGAAAGGACTTAAAAACCGGCGTTGGCTATCTCATGATCAGAACATATACATTCCTTATTACGCGGCTCACATTATCGGGTCTTATACTATGAACATGGAAGAGTTTGCTGAGAGAGCTGTAGAAGCTGGTGTGATTCCTCCACTTGTTGAGCTTTTTAAGAGGTAGGCTTACTTGGGTTGAACAAAGAGTTGCGGTTCGTGCTTTAGGGCATTTAGCTACTTATCCTAGCACTTTTCCGCTGTTGCGAATCACGGTGAGATCCTTGAGCTTGCTATACAGTTGGCAATGAGTTCGTTGGAGATAGTTTATTCTCATTTTTATCAGTATCCTGATCGAAGGTTGAGTTACCATTGCGATTTGCTGACACGTGGAATGGGAGGTGTTGAGATGGAGTCAAGAAAAGCAGAGGAATGGGCAAGCCAATTGCAATGCTGGTCTCTTCAGCTCATAAACTGTTTCGCCTTTAAACCTGAGTTTCTTCCCACTTTGTGCAAACCTGAGTTTCTGGTGAATCTTCCGGTTATGTGGGGCGGACTTGTTAATGAGAACTCTCCTGCTGGTATTGGTTTGCTTAGAACAATCTGTCAACATAAACTTGGCCGTGGACCTGTCTCTGCGTGTCCGGGAATGATCGAGGCGCTGTGTAATATCGCTCGTTCTTCTGATGATTGGCAGTATATGGCGATTGAATGTCTTCTTTGGTTGCTTCAAGATCCTAATACATCTCACAAGGTAATTGACAAAGCGGTGCCAACTCTTGTGGATCTTGCAGAGATCACAAACTTGGGTGATCACAAGAAGCTTGGAGATTCCATTGTAAGTGTTCTTCAAGAATGCAGCTCCATGGGTAACCGTTCAAGGGAATTGATCGAAGAGACAGTAAATTCTCGACAAAGACTGAAATGGGAGAAGAGTATGCCTAAAGAGGATCTTCATATCAAACAAGCAGCAGCATTAGTGGTCAAACTCGAAGGAAACTCTCTCTTTTCTTCAGGAGACATCGCAGGTGCAGCGGAAAAGTACTCAGAAGCATTGTCGTTATGTCCAATGAGGTCGAAGAAGGAGAGAGTAGTGTTGTATAGCAATCGAGCTCAGTGTCATCTCTTGCTGCAACAGCCTTTGGTTGCTATAAGTGACTCTACACGTGCGCTTTGCTTGCACAATCCCGTAAACCGGCATGCTAAGAGTCTATGGAGAAGAGCTCAGGCTTATGATATGTTAGGTTTAGCTAAAGAGAGTTTGTTGGATGCGATTCTGTTCATCAACGAATGTTCTCAGTCGAATGATCCGGATCTCTCTATGAGACAGAACAAGGTTCCTGATTACGCGGAGAGGTTGGTGAAGAAGCAGATGCGAGCGGCATGGTTGTTTAAAGAAGCGTCATTGAAGCATGGAGGTGTTCATAGGAAAGGGGAAGAAAGGGAAGTGTATGGAAATGAAACCGATGATTCGGAATGGGAAACAGCGAGTGAGAGCGATATTGGAGATGACGGAAGAGAGCATATGGGACTTGATGATGAGGAGGAAGAGGAAGAGGAAGGTCATGGTGAGAAGTGGAAGAACCGAGAGAAATCAAGTGATAAGAATGAGAAAACTTCTGCTAAAGGTTTGATTTTTAACGGTTTATTTGCGCCATTATGAACAACTCATTGTCTGATTTCGAGTTGCTAAAAGTCTATGAATTGAATATATTCAGGTATGAGGCATGGATACAGCATAAAGCTAGCAGAAGATGAAATATGAAACAAACGGATCAAACAAGGTCTTTGTATTGGTTTTAGTCTTTTTTTTTTTTTCTTTATTTAGTTTTGCGTGATTGTAGAATTGGTGGTAAATTTTATCCATTTGAAAGAGTAAAGAAGAAAGGAACAATTGTTTTTGTTTTTTCAGTGATTTTAGTTTGGGGTGTATGTAACTACGAATTATTCATGAGACAATATGAGTTCCAATTTGTATAAATTTCATCATCTCTTAAGAAATGATTTTAGGATTTGTGATTGGGAGATTTGAGTTCTTTTGATGGAACTGTGAGTGGCCGAGATTGTAGAATTAAAAAGCATTTAAACTGTAAATACGCACGCTGGCTAATAATAAAAATATTGTACTAAGAAAAGAAATTTTCGTGGCTCCATATAGGATTGCGATAGTTTGAGTAAAGGAATCGGAAGATTTGGCATAGAGTCTAGTCTACAGTGGATTATGTAGCAGATGACACAAGAGTGAAATTTGATTGGAGGAAAGAGGATATGCACCAAGGCACTATTTACCTTTTTTATGTCAGGTTTGAGATTATCTTCTCATGTCTTTGTAAATTGTAGTGATAAATTTTTAATTTGCACACCCACAAAGTTTTAAATTGATGTCCTTTGGATTACTCCGACGGATAATAAAACTAGAAGAGTCCTGCCCTTTCGAAAAAATCAGATAATTTTATTATGAGAATAAGTATTGTGGAAAACATTTTTTTTTTCAAACTCAAGTGTTTTTTTTTTATTTTGTGTGAAAAATAATGATTTGGAGTTCGTAAGTTGGTATTTTGATTTGATATTTCTGAATAGTAAAAACTTATTTCCATTAAAGAAAAAAATTCACGTTTCCAATACCCTTGAAATACACTATTTGTTCTCATAAATTCCCATAAAGAAAAGGGGTAATTCTTAAAATGGATCTTTTCACAATTTATAGTGAAAAGGACTCATAAAATTGTGAAAAGATCATTTTTTTATAATTTTCTGTAAAGAAAAAATTATATTTTAAAAGTAAATGAGCAAAGTAACAATATTTAATTATGTACATCATACTTATTCAACTTGATTTCTTCTTAAAGAAAATTGAAAACCTATGAATTTCGTTAAATTAATCAATGACTTTTATCTATGAAATAAGATAAATTAATAAAATTTATCTAACGAAATAGTTTTTGTAATTATATCGTTTGAGTCAAATTCCATACTCATTTCAGCACATGCAGTCGAATGTATCTAGTATAAAATTGGTTTTAACAAAAAAAAAAAAGAAGTAAAATAGTCTTTATTTAATTTGATTATGTTGACTCTAATTCAACACAACTTTCGGCTATTGGGTGGTGTCCGCGCAAAATGTAATATAATAATCAAAATGGCACATTAGCATAAACAACCTTTTTTTTTTTTTTTTTTTTGTAAATTATAAAGTTCTCTATATGGTGATTCTACGTATCTAATACTCTCCCAAAACTATGGGCCGGCAAGAGTCCATATTAAAATTGACCCTTGGTCCCTTGGGATGCGCAAGAGTTTAATTTATAAAATAAAACTTTCACTAACATGATTTGAATATTTAATTCATTATAATGTGGAAATATATAAGTTGAAACTATAGTTTTTTAAAAGCGTTTATATAGAATTTAAAATAATGTCACGATTTACCATATTATTAGTTTAATATTTTTAAAATTATTAGAAATTTTCAATTTTTTATATTAAAATACTTATAAAGAGGAGAAAATAATATATATAGAAAAAAATACATATCGATTATTTGTCAATGTCTCATCTTAATAACAATTAAAGGTAGATATTTTGGTTTATTTTTGAGTTTAGTTTGGTTCGCTTATTTTAACTTTAATAAAATTGTAAGTTTCTAACTAAACTCAGTTTGGTCCGATTCAATTTGGCTTGCTTTGATTCAATATTTGAAGCAAGAAAAACAGAAAATTTGTTGTTAAAATAAATAAAAATAATTTTTATGAGTATTTTTAAGGCATCCATATATAATTTAAAACAACCAATCATGATTCGCTATATCATTAGTAAACATTTTAAAAATTATAATAAGCTTTAATAAATTTTAATTCAAATTTCTATCCAAATTCAGTTTGGTCCGATTCAATTTGGTTTGCCTTGATTCAATAGTTTGAAGCAAGAAAGCTGAAAATTTGTTGTTGGGATAAATAATTTTTATGAGTGTTTTTAAAGTGTCCACATAGGATTTAAAACAACCAGTCATGATTTGCCACATCATTAGTTAACATTTTTAAAATTATAATAAGTTTTTAATTTTCTATATTAAAATATTTATAAAAAGGAAAAAATAATATATATGAAAATAAAAAAATGTAAATTTTTAAAATAATAACATATGAAAATAAGAAAAATATAAAATTTTGTTATTATAATATATAAAAATAATATCATTATTAGTCTTCCTAAATTTTTCAATGTTTCATCTTAATAACAATTAGGAGCATACATTTTTGTTTATTTTCAAATTTAGTTTGGTTCACTTATTTTGATTTTAGTAGAATTCTAAGTTTCTTACGCTTCAATTCGGTTTGATTCAATAATTTGAATAAAGAAAAACAGAAAGTTTGTTGTTGGGATAAAAAAATAATTCTTATGAAATAAAATAAAACTATATATGAAAGTAAGAGAAATATAAACATTTGTTTTTGAATGCATGATAAAAATATATTGAATGCATAAAATATAAACAAAATATTGCATGATAAAAATATATTAAATGCAGAAAATATCATATACATACTTCTAATAATAAATTATTATCATCTCTTATATTAAAAATAATATTTTAATAAATATTATAAATCACATATAATTTTTACAAAAAATATATTAAAATACCCACGCTACGCGTGGGTTCAAATACACTAGTGTAAAAGTTCCTCGAACATTCCCCATATATTTATATAAATACTTCAAAATTGTTCATGCACATTTTCATCACACAAGCCTTCTTCATTTCTCTAAAATCCGTTCTAATTGTTTCCCTCCGGTGAAAAAAAAAAAATTCTTGAATTGATTCGAAATTTTCAAGAAAATGGGTATTGAAAACCTTCGTTCTCTTAAATTTGAAGTGAAAATCGTGGAAGCGAGAAACGTAAAGCACAAGTCATCACCAACCACTCTATTCGTTAGATTCTATCTCTATGCAGGGAATAACAGTAAGATCAAACTAAACACTACAGAGATCCGTTCGAGATCAGACCACGAGGTCATGAGCTGGAACCAATCATTCGGTCTAGAGTGCCAAGGGAACGAAACCGCCGTCGAGGAACTGAAGCAACAAAGCATCGTTTTCGAGCTGCGGAGAAGGAAACCGGCATCTTTTTTGAGGAAGTGGTCGAGATCGGAGTTGGTTGGTAGAGGAGAGATTTCTTGGAAATCGGTTATTGAGTCAGATGGGATGGAGACATAGAGATTTATAGTGATGGGTGAGACGAAAGATATGATTTTGGAAGATTTTGATAAGCCTCTTTTGTTGAAAATAGCTTTAAAAGTGGAAGCTTCAAAAATGATGAACACTAAGAGAGTTAAAGATCTTTGTGAGTGTAGAGATTGTAGGAGATGTAATTGCTTAGACTATGAAGCTTTTGTCGTGGCTTGTGCATTAGCTGGAATCTAACTTGTAAGAGGAGAAAATTAAAACAAAGATCTTATTTTAAACAAACCCGAATGAGTTGTTGCCATAAAACGAGAAAAGAAAACTATGGATCGAAGTTCAAAGAAAATGAAAAACACTCATCAATCAGACCAAATCACACTGTTTCAAGCATGGTCATGTCCGAGAAGGGCGAGAAGCATATCCTTGTAGTCACCAGAAGTGTCCTTAGCAATGGCTCGATCAAGAGGAACACTGTTCCTGCGTAAATATTCCTCTTTGATCCGCTCCATGTCGACCTCAGCTCGTGTAGTGACCACTCTAGTAAGTGCCCACTCGTCTGTTCCCATCTTGTTGATGGCTCGACGTAGAACCTTCTCAAAGTACTTCTCTGGAAATGTCAAGCATTTGATAGCAGTTTTGAGTAATTGAACATAATCATCGTCCGAGTCTTCCTTCAGAAACTTGTTAATGGAGCTTCCGAACTTGTCCTTGAAGTGATTGAGTGTTGCGTTGATCTGAGCTTTGCTCCTTGTTGCCAAGATTCTGATGAGATCTTCATCAGTGTAAGCCTTCTCAGTTATCTTCTTGTGAAGTGTCTTAGCTTCAGATCTAGCCAACTTCACGTTGACCTCATCAGCATTTCCATCGTACCTGAAGGTACTCACAAGAGGAAGCAATAGCTGCATTTTCACAAGTGGTAAAAAAAACAACAAACATATGAT